>CM055403.1:108168331-108178663 GCA_029228625.1 Pseudolycoriella hygida
GGCACTAAAAAAGAGTCTTTGTTAGGGTCCTACATGTTTTTTGTACATAACTCGAGTAAATCTCTTCTGATTTTCAAAAACTTTTTTTTTGTTTGAAAGATCTCGGAACGGCCGACAAATTATAGAAGAATTTTTGCCCGTGCTTAGGGCTCAAGTGGGCCTCACGTCGGTCCTAAGGTCGGCCCTAACATCGTCTCCCGTCGATGGAATCATAGATTCCGAAAACGTTTGAGGTTTGTTTAAAAATTTTTATTTCGTGTTCAATGTTATCTGTTGTCGCGTTATAATATGTGTAACAATAAGGGTTGATACCTATTTGATTAGCATAAAAAAATGTTTTTTGCTATGTTGTAGAGCAAATTGAGGGAAACATTTTTGTCTATGGAAGTATGTATCCGAGACCTCTACTTAAGGCCCTAGCCCAAAAAATAGTTTTTTGCTATGTTGTAGACAAAATTGAAGAGAACATTTTTCTCTATTTGGAGGTCAATTTTGTGCGTTCCGAGAATTTTTTTACACCGTTACTTCGGACGGATTTTTCAAAATTGCCCATTTCCAATACAGTCTAATGTGAACGCAATATTCACTTAAATACGTTCCAGTCTTTTCGTAACATCAACTCTGTTTGCCGCATCTATTCTGGAGTTTGGAATACCCGGTGTCGTTGCTGAATTGTTATGTGGATGGTCAAAATCTTAATTCGTTACAGTCCGTATCGGCATCTAATGAAAACAATAGAGTTGCTGAAGGTTTGTTTTATTTATTCGATTTATTGACAATAACATCTTAATATTCAGTTGCTGTTCCATTTTTATCATCCGTTGCTATCCCATTATCTGTTTCGGACTAAATTACAAAAGCAGTTGCTCGAGAAGGTTGAAATTGCTCAATAAAGCTATATTGATCCATTTATACTGTACAACGAAATGTAAATTTAAATGATTTTGTAAAATCCTAAAATTATCAATAAATAAAAAAGAATAAAATAATGTTTTTTTTCTGCTGCTCCTGCTGCTTTTTTCTTATGATAGCTAAATATCATTAGGTGTCTTTCACACCTCTTAGGTCGAAGTGTACGCAACTCATTGGCTCAAATTATAAACAAAGGACTGTATTAAAGCCTTATATATTGGTGTTGAAACAAGAAATCATAAAACCTGTGGATATGTCACTTATTTTAAAAGAACCGACTGCAAAATGTTTCTGCCAAAAAAATGTTTTGAGAACTTTACACCATTTGAACATTTCATTTGAACACAGAATTACATGCAGTCAGCAAAATTTTTAATAGCGTTTCTTTCTTAGAAAATATCTTTGAATTTTTTGAGTTATTTATTTCATCAAGTGTAAAAATTATGCTTTGTTTTGCACTCCAGTATTTTGCCAACTTTTTTTTTTTTTTTGTTATTTACGTCTGCAGGCCACAGTCCATTTCAGACGATAAATCTTAACTTAATTCACTTGATAGATAATAGAATCTATCTTCTCCGCGCTAATGTCGATCACACGGTTATCTTATTGACTATTATCTTCCACTAGCTATTGTCTTTCGTTAGCTATTGTCTTTCACTCACTATTAATCTTTCAATAATTTTCACCCTGATACACTTCACACCCAACCCAACAACTTTCCCTTTAACACCAAACCTCTATCTCGAACACACAACCATTGCCTCATACAAAATGTGTTATCATACACACTACACACGCAAACACATACATATAGGCTTTATATGCCGCCCTCTGAGAGCCCTTTTTTAAAATCTCATAAGACGTAGAATGCCCACCCGAAGGTCCCTGAAAAATTTCAAGAAAAGTTATCGAGCCGTTTTCGAGCACGAGCCAAAAAATTGGTTTTTCACGGTTTTTCATACAAATGACCCTGGAACTAACCCACTAACTAACTGACTAACTAATTAACTAACTAACTAACTAACTAACTTACTAACTAACCCACTATATAACTAACGTAGGATGTTTGCATTAACTTTGGCTTCTATGAAACATCACTTTTTGTATAGGAAATGATCATTTTCTAAAAATCGTATATTCGGATCCACTGAACCGATTTTAATGAGTAAAAAGACACTTCGCCTTAGAATTTTCCCTAGAATCTAGGAAATATATTTTCCGGGGGGTACGTCGCAAGGGGGGAAGTCAAAACTTAGCTGTATATATGATTCCGAAGTCTACGAAAAAAAAATTCCGAATTTTTTGTTCGTATGGGGACTTGCGTCACGGGCGCATTGCTACCGCGCGCCCATGATTTACTACGCTGCATGGCGTATTTTATGAAATTATTGCGGAAAAAATCTTCAACTTCCGCTTCCGTCAAGACAACAAAATTTGCCGTTTGGCGTTGTAACTGCTGTGGGCATCCATTGTCGCAAGTACGATTAAATTGATCACTTTCGGATACTTATTGAAAGGCAATTTTTTGTATTTCCGGATTTTTGGCCCTTATACGAATAATTTTGCAATAACTTGTCATCAATGATAGCGTTGCTGACGATTCTCATTGTTGTGTATAGCCTTTTACTTCCTTTCTTTCCATGTTTCCGACGCTGTTAAGGCATGTTGGAAAATAAATTGAATTACGACGTAATATAAAAACGTAAGATACGACGTATCAAAAGCCAAGATATAGTAAAAGCCTTGATGTAACAAAAGTCTAGTGTGTGTAACTAAATTAATAGTAGATTACGTTCTATGCAGTGAAAATAATTCAATATATGAGCGATCAATTTTGTGATATATGAGCGGAGCTCACGAGTGTGTTTTCGAGCTACAAGCTTTGGAAACTATTTTTGACAAGCGTAGAGTATGCATATCCGAGCCGAAGGCGAGTGTGTTCCCGAGTTCACAAAATTGATCTCGAATAAATGAATTATTTTCACAACATGGAACGTATGCTATTTTATTTGCTGTTCCATATGGAAAGAAGTTGTCAATACATGTATATTTACCCACCATGTGTTTACCGTTAAAATATAATTTTTTCTCGAAGTAGTTTGAAGAATAGATCAAAACGAAAGTGCACATGTTGACTGTCATATTTTCGAACACCTGCTCACACCATTCGAACATTCGACGGTTTCAACCGTTTCGACTAAAACGATGATAATGACATTATTTGTATGTAATGAGTTGTGCGGGTATGACACAATTTATTACATGTGGACACAAATATCAAAAGAACCCTACATGTAATAGACCGCATTACATGGTGGAATATACATATACATGCATTGACATCTTTCCATATGGGACAGCGAATAAACTAAATAAAAAGTGGGATGAACGGTCACAAATTACCTTTAAACAACATTTAAAAAAAATTATAAAGAAAAAAAATTGAAAAATATTTCTTTTTTCAAATAAACCAATCTATCTTTGTTAATGAACAAAAGGAAATAATCATATTAATGTTTCCATTTTTTTATTTACAAAATAGGTAGAAATACATGACTAAAGTCCATTGTGAAGGACTTTAAAGACTATTCTATTTTCAGTAAATTATCTAGAAGAAAAATCGAAATCGAAATCGAAAAAATCGAAATCGAAAGTAAGCACTAGAGATTTTTTCTTCAAAATAAAGCGCAACCCTTACGCAGCGATGGATAAAAAGATGACCACTGTCCTTCTTATTTTGCTTGACTTTTTCAAAGCATTCGATTCCATTAACCATGAGCTATTGTTGGTGAAATTCAAGAGAAAATTCAACTTCGAGGCATGAGCTATCACCCTTGTTAGAAATTACCTAGCAGACAGAGTCTAAACGGTTTGTATTGACAATGAGTTTTCGACGTTTCTACCGCTGTCTAATGGTGTGCCTCAAGGGACGATTTTGGGCCCTCTACTGCTTTCACTTTTTACAAATAGCATTCAGGAGTCCATTAAGCAAATGTCGTACCATCTCTTTGCAGACGACGTCCAAATCTATTAATCGTTTAAAGGCGAAGATTCGATTGAGAGTCTTGCTGATATAAACAAGGATTTGAGGTCGATTCAGAATTGGGCATCCGAGAACAATTTGAATTTGAACGTTGCTAAAACACAAGCAATCGCGATTAGTGCAAACAATGAAACAAGATATTTACCTCCACTATGGCTTAATGGATTAATCGTACCGTACTCCGATACAGTGGAAAATCTTGATATGATATTCAACAAAAAACTAGACTGGAAAGAGCACATTGATCGAGTATTTGACAAAATTTATTCATCCTTACGAACTGCGTGACCTCGCTTCTATGTTACACCACAGTTGACTCGTATCATGATTGCGAAAGCATCGTTCTGTATTACTGTAGCGTGATTTATTCAGATGACATGAGTATGGCTTCGATAGAGGTGCTGAATAGAGCGTTAGGCTCGATAATCAGGTATGCATATGGGGTCAGAAAATTCGACAGTATCAGAAATTACAAGGACAAACTACTAGTTAAGGATTCGTCTGCAAGAACGAAACAATTGAAACTACTGAATACGGTAAAACGTTGGCATTTGAAAGAGTTACTGAGTGGAATGCACTTCCTTTGGCTGGGCGAACATACGGAAAATTCAGCTCGTTGTTATTGGACCGCATGAAAGGCTAAGTGGCTACGTCGATGATTCGACTTGATATTCGCGTGTGCAATATTAGTTAATCAGTTAGTTACTAAATTAGTCTATGATGAAGGTGAAATTGAATCTAGATAGCTTCTAAGTCTATGTATTTTGTTTGTTCGTTTTTTCTTTTTTTTTGTTGCTCATTTTTCTTTTGTGCAGCCGTTGATGTAAGGAATATCTAGTTTTCTCTCGATTTTTATAAGCAATTATTTTTAAGTCTAAGTTAGTTGTGAGATAAGGAACTAGCTTAATGTTGTTGCTTAATTATGCACAACAATAGTTGTATAAGGCAAAACCTTCGCATAATATGTGAATAAAGATGATTATGATTTTTTTGGGAAATTTGTACTTCGCTATTAGAATTGGCGTGAAAGTGAGCCATTTAGCTCAAAAACTGTTGGTTTAGAAGGCCCTTGTCCAGAACTTTCCAAGGAGCCCTTACTTAGCATAGGTTAATCGGAGCTAAAACTAGAACATCTTGAAAAATGTCTAAATTCTGGCAAAAATGTGTGTCGTTAGTCGCTGAATAACAGTTTTTTTTCAAATAAAAAACAAATAAAAATAGTTCTAGAAATCACAGTTTAAAACACTACTGAAGCAAAATAAAACAAAATTCAAATCAGAAAGTCAAATGATCCAATTGCGAAGATTCAAACACAAAAATCAATTTGCAAACGTGGGATAATATGTCGTTATTGGACTATTGAACCCTTACTAAGTACAAATGTCCTGTACGTTTACTACAAACGATTTTAATGTAACATGAGGTAGATTGAGGTGGGAGTTGGGGGATACATTTGTCTTCGTCTAAATATGATGAATCAGCAATAAAAAAAATGTCCGTCTGTCCGTCTCCACTTTTTTTTCCAAACGGCTCAACCGATCAGCCTAAACTTTTTTTCCCTGAAAAGTACATGCCTCCCATGATTCAAGTTCGAAGATGAGCAAAAAAGGTCAAGTAGTTCCGGAGATATGGTCGAAGAAGTGACCAAAAACATGGCTTTTCGCGGGTTGGTGAAACTATTTCGCAATCAGCAAATATAGGAAGGAATTTTGGTGTCAAATGAAAGCATTTTATGTCGTAAAGCTAGCAAATTTTTTTTTTGTGGGAATCGGGTCAGGTGTCTTGGTGCTGGGATCAATGGAATGGACGAAATCGAGTTTCTTGGCCTTATATGAAAACCTTTTTCGTCTATATTTCCTTAATTATGCAATATGGAGATTTACTGTCAAAGGTAAAGTTGTAGAGAATTAAATTTAAGCGAACACGTGTTTCAGGGTTTTGGCGAAATATGGTCCAATACTGGTAAATGGCCACTTCCATAATTGGGCAGGATGACCCGAATCTCCAGAACTATGATAGTTAGAAAGTTGGTTCCAAAGGCGAATTTGTAGAGGATTAAATTTAACTGAACACGTGTTTCAGGGTTTTGGGGAAATATGGCCCAGTTCTGGTAAATGGCCACTTCCATAATTGGGCAGGATGACCCGAATCTCCAGAACTATGAGAGGTAGAAAGTTGCTACTAAAGGCGAAGTCGTAGAGAATAAAATTTTAGAGAACCTGTGTTTTTGGGTTTTGGGTAAAAATGCCATAATGCTGGGATATGACCACTTCCAGAATTGGGAGGGATGACCCATATCTCTAGAACTAAAATATGTTGAAGGCTGCCTCCAAAGGCAAAGTTGTAGAGAATAAAATTTTAGATGACACATGTTTCAGGGTTTTAGGGGAAAATGGCCCAGTCCTTGGATATAAGCTTTTCTAGATTTGAATGGTCTGATACGTACTTCCATAGGGTCTTTGACATTACCTTGATAATTTATATGGATCTTTGAAATTGTTAAAGTTATAAAAGAACAGAAAACGTTGAATTGTTTGTTTATTTGTATATTTAGATACGTTCGAGTCTCTTTGCCACATCTATTCTGATACGCACGGGTCTTTGGTTATGTTTATTTATTTAGTTTAGTTTATTCCGTCCCATAATTTCATGTCTTAATTTATTAGATATTTTCTACATTTTAAGGTCGCGAACATAGCTGTGATATTTGTTTTCTAACTTGTTTTTCGTACCGCATTTATATATTTCTTTACAAAAAAAGGTAAACAACCACCAAATATTCCTTTAAATAATTTGTTTTACTATCATTTCCATTATAGCCTGATGATGGACAAAAGCAATGTCCGAAATATAGCCTTAAAGAAGAACTAAAACTCAAATCTTTATTTTTTACGTTTTACACTTACCGCATGAAACCAAAAAACAAAGTCTAACAAAGAATTGATAAAAATAAGTATATTTTATAATAAGGGCCTTAGAATCTGTTTGTGAGCCCTAAAATCCACCCCCATTGCCACCCTCAATGTGTCAGCTAATGAATTCCCGTTGAGCATTAGAAGAAAATGGTTCGCACAGAAGTAGGAAATTATTGGAGTCAAATATTGCTTAATCTGCGAATAACACCTTTTGGAAACTCAGAACTAGCCCATGAGTGATCCTAAATCAGGTCCATATATTTTGGGACAAGCTTAGCAGGTGACATATACCTTGGAAGAAATTGTAAAAGGGAAAAAGCCGGAAAATCTTAGTATAAAAATGTACCTGGAAATTCTTGTTGAGGAGGCTAATAAAAAACATTGAACGATAAACAGTGGAAACATGCAAAATCAAAGGTTCTTCTACTATGACCATAAGGCTGTATACACTGATGGATCAAAACAAGAAACGAAGGGAGGAACTGGAATAACATATATGGATATGCACTATGTTTAAGAAGGTATAGTTAAACGGATCCAAATCACAAAGGAACTCCATGAATGGTTGCAAAATAATTAAACAAACATGCGGCAAGAAAATTCATTTATTCGGAAAAGGGGATTCCACTCTCTGCGAATTATGTCAGACTAAGGATACAATGAATCATATAATTTTTAATTGAACAAAACTCATAGGGAAAATTATGCAACATTGAAACTTACTTGAGGAAATATTTAGTACCCAACCGAACCAACAAAAAAAAACAGACCAGTCCTCGAGAGTAAACAAATAGTCAAGAAAGTAAAGCAATAATGGGTCGATTCGTGAAATTTTCGGCTTTTTTGGTTGGCTTTAGCGATTGATAGAACTCTAATTGAGAGACATATTAAAAGTATCGGAGAAGTATAAGAAAACATTTTTGAAAGATGTCTAATACAAAATTTCAATAAAGCAGCCCGAAGATGACTTCGTCTTCGTCACTGGTCGATGTAAGCGAGACAACAATCAGAGACCACAACCTCACTTCTCTGGTACAACAAGTGTCACTAAGTATTTATATTGAAAAATAAAGTGGATAGTTCTTCTAGAATTGATAAAATTTTGCAACACTTACTAAATTTCGATTCTAAAATCTCGCATTTCATTTCCAGTCAGTTGAAAGTTGGTGTAAGTTGATTCCGCACTGCATTGGTAAAATTGCTTCTTGTCAACCCCGGCGGATGCAGAAAGATTTTGTGCTGCTTTCGGTGTCTTAACCATATTTCCGGGATGGTTGCATTTTCGCTTTCAAATATTTTTTTTTGACATTTAGCGACTAAAAACATCTTTTCGCTTTTGAAAATTGAAATTCTTTGTTTTTCCTCGCGGCAACTTAGATCGAGAAGTCAATGGATAGTTATTTACATCACATGTTGTGGAAAAAATTGATATGAACATTTTTGTCTATTTGGGGGTCAATTTTGTACTTTCGGAAGGCCATTTTTACGCCGTTTCTTCGGACGGCTTTTTCAATACAATTTAATGTGAACGTAATTTCATACCCCTAAGAGTTAAGGGGCCGTTCACAAATGACGTCACGCTTGCTATAAAAAATGAGTATCCATAAAAAGGTCATAATTCGTTCAATACAACAAATTTTGTTTATAGGACTCTGGCTACCCCCCCAAATAGGAGGTGTGTTTGGGGGGGTAGCCGGAGTACTATAAGCAAAATTTTTGACCAGTTGGGAGTTATGAACTTTATGGATTTTATAGCAAGCGTGACGTCATTTATGAACAGCCCCTAAGGCAATGTTTACTTAAATACATTCGAGTCTTTTCGTAACATCAACTCTGTTTGCCACATCTATTCTGATACGTACGGGTCCCTTGCATATGTTTATACTCACAATGTTTGGCTTCGCCTCGTTAGGACTAACTTTTTTTTAGATTTATCAGTTTGGGACAATCGATTTATTGATCTTAGTTTTTTTTTAGTTAGTTCATTTTTATTTGTCAATATGGTTTGTAAGTTAGAATATTATTAATTCGCTTACCCTGTGTAGCGCCGCAGGCGAAAATTTTTGATTCCGCAGCTAGATCTTTTTGTTAAAGCAACTGCGTTCAATGTAGCATATAGTTTAGATGTAAACGAGCGCTGGAAAGCGACGTTGACCAAAGGGCACACTACCGTTAGAAATTCAACACGAACGGAAGAATTGTTGATGTCTAATGATCAGATGAAGCCAGAACTTATGTTAGACGACGAATTTACGTGGTCTATTCCGGTTAGGGAAGAATGGCTTATTTCAACAAATTTGCCCCCATCGGATAATAGCATAGTTTGCTTCACTGATGGCTCGAAGAAAGACGGACTTGCAGGGGCTGGATACTGTTGCAAAAACCTGAAGCTCAGCGTAAGCCAACACTTGGGTGAGTGCGCGACAGTGCACCAAGCAGAGAGCTAAGAGAACTCAAAGATAGAGATATTTTCATATGCTCAGACAGTCAATCGGCCATCGAGGCGATCGGCTCCCACGTTAAGTCGAAGCAAGTTAGAGAATGTAAAATCAGACTCAACGAAGTTGGGTCCCGTAATAGGGTCTCACTCCTATGGGTTCCTGTTCACGAGAATATAGCAGGTAACGAGTTGTATGACGAGTTAGCACGCCTAGGAGCTGAAAATCGTTTCATAGGACCCGAACCAAGAATCGGTATTTCGGTATAAAGGGTGGCTAACTAAAGAGCATGTTAAGGTCTGGTCAGAATATGAGGGCGCTAAACACACTAAGAATTTCTGTGGTAAGCCAAATAAAGAAGTTGGTAAATCCCTAC
This sequence comes from Pseudolycoriella hygida, assembly GCA_029228625.1. Classification (NCBI taxonomy): domain Eukaryota; kingdom Metazoa; phylum Arthropoda; class Insecta; order Diptera; family Sciaridae; genus Pseudolycoriella; species Pseudolycoriella hygida. The sequence continues at coordinate 108,178,016 of CM055403.1, forward strand.
TAGCACTGAACAGAACTGACATCAAAAGGACAGTAGAAGCGCTGACTAACCATTGTGGATTGAATGAATATTTTCACAAGATCGGCTATGTCGACAGTCCCAAATGCTTATGTGGTCACAATGTTGAGACAGGCATCCATATGCCATATCATCTCGAATTGTCCGAGATACAGGCTCTCCCGTAGAACGATCTTCGATAAGGATAAGCTATTTGAATCGGACTTGAGATTGGACGTGGTAATGATTGAAAAGCTAGTAAAATTTCTGAGAGTGGTCAAAAGACTCAATTGAAGGCTTTGCCATTTCTGTCGTGCCGCCAACAACAACAACTACATCATCGAGGTCTTAGGAATGTGGCCTCCCGCCTAAGTGCAATTTGGATGATGAAAATATAACTGGAAGGCTGATTTTATTTCGTTCCTCATTCTACATTTACCACACGCAATTCAACTCAACTTGACCTAACTATACTATTAACTTTTAAATTCTAATCAAACCTGTTTCGATATTTATTAGACCCGTACGAAGTACGTAGGTCTGATGCGTTTACTACCACGTTTGTTACATTGCGAATTCGAACCCGGGAGTAAGAGGGAAACTTTTTTTGTTGCCTCCAGATGACAAATCAGCGAAAAAAACAATGTCCGT
>CM055403.1:108179163-108204218 GCA_029228625.1 Pseudolycoriella hygida
AGGAAAAAAAAAGTTTTTGAAAATCGGTCAAGATTTACTCAAGTTATCGTGTTGACGGACAGACAGACAGACCGACAGACCGACAGACGGACATTGTTTTTTTCGCTGATTTGTCATCTGGAGGCAACAAAAAAAGTTTCCCTCTTACTCCCGGGTTCGAATTCGCAATGTAACAAACGTGGTAGTAAACGCATCAGACCTACGTACTTCGTACGGGTCTAATAAATATCGAAACAGGTTTGATTAGAATTTAAAAGTTAGTAGTATAGTTAGGTCAAGTTGAGTTGAATTGCGTGTGGTAAATGTAGAATGAGGAACGAAATAAAATCAGCCTTCCAGTTATATTTTCATCATCCAAATTGCACTTAGGCGGGAGGCCACATTCCTAAGACCTCGATGATGTAGTTGTTGTTGTTGGCGGCACGACAGAAATGGCAAAGCCTTCAATTGAGTCTTTTGACCACTCTCAGAAATTTTACTAGCTTTTCAATCATTACCACGTCCAATCTCAAGTCCGATTCAAGTAGCTTATCCTTATCGAAGATCGTTCTACGGGAGAGCCTGTATCTCGGACAATTCGAGATGATATGGCATATGGATGCCTGTCTCAACATTGTGACAACATAAGCATTTGGGACTGTCGACATAGCCGATCTTGTGAAAATATTCATTCAATCCACAATGGTTAGTCAGCGCTTCTACTGTCCTTTTGATGTCAGTTCTGTTCAGTGCTAGTAGGGATTTACCAACTTCTTTATTTGGCTTACCACAGAAATTCTTAGTGTGTTTAGCGCCCTCATATTCTGACCAGACCTTAACATGCTCTTTAGATAGCCACCCTTTAACCAGTCGCTTTCTCGTTCTCATGGAAATACCGATTCTTGGTTCGGGTCCTATGAAACGATTTTCAGCTCCTAGGCGTGCTAACTCGTCATACAACTCGTTACCTGCTATATTCTCGTGAACAGGAACCCATAGGAGTGAGACCCTATTACGGGACCCAACTTCGTTGAGTCTGATTTTACATTCTCTAACTTGCTTCGACTTAACCACGTGGGAGCCGATCGCCTCGATGGCCGATTGACTGTCTGAGCATATAAAATATAAAATATATATATAAAATATAAAATATAAAATATCTCTATCTTTGAGTTCTCTTAGCTCTCTGCTTGGTGCACTGTCGCGCACTCACCCAAGTGTTGGCTTACGCTGAGCTTCAGGTTTTTGCAACAGTATCCAGCCCCTGCAAGTCCGTCTTTCTTCGAGCCATCAGTGAAGCAAACTATGCTATTATCCGATGGGGGCAAATTTGTTGAAATAAGCCATTCTTCCCTAACCGGAATAGACCACGTAAATTCGTCGTCTAACATAAGTTCTGGCTTCATCTGATCATTAGACATCAACAATTCTTCCGTTCGTGTTGAATTTCTAACGGTAGTGTGCCCTTTGGTCAACGTCGCTTTCCAGCGCTCGTTTACATCTAAACTATATGCTACATCGAACGCAGTTGCTTTAACAAAAAGATCTAGCTGCGGAAGATCTAGCAAGGTTTCCAATGCACGAGTTGAAACGGAATTTTTCACCCCGGACATGCATAGGCATGCCAGTCTTTGCAGTTTGTCTAGCCCGTGAAGGCCATACCGGCAAGTCTAAGACACCGGGAAGTGTGAAGTCAAAGCCACCGGTAAGTCAACAGCACCGGGAAGCGTGAAGTCAACGCCACCGGAAAGTCAAGGCCACACGGAATCAGCCAATTAATAAAATTCCAACTTCAATAAACCTTACAATCAAAAATTTTCGCCTGCGGCGCTACACAGAGTAAGCGAATTAATAATATTCTAACTTACAAACAATATTGACAAATAAAAATGAACTAACTAAAAAAAACTAAGATCAATAAATCGATTGTCCCAAACTGATAAATCTAAAAAAAAGTTAGTCCTAACGAGGCGAAGCCAAACATTGTGAGTATAAACATATGCAAGGGACCCGTACGTATCAGAATAGATGTGGCAAACAGAGTTGATGTTACGAAAAGACTCGAAAGTATTTAAGTAAATATTGCCTTAGGGGCTGTTCATAAATGACGTCACGCTTGCTATAAAATCCATAAAGTTCATAACTCCTAACTGGTCAAAAATTTTGCTTATAGTACTCCGGCTACCCCCCCAAACACACCTCCTATTTGGGGGGGTAGCCAGAGTCCTATAAACAAAATTTGTTGTATTGAACGAATTATGACCTTTTTATGGATACTCATTTTTTATAGCAAGCGTGACGTCATTTGTGAACGGCCCCTTAACTCTTAGGGGTATGAAATTACGTTCACATTAAATTGTATTGAAAAAGCCGTCCGAAGAAACGGCGTAAAAATGGCCTTCCGAAAGTACAAAATTGACCCCCAAATAGACAAAAATGTTCATATCAATTTTTTCCACAACATGTGATGTAAATAACTATCCATTGACTTCTCGATCTAAGTTGCCGCGAGGAAAAACAAAGAATTTCAATTTTCAAAAGCGAAAAGATGTTTTTAGTCGCTAAATGTCAAAAAAAAATATTTGAAAGCGAAAATGCAACCATCCCGGAAATATGGTTAAGACACCGAAAGCAGCACAAAATCTTTCTGCATCCGCCGGGGTTGACAAGAAGCAATTTTACCAATGCAGTGCGGAATCAACTTACACCAACTTTCAACTGGCTGGAAATGAAATGCGAGATTTTAGAATCGAAATTTAGTAAGTGTTGCAAAATTTTATCAATTCTAGAAGAACTATCCACTTTATTTTTCAATATAAATACTTAGTGACACTTGTTGTACCAGAGAAGTGAGGTTGTGGTCTCTGATTGTTGTCTCGCTTACATCGACCAGTGACGAAGACGAAGTCATCTTCGGGCTGCTTTATTGAAATTTTGTATTAGACATCTTTCAAAAATTTTTTCTTATACTTCTCCGATACTTTTAATATGTCTCTCAATTAGAGTTCTATCAATCGCTAAAGCCAACCAAAAAAGTCGAAAATTTCACGAATCGACCCATTATTGCTTTACTTTCTTGACTATTTGTTTACTCTCGAGGACTGGTCTGTTTTTTTTGTTGGTTCGGTTGGGTACTAAATATTTCCTCAAGTAAGTTTCAATGTTGCATAAGTTTCCCTATGAGTTTTGTTCAATTAAAAATTATATGATTCATTGTATCCTTAGTCTGACATAATTCGCAGAGAGTGGAATCCCCTTTTCCGAATAAATGAAATTTCTTGCCGCATGTTTGTTTAATTATTTTGCAACCATTCATGGAGTTCCTTTGTGATTTGGATCCGTTTAACTATACCTTCTTAAACATAGTGCATATCCATATATGTTATTCCAGTTCCTCCCTTCGTTTCTTGTTTTGATCCATCAGTGTATACAGCCTTATGGTCATAGTAGAAGAACCTATTATTTTGCATGTTTCCACTGTTTATCGTTCAATGTTTTTTATTAGCCTCCTCAACAAGAATTTCCAGGTACATTTTTATACTAAGATTTTCCGGCTTTTTCCCTTTTACAATTTCTTCCAAGGTATATGTCACCTGCTAAGCTTGTCCCAAAATATATGGACCTGATTTAGGATCACTCATGGGCTAGTTCTGAGTTTCCAAAAGGTGTTATTCGCAGATTAAGCAATATTTGACTCCAATAATTTCCTACTTCTGTGCGAACCATTTTCTTCTAATGCTCAACGGGAATTCATTAGCTGACACATTGAGGGTGGCAATGGGGGTGGATTTTAGGGCTCACAAACAGATTCTAAGGCCCTTATTATAAAATATACTTATTTTTATCAATTCTTTGTTAGACTTTGTTTTTTGGTTTCATGCGGCAAGTGTAAAACGTAAAAAATAAAGATTTGAGTTTTAGTTCTTCTTTAAGGCTATATTTCGGACATTGCTTTTGTCCATCATCAGGCTATAATGGAAATGATAGTAAAACAAATTATTTAAAGGAATATTTGGTGGCTGTTTACCTTTTTTTGTAAAGAAATATATAAATGCGGTACGAAAAACAAGTTAGAAAACAAATATCACAGCTATGTTCGCGACCTTAAAATGTAGAAAATATCTAATAAATTAAGACATGAAATTTTGGGACGGAATAAACTAAACTAAATAAATAAACATAAACAAAGACCCGTGCGTATCAGAATAGATGTGGCAAAGAGACTCGAACGTATCTAAATATACAAATAAACAAACAATTCAACGTTTTCTGTTCTTTTATAACTTTAACAATTTCAAAGATCCATATAAATTATCAAGGTAATGTCAAAGACCCTATCGAAGTACGTCTCAGACCATTCAAATCTAGAAAAGCTTATATCCAAGGACTGGGCCATTTTCCCCTAAAACCCTGAAACATGTGTTATCTAAAATTTTATTCTCTACAACTTTGCCTTTGGAGGCAACCTTCAACATATTTTAGTTCTAGAGATATGGGTCATCCCTCCCAATTCTGGAAGTGGTCATATCCCAGCATTATGGCATTTTTACCCAAAACCCAAAAACACAGGTTCTCTAAAATTTTATTCTCTACGACTTCGCCTTTAGTAGCAACTTTCTACCTCTCATAGTTCTGGAGATTCGGGTCATCCTGCCCAATTATGGAAGTGGCCATTTACCAGAACTGGGCCATATTTCCCCAAAACCCTGAAACACGTGTTCACTTAAATTTAATCCTCTACAACTTCGCCTTTGGAACCAACTTTCTAACTGTCATAGTTCTGGAGATTTACCAGTATTGGACCATATTTCGCCAAAGGAATATATTTTTTGGTTACAAAAAATAAAACTTTCGTTACAAAAAAAAAACTTTTTGTTCCAAAAAAAAATTGTTTTGTTCCAATGTTGATCACTGAATGTTCCAATAAATAATAGAAATATTCCAACAAATAATACAAATGTTCCAAAAGAAATTGATTTTGTTCCACAAAAAATTGGAATTTCACCCTTTTACGAATTTTGGAACAAAACCATTTTTTGTGGAACAAAATCAATTTCTTTTGGAACATTTGTATTATTCATTGGAAAATCCGGTGTTCAAGATGAGAACAAAAAGATTATTTTTTGGAACAAAACCAATAAATAACGTAACAAAAACATTTTGTTTTGGAACATTTGAGTTTTTATTGGAACATTTATATGATGCCTTTCGCCAAAACCCTGAAACACGTGTTCGCTTAAATTTAATTCCCTACAACTTTACCTTTGACAGTAAATCTCTATATTGCATAATTAAGGAAATATAGACGAAAAACTGTTTTCGTATAAGGCCAAGAAACTCGATTTCGTCCATTCCATTGACCGACACACCTGACCCGATTCGCCCGATTCCCACAAAAAAAAATTTGCTAGCTTTACGACATGAAATGCTTTCATTTGACACCAAAATTCCGTCCTATACTTGCTGATTGCGAAATAGTTTCACCAACCCGCGAAAAGCCATGTTTTTGGTCACTTCTTCGACCATATCTCCGGAACTACTTGGCCTTTTTTGCTCATCTTCGAACTTGAATCATGGGAGGCATGTACTTTTCAGGGAAAAAAAGTTTAGGCTGATCGGTTGAGCCGTTTGGAAGAAAAAGTGGAGACGGACAGACGGACATTTTTTTTATTGCTGATTCATCATATTTAGACGAAGAAAAATGTATCCCCCAACTCCCACCTCAATCTACCTCATGCTACATTAAAATCGTTTGTAGTAAACGTACAGGACATTTATACTTCGTAAGGGTTCAATAGTCCAATAACGACATATTACCCCACGTTTGCAAATTGATTTTTGTGTTTGAATGTTCGCAATTGGATCATTTGACTTTCTGATTTGAATTTTGTTTTATTTTGCTTCAGTAGTGTTTTAAATTGTGATTTCTAGAACTATTTTTATTTGTTTTTTATTTGAAAAAAAAAACTGTTATTCAGCGACTAACGACACACATTTTTGCCAGAATTTAGACATTTTTCAAGATGTTCTAGTTTTAGCTCCGATTAACCTATGCTAAGTAAGGGCTCCTTGGAAAGTTCTGGACAAGGGCCTTCTAAACCAACAGTTTTTGAGCTAAATGGCTCACTTTCACGCCAATTCTAATAGCGAAGTACAAATTTCCCAAAAAAATCATAATCATCTTTATTCACATATTATGCGAAGGTTTTGCCTTATACAACTATTGTTGCGCATAATTAAGCAACAACATTAAGCTAGTTCCTTATCTCACAACTAACTTAGACTTAAAAATAATTGCTCATAAAAATCGAGAAAAAACTAGATATTCCTTACATCAACGGCTGCACAAAAGAAAAATGAGCAACAAAAAAAAAAACGAACAAACAAAATACATAGACTTAGAAGCTATCTAGATTCAATTTCACCTTCATCATAGACTAATTTAGTAACTAACTGATTAACTAATATTGCACACGCGAATATCAAGTCGAATCATCGACGTAGCCACTTAGCCTTTCGTGCGGTCCAATAACAACGAGCTGAATTTTCCGTATGTTCGCCCAGCCAAAGGAAGTGCATTCCACTCAGCAACTCCTTCAAATGCCAACGTTTTACCGTATTCAGTAGTTTCAATTGTTTCGTTCAATTCAATTCATTTATTCACCGACAAAACATTGGCTGAACGTCAGGTCCCACCGGCAAATTTCAGAAGGTAATCTGGTGCCGAAAAAGTTCCTATAACAATGTTGGATAGGGGTCCGAGTACATTTCTATCTACTCGGTTCTGATTCGGCACCAGGCTGCGTACTTGAGACATATGAATAGCCTGATAGAAGGCAGCCTGGTGCCGAAAATCTGTAAATTTCATAGAAACGGCCGATACAAATACTATACGTCGCATAAAATTCAACATGGCACCAAGCTGCTGCTGCCCTCTATATAAACATTAAAAAATCTTGAGTACGCAGCCTGGTGCCGAGTTGAAATTCATATGACGTACAGTATTTGTTACTGCCGTAACGATGACATTAACATATTTTCGGCGCCAGGCTGCCATCTATAAGGCTACTCGTACAAATCAAGTACGCAGCCTGGTGCCGAGTTGGAACCGAATGCATGGCTACGTACTAGTTCACCCATCCAACATTGTTATGGGAAGTGTTTTGGCACCAGGCTGCCCAGCTTGAAATGCAAACTTCCACTTCCTACAATTTTATGAAGGCTGCGTACTTCAGATCCAAGATCCAATAAGTTCACCCACTAGAAGAAAGACCAATCTAGTTCTTGAACTAACTATAATTTCGGGATCTTTTACTCAGTTGTAGAAAAATGGTTACAAAGTAGGGCTTGATTTTAAAACCATGACGTGAATTCAATTTCAAGTTTACATTTACATTCGTACAATATTAAAGTAACTTAAAAAAAATAAGAAAAAAGAAAAAAACTACTCGAAAATACAAAATAAAAATTGCAAAACCAAAATATCACAGTTCGTCATCTTCTCTTAATTCAAACAATTTATCATTCACAGCAATCTTAAATTTGTTTTCACTTAATGACATATAAGGAGCAAACGTATTAATTAGTCTCAACATTTTAGCAAACGGCTGATAATATTCGTAGTCGTACCTGTAAGTTTTTTCTCGAACGAGGTTATTACGTCGAAGACAACGAGTATTAACAATTTTAACAATTCTGCTAGACAGATTCGTGTCGTACATGCTGTTTTTATAAAGATTGTAAGCAAACATTAGATTGATCCTGTTTCTTCGGTCCATTAAAGTTTCTAGCCCTAAATCATGACATCTCTCTTCATATGGACGTAAGTTGTACGGCGGTAACCTGTTGTTGTCGTCCAAAGCAAACATCACAAATTGCTTTTGTACAGATTCGATATCGTCACTGTAAACTTGGATATGTGGATCCCAAATCACGCTAGCAAATTCCAGCTTGGATCTAACGTAAGAACAGTACAAGACTTTTAATGCTCTTAGTCCGAATTGTCCGTTGGAGATTTTCTTGATGTATCCCATCACTTGCCTTGCCTCGGTCGTGATTCGCTCTCTATGTCCCACGAAAGCAAACTTTTTATCAACGAGCACTCCCAAATCTAGGATTTCTTCCACACGTTCAATATCATGGTCTCCTAGCGTGTAAGATGCCTCGATGTAGTCATTTTTTCGTGCTAACGAGATGACGTAACATTTACTAAGATTGAAAGTTTGGCCATTTTCGTCACACCAGCAAAGTAAATTGTTCAAATCGCTTTGAAATGCTCGCACATACTCCACAGATCGAATGATACAAGCCAACTTTATATCGTCTGCAAACAGCAACACCGATGCAGTCACCACATACTTAACAATGTCGTCGATTGAGATTAAAAACAATAGCGGTCCCAGAATGCTACCAGCTGGAACTCCTGACATTGCTTCATACGTCCTCGATTCAATATTGCCAATTTTTACGAAAAACTTCCTTCCAATCAGAAAATTCATCAACCACTTAGCCGTCATTTTTCCAACTCCACACTTCCATAGCTTGTGAATCAAAATACGAAAAACAACTCGATCAAATGCCGTTTGAAAGTCGCCATAAAATACATCTAATTGGCTTGATTGAGCGAATGCTTCATGAGCAGCCACGGACAAATTCATCAGATTCGACACTACTGAACGCTTCGGCCTAAAGCCATGTTGTGGATTGGATAAGTTCGGGTTGACGATGCACATGAGCTTAGATTGCATACCGATTTCATAAATAGTCAAAAATACTGGGCTAATCGCCACGGTCCGATAGTTCATTACCTTAGACTTGACACCTTTTTTGAATACTGGCACTACTCGTGAATACTTTAACCGCTCCGGCAAGCCCTCTGCTTGCGTTTTACGATACAGAATCCAAAGCGGCCACACAATCCCATCGACACAGTTTTTCACGAAAATCGGAGACAGGTTATCTGGTCCACAGTTCTTCTTGTTTTCAAGCTTATGTATGGACTTTTCGATGTCCAACATTGACAAATCAATATCTTTGTAGCCATTAGGTTCGTTTGCATATAACTCTTCGAAATCAAAATTTTCAGTATCAGTCGTATATGAGGCTTCGAAATGGTCAGCAAATAACTTAACTATTTCGTTCGGTGTTGTCGCCTTTCTGTCACCGTATTCCATTTCCGTTGGATACACAGCCCGTTTTCGTTTCATATTTGCATAGGCCCAAAATTGCTTTGGATTTACGCAGATGTTCGATTGCATTTCAGCGATGTAATTTTTATACAATTTGTCAAGCAGTTCGTTGAATTCATACAAAGCTGCTTCGTATTCAGGTGTAGACTCATTTTTCGGTTTTCGCTTGTACATTTTGTCTCGTTTATTTTTCAATTTCTGCAACTCCGATGTCCACCACTTCGGCTTCTTCACCCAAACTTTCGGTACATACTGTATTATAAGTTGATCCAGCAGGTCATAGAAGTAATCAAATGCATCGTCGACTTTCATGCGATCGAAAATTACAGCAAAATTCATCTCATTCAATCTCCGATTTATGTATTCGTAATTTCCTTTGTTGTACAAAAACTTTTCAATAATTTCACTGGATGGCTTTGAATTTTCCTTTCGATGATATTCGAACGTTATTTCTAGAGGCGGGTGTAATTGTAAAATACCGGTGATTTTGTGTATGGCAACAGGTGCTTGACACGCACTTACGTCTTCTAGCCCGTTTACGAAAATCAAATCAAGCACATTGTAAGCTATGTTTTTGACGTTACTCAGTTGATACATCGGCAGTTGTTGAATGCCTTGGAGAAAATCAGAAGCTGCTACAAAGTACTCTGATTCCGTATGCGTAACCATATTTTGCGGTATCGTTCTGTGCCGTCTGTGTTCCAAACAATGTGGTGCAGATTAAAGTCACCCATAACAACAATTCTACTGTCATTCTCCAGTGACATGAGTCGATTCACCACGTTGAAATGCTGTAGTAAAACGGTGTGATTGATGTAAGCTACATACAGTACCAGTACAGTTGGGTGTAATTTGATTTTGACACAAATGCTGTCACAGTTTGTGTCGCAGACGTTCAAAATTTGTTTGCTGTTTAAACTGTTTTCGGCAGCAATTGCTGTTCCACCTCCTCTAGATTTTCTGTCTTGTCTGTACACTTTAAAGTTATCCGGGAAGTATAGGCTGTCGTGGTCTTGTGGTTTTAGTCAAGTCTCGGTGAAGCAAAATATTTTGTAAATTGACGTAGACATTTTCGTGCGAAAGTCGGGCTTGGCTGGGATGCTTTGGATATTGGCATAGTAGATTGGTAGATAACGTATCTCTGCATAGTCTATGCTGGTCTCAGTTGCATTTTCGATTTTATTTGCGTTAATATTCGCGGAATAATCGGTAGGTATTTCCTGAGCTGAATTGGATAGGAAATCAGTGATTTTCATTTGAGTTACATGGTGTCCCTTTGTTTTTAATTCAGAGGAGTTACATTTGCGTGTAGCGAATTGTCGTTTTTTGAAGAACTTTTGCCCTTCATTCTGTCTACAGGCGTTTGGTTCGACGATATAACGAACTCCCGAATCTGACTGTAATCAGGCCATTTATTCACGTCCATTAAGGTATCAAACAGGCTTGATGGACAGTTGATGCTAAACGATACGAACGTATACTCATGGATATCCCGATCCTTCTTTACCAATTTACGAACCTCCAGCTGATCTTCATTGATGCCCAAATCATCTCTGATATAAGACAAAACCTCGTCTGCTGTAGTTTCTCGGTGCAATTTGGACAACCACATGGCTTTTTCTGCGAATTTCCGTTTTTGCGTAGGAGTCGGCTTCGGTGATAAAGCTTTACCAATGACTTTCGTTGATTTTCCTGTTTGAACCGGTGCAGCCAACAAACTCAGTACATTGGATTTGGGCGTTCTAGAGGATCTTGGTGTTTCCGCTTGTTGCCCAAATGCTCGTTTAGTGGCCTCGGCATACGATGGTTTTTTGATGGAAGAAATCAAGTTGTGCGTTTCCGCTAGTTGTTTCGTAATCTTTGACATTTGCTCGTTGTTTCGGTCTGCTGATTTCTGATCCTTTCCATATCGTTGCGATACAGTACCATGCATCGAATCCACCGAAGTTTTCAAAGCAGCTATCGTAGCGGTCTGCGTCTTAACTTCCTGTGCCAAAGATTCAAACATTTTTTGCGTTGGTGCCTTTGCGGCTGCGGTTTTTTCAGGTTTGTTTGACGGGGACTCAGTTTGTGGCGTAGTTAGTTTGAGATTCGATTCCAGTGTACGTTGAACCATGGAATTTTTGCGCTTAGGTGACGGCACATAGTCATTAGTGAGACATTCGTCGCACAGAATAACTATGTTGACAACGAGAAATACTTCAGCGGGTGCTTTATCAATTCCATAGCAGGGCAAATGGATCTGACATTTACAACGGTGACACTGGACGAGGAGTTCCTTGGATACGTTATGAGGTGGGCAGTCATCCCTCGAACATTTCCTGGGTGGCATTTCAAAGGTAGACAAAAATCCGAATAAATTTTCAATTAGATCCAGAAAAGAAAACAATATCTCAATCACCTGTCTAGGATTTTTCTTTTCTGAAAAAAAGAAAAATCCGGAAAAAGAAAAACAAATGCGCCGACCAATTAAATGGATTTGAATTCGCGCGCCAAACAATCTGAGCGAATGACGAACAGTGTGTCCACGGCTAAAATCTCAAAACTGCTCCGAAAAAATATTATGACTGTGCAACTTGTTTACGATTAAAAGTTTCAACAGAACGTTGAAAAAACCAAAACTAGACACAAAAAATCCAATTAACAGTGAAAACTTCAAGGTATTCCGGTGATGCTGCACTCAGGCAACCGAAAGAACAACAATTCAACAAACGACCTGCTCTTTGTCCGCAAGAAAGTAACAATTTGAACAATTTGAATATCAAGTCGAATCATCGACGTAGCCACTTAGCCTTTCGTGCGGTCCAATAACAACGAGCTGAATTTTCCGTATGTTCGCCCAGCCAAAGGAAGTGCATTCCACTCAGCAACTCCTTCAAATGCCAACGTTTTACCGTATTCAGTAGTTTGAATTGCTTCGTTCTTGCAGACGAACCCTTAACGAATAAGAAATTCAAATAATCCGGCTTCTTAGTCATGAGCAGTTTGTAAATGAAGATCATCGCAAGAACTTCGTTAATGGGAAAACTAGTAGTTTGTCCTTGTAATTTCTGATACTGTCGAATTTTCTGACTCCATATGCATACCTGATTATCGAGCCTAACGCTCTATTCAGCACCTCTATCGAAGCCATACTCATGCCATCTGAATAAATCACGCTACAGTAATCGATATGCGGCATGAACGATGCTTTCGCAATCATGATACGAGTCAACTGTTTTGTAACATAGAAACGAGGCCACGTAGTTCGTAAGGATGAATAAATTTTGTCAAATACTCGATCAATATCCTCTTTCCAGTCTAGTTTTTTGTTGAATATCATATCAAGATTTTTCACTGCATCGGAGTACGGTACGATTAATCCATTAAGCCATAGTGGAGGTAAATATCTTGTTTCATTGTTTGCACTAATCGCGATTGCTTGTGTTTTAGCAACGTTCAAATTCAAATTGTTCTCGGATGCCCAATTCTGAATCGACCTCAAATCCTTGTTTATATCAGCAAGACTCTCAATCGAATCTTCGCCTTTAAACGATTAATAGATCTGGACGTCGTCTGCAAAGAGATGGTACGACATTTGCTTAATGGACTCCTGAATGCTATTTGTAAAAAGTGAAAGCAGTAGAGGGCCCAAAATCGTCCCTTGGGGCACACCATTAGACAGCGGTAGAAACGTCGAAAACTCATTGTGAATACAAACCGTTTAGACTCTGTCTGCTAGGTAATTTCTAACAAGGGTGATAGCTCATGCCTCGAAGTTGAATTTTCTCTTGAATTTCACCAACAATAGCTCATGGTTAATGGAATCGAATGCTTTGAAAAAGTCAAGCAAAATAAGAAGGACAGTGGTCATCTTTTTATCCATCGCTCCGAAAGGGTTACGCTTTATTTTGAAGAAAAAATCTATAGTGCTTACTTTCGATTACTTTCTTTAGATAATTTACTGAAAATAGAATAGTCTTTAAAGTCCTTCACAATGGAATTTAGTCATGTATTTCTACCTATTTTGTAAATAAAAAATGAAAACATTAATATGATTATTTCCTTTTGTTCATTAACAAAGATAGATTGGTTTATTTGAAAAAAGAAATATTTTTCAATTTTTTTTCTTTATAATTTTTTTTAAATGTTGTTTAAAGGTAATTTGTGACCGTTCATTCCACTTTTTATTTAGTTTATTCGCTGTCCCATATGGAAAGATGTCAATGCATGTATATGTATACTCCACCATGTAATGCGGTCTATTACATGTAGGGTTCTTTTGATATTTGTGTCCACATGTAATAAATTGTGTCATATCCGCACAACTCATTACATACAAATAATGTCATTATCATCGTTTTAGTCGAAACGGTTGAAACCGTCGAATGTTCGAATGATGTGAGCAGATGTTCGAAAATATGACAGTCAACATATGCACTTTCGTTTTGATCTATTCTTCAAACTACTTCGAGAAAAAATTATATTTTAACGGTAAACACATGGTGGGTAAATATACATGTATTGACAACTTCTTTCCATATGGAACAGCAAATAAAATAGCATACGTTCCATGTTGTGAAAATAATTCATTAATTCGAGATCAATTTTGTGAACTCGGGAACACACTCGCCTTCGGCTCGGATATGCATACTCTACGCTTGTCAAAAATAGTTTCCAAAGCTTGTAGCTCGAAAACACACTCGTGAGCTCCGCTCATATATCACAAAATTGATCGCTCATATATGGAATTATTTTCACTGCATAGAACGTAATCTACTATTAATTTAGTTGCACACTCTAGACTTTTGTTACATCAAGGCTTTTACTATATCTTGGCTTTTGATACGTCGTATCTTACGTTTTTATATTACGTCGTAATTCAATTTATTTTCCAACATGCCTTAACAGCGTCGGAAACATGGAAAGAAAGGAAGTAAAAGGCTATACACAACAATGAGAATCGTCAGCAACGCTATCATTGATGACAAGTTATTGCAAAATTATTCGTATAAGGGCCAAAAATCCGGAAATACAAAAAATTGCCTTTCAATAAGTATCCGAAAGTGATCAATTTAATCGTACTTGCGACAATGGATGCCCACAGCAGTTACAACGCCAAACGGCAAATTTTGTTGTCTTGACGGAAGCGGAAGTTGAAGATTTTTTCCGCAATAATTTCATAAAATACGCCATGCAGCGTAGTAAATCATGGGCGCGCGGTAGCAATGCGCCCGTGACGCAAGTCCCCATACGAACAAAAAATTCGGAATTTTTTTTTCGTAGACTTCGGAATCATATATACAGCTAAGTTTTGACTTCCCCCCTTGCGACGTACCCCCCGGAAAGTATATTTCCTAGATTCTAGGGAAAATTCTAAGGCGAAGTGTCTTTTCACTCATTAAAATCGGTTCAGTGGATCCGAATATACGACTTTTAGAAAATGATCATTTCCTATACAAAAAGTGATGTTTCATAGAAGCCAAAGTTAATGCAAACATCCTACGTTAGTTATATAGTGGGTTAGTTAGTAAGTTAGTTAGTTAGTTAGTTAGTTAGTTAATTAGTTAGTCAGTTAGTTAGTGGGTTAGTTCCAGAGTCATTTGTATGAAAAACCGTGAAAAACCAATTTTTTGGCTCGTGCTCGAAAACGGCTCGATAACTTTTCTTGAAATTTTTCAGGGACCTTCGGGTGGGCATTCTACGTCTTATGAGATTTTAAAAAAGGGCTCTCAGAGGGCGGCATATAAAGCCTATATGTATGTGTTTGCGTGTGTAGTGTGTATGATAACACATTTTGTATGAGGCAATGGTTGTGTGTTCGAGATAGAGGTTTGGTGTTAAAGGGAAAGTTGTTGGGTTGGGTGTGAAGTGTATCAGGGTGAAAATTATTGAAAGATTAATAGTGAGTGAAAGACAATAGCTAACGAAAGACAATAGCTAGTGGAAGATAATAGTCAATAAGATAACCGTGTGATCGACATTAGCGCGGAGAAGATAGATTCTATTATCTATCAAGTGAATTAAGTTAAGATTTATCGTCTGAAATGGACTGTGGCCTGCAGACGTAAATAACAAAAAAAAAAAAAAAGTTGGCAAAATACTGGAGTGCAAAACAAAGCATAATTTTTACACTTGATGAAATAAATAACTCAAAAAATTCAAAGATATTTTCTAAGAAAGAAACGCTATTAAAAATTTTGCTGACTGCATGTAATTCTGTGTTCAAATGAAATGTTCAAATGGTGTAAAGTTCTCAAAACATTTTTTTGGCAGAAACATTTTGCAGTCGGTTCTTTTAAAATAAGTGACATATCCACAGGTTTTATGATTTCTTGTTTCAACACCAATATATAAGGCTTTAATACAGTCCTTTGTTTATAATTTGAGCCAATGAGTTGCGTACACTTCGACCTAAGAGGTGTGAAAGACACCTAATGATATTTAGCTATCATAAGAAAAAAGCAGCAGGAACAGCAGGAGCAGCAGAAAAAAAACATTATTTTATTCCTTTTTATTTATTGATAATTTTAGGATTTTACAAAATCATTTAAATTTACATTTCGTTGTACAGTATAAATGGATCAATATAGCTTTATTGAGCAATTTCAATCTTCTCTAGCAACTGCTTTTGTAATTTAGTCCGAAACAGATAATGGGATAGCAACGGATGATAAAAATGGAACAGCAACTGAATATTAAGATGTTATTGTCAATAAATCGAATAAATAAAACAAACCTTCAGCAACTCTATTGTTTTCATTAGATGCCGATACGGACTGTAACGAATTAAGATTTTGACCATCCACATAACAATTCAGCAACGACACCGGGTATTCCAAACTCCAGAATAGATGCGGCAAACAGAGTTGATGTTACGAAAAGACTGGAACGTATTTAAGTGAATATTGCGTTCACATTAGACTGTATTGGAAATGGGCAATTTTGAAAAATCCGTCCGAAGTAACGGTGTAAAAAAATTCTCGGAACGCACAAAATTGACCTCCAAATAGAGAAAAATGTTCTCTTCAATTTTGTCTACAACATAGCAAAAAACTATTTTTTGGGCTTAAGTAGAGGCCTCGGATACATACTTCCATAGACAAAAATGTTTCCCTCAATTTGCTCTACAACATAGCAAAAAACATTTTTTTATGCTAATCAAACAGGTATCAACCCTTATTGTTACACATATTATAACGCGACAACAGATAACATTGAACACGAAATAAAAATTTTTAAACAAACCTCAAACGTTTTCGGAATCTATGATTCCATCGACGGGAGACGATGTTAGGGCCGACCTTAGGACCGACGTGAGGCCCACTTGAGCCCTAAGCACGGGCAAAAATTCTTCTATAATTTGTCGGCCGTTCCGAGATCTTTCAAACAAAAAAAAAGTTTTTGAAAATCAGAAGAGATTTACTCGAGTTATGTACAAAAAACATGTAGGGCCCTAACAAAGACTCCTTTTTAGTGCCCTAGCTAAGTCCAAAGACTCAAATCGAAAAAAATTTCTCCCATAAATTGTGGGCCATGCCCAGATCTTTTAAACAAAAAAAAATTTATGAAAATCAGAAAAGATTTACTCGAGTTATGTGCAAGAGACCAAAAACTAATTTAACGGCCCTAGCTCGGCGGCCCTTTCACCGACAGTGCGCAGATTCAATCCCATAAAATACTTTTCAACTACATTTCAGGAAAAAAAAATTTTTGAAAATCGGTCAAGTTATCGTGTTGACGGACAGACCGACAGACCGACGGACATTGTTTTTTTTTCGCTAATTTGTCATCTGGAGGCAACCAAAAAAGTTTCCCCCTTACTCCCGGGTTCGAATTCGAAATGTAACAAACGTGGTAGTAAACGCATCAGACCTTCGTACGGGTCTAAAAAAATGAGATCTTTCGTTAAAAAATCGACGACCTTATTGAATTACTCCTGATTGAGGTAGGAACCGACTGTCATTCAGATAGCTATCGGCGTGTGATATTGATGCAACACATTTTGAAGAGCACTCTGTCCTTACATCACCTTGTGGAGCAATGTTTCTTTGCAATGGCAAATGTGCCATCAAGGACAAATCAACTTATTTTTCAAGGGTGCGTTACGTTTCAACGCGTCATTTTTCTTGTTCACCGGAAAAATCTCCATCGCAAATCGTTTCCGAAGGACAAAATTTTCAACCCAGGTAAAAGCATAAGGGAGTTGGGAGTTTTTTAATTTCGAAAACTTTGTAACCCTTAATCCATGTGAGACACCCTTGTTCGATGCAACACATTACGAAGAGCACTGTTTCCTTACATCACCTTGTGGAGCAATGTCTCTTTGAAATGGTAAATGTGCCATCAACGCCTCATTTTTCGAAAAATCTACGTCGAATAGATGTGACGCAATTCGTTCTTCGAAAAGGGGTCTTACGCGTTCACCACGACGTTTGTAACCACCCCAGTTTCGACCCGGGAGTTGGTTACTTTTTTGTTTTGGAGTCTAAAAAATCGAAAAATGCCTTAAAAATGTTGACCGTCCGACCGTCTGTCATCTCTCTAACGTGAGTAAAAGTTGGCCGATTTTGAAAACCTTTTTTTTACCTGAAAGGTAACCGAAAAAGATTTAATGGTGTTGATTCTGGGCACTGTCGGGTCAAGGACCGCTGAGCTAGGGCCGTTTAAGTGGTTTTTGGTCTTTTTTACATAACTCGCGTAAAACTTATCCGATTTTCATAAACTTTTTTTTGTTTGAAAGGTTGAGGCATGCCCGACATTTTATGGAAGAAAATTTTTTGAATTTGAGTCTGTGGACTCAGCCACGTTCCTAAAACTGAGTTTCTGCTACACTAAGAAAAAAACACAAAACGTTAACTGATTCTTGTGCAAAATTGACTTCAAAAATTTTTTCTTACAAGAAAACATAACCAAAGACCCGTACGTATCGGAATAGATGTGGCAAAAAGAATAGAGAATTGATGTTACAAAAGGACTCAAACGTATCTAAAGATACAAATAAGCAAACAATCGAACGTTTTATGTTCTTTTAAAACTGTAAGAGTTTCAAAGATCCATAAAAATTACCCCAGGTAATGTCAAAGGCTCTACCGAAGTATCTAGAAATGGTTATATCCAAGTATTGGGACATTTTCCCCTAAAACCCTGAAACACGTGTTCTCTAAAATTTTGTTCTATACAACTTTGCCTTTGGAAACAACCTTCTACCTCTTATAGTTCTGGAGATATGGGTCATCCCTCCCTATTCTAGAAGTGGTCATATACCAGGATTGTGCCATATTTCCCTAAAACCCTGACGCCCTTTTCGCCTCTTCCACCAACGTAACTCCTAAATTTTCCCTGATGTCGTCGTTTTTGATATGATTATTCCACCGCTCGCTTGCTATACTCCTGAGAACCCTCATAAAAGAAACTTCCAGGCCATGCACGAGATATCCGCAGTCCACCAAACTTTCACTACCATATAAAATCGTTGGCCTATAGATTGATTTGTGAATAGCTAATTTTCTGCCGCTACTTATTTCCTTTTTGTTGAACACATGAGACCTAAACTGACTGGCCACTGCGTTTCCCATCTTCCTTCTTTCTTCAAATTCCCTAACTAACTTGCCATCCTCTGAAAAAATGCTTCCTAAATATTTAAACTCAGAAACCTGTTTTAACTGCTCCCCATTTAAACTACAAACTACCTCTTTCCGAGATTTGCCGACATTCATAACCTTAGTTTTGCTTACACTTATCCTCATCCCGTACTCCTCAGATGGTACATTCAGGCAGTCAATCACCCTCTGCAAATCACTGATACTATCTGCTAATAGATTTAAGTCATCCGCATATGCCAGGATTTTCATAATAACTTCCCCAACTTCCACATTTCCCTGCAAATTGGCAATGTATGCAAATTGGCATACCTGATGATCTTGTCCATGAAAATTATGAACAGAAGAGGAGAGAGACAACAACCATGACGAACCCTGGGGCTTTGAAATTTTTGAGCCTCGAGATTTCAGCTTCAACTTCTTGCATCGTTGGTTCTTCTATGTATGGTTGCGCAGTATGAAATGGCAATTCGTTGTTTTCTTCGTTTCGGTTGAGCGGTGTGTTCGGATTAAGCAGTTCTTTGAAGTACTCAGCCCATCTCGCAATGCACTTTTCCTCATCTGCTAAAACCAATCCATTCTTGTCCTTACACAGCAAAGGTTGTTGACTGTAACCATTTTTGGATTCGTTTACTTTCCGATAGAAGTTCCGAGTTTCCTTCCTATTGCCAAAATTTTCAATTTCGATCAAAGCAGCCGCTTTTTGTTTCGTAACATTTTTCGAGCGAAATTTCTCTTCGAACGGTACTCTGCCTGGCCTGCTCGAGTGTATCGACTCAGAGTTTTTAGTCGAGCTGCGTTTTTGTTCTCCAGGGCTCGCTGGCATTCATTGTCGAACCAGTTATTTCTTTTATTTCCCGTTCTCGTTCCCAATGTCTCTGCTGCGGCGCTCTTTACATTCCGCCTAATTTGATTCCACGCACCGCCTAAAACACGTGTTCGCTCAAATTTAATTCTCTGCAACTTCGCTTTTGGAAGCAACTTTCTGATTCTCATAGTTCTAGAGATAATGGGTCATCCTGCCCAATTCTGGAAGCGGCCATATACCAGGATTGAGCCATATTTCCCCAAAACCCTGAAACATGTTTTCGCCTAAATTTAATTCTCTATGATCCTTTGTACCCCCTGTGGATCCCACGTTCATTGTAGGAAAGTCAAATCATTACATATATACACATATAAATTCAAATGCAATTCAAGTACAAGTATAAATAAAAACATAGAAGGGACCCGTACGTATCAGAATAGATGCGGCAAACAGAGTTGATGTTACGAAAAGACTGGAACGTATTTAAGTAAATATTGCATTCAAATTAGACTGTATTGGAAATTGCCCGTAGGGTTTTGAAAAACCCGTCCGAAGTAACGGTGTAAAAAAATACTGACCTAGGGCCTTAAATAGAGGCCTCGGATATATAGTTCCATAGACAAAAATGTTTCCCTCAATTTGCTCTGCAACATAGCAAAAACATTTTTTTATGTTAGGGCCGACCTTAGGACCGACAAGAGGCTTACTTGAGCCCTAAGCACAGGCAAAAATTCTTTTATAAATTGTCGGCCATGCCGAGATCTTTCAAACAAAAAAAGTTTTTGAAAATCGGAAGGGATTTACTCGAGTTATGTACAAAAAACACGTAGGGCCCTAACAAAGACTCTTTTTTAGTGCCCTAGCTAAGTCCAAAGATTCAAATCGAAAAATGTTTCTTCCGCAAATTGTCGGTCATGCCCAGATCTTTCAAACAAAAAAAAGTTGAAAATCGGTGAAGATTTACTCGAGTTATGTACAAAAAACACATAGAGCCCTAGCAGAGACTCGTTTTTAGTGCCCTAGCTAAGTCCAAGGACTCAAATTAAAAAAAGTTTCTTCCATAAATTGTCGGCCATGCCCAGATCTTTAAAAAAAATTTATGAAAGTCAGAAAAGATTTACTCGAGTTATGTGCAAAAGACCAAAAACCACTTAAACGGCCCTAGCTCGGCGGCCCTTGGGCCGACAGGGCCCAGATTCAATACCATAAAATATTTTTCGACTACCTTTCAGGAAAAAAAAGTTTTTGAAAATCGGTCAAGATTTACTCAAGTTATCGTGTTGACGGACAGACAGACAGACCGACAGACCGACAGACGGACATTGTTTTTTTCGCTGATTTGTCATCTGGAGGCAACAAAAAAAGTTTCCCTCTTACTCCCGGGTTCGAATTCGCAATGTAACAAACGTGGTAGTAAACGCATCAGACCTACGTACTTCGTACGGGTCTAATAAATATCGAAACAGGTTTGATTAGAATTTAAAAGTTAGTAGTATAGTTAGGTCAAGTTGAGTTGAATTGC
This sequence comes from Pseudolycoriella hygida, assembly GCA_029228625.1. Classification (NCBI taxonomy): domain Eukaryota; kingdom Metazoa; phylum Arthropoda; class Insecta; order Diptera; family Sciaridae; genus Pseudolycoriella; species Pseudolycoriella hygida. The sequence continues at coordinate 108,200,242 of CM055403.1, forward strand.
GTGTGGTAAATGTAGAATGAGGAACGAAATAAAATCAGCCTTCCAGTTATATTTTCATCATCCAAATTGCACTTAGGCGGGAGGCCACATTCCTAAGACCTCGATGATGTAGTTGTTGTTGTTGGCGGCACGACAGAAATGGCAAAGCCTTCAATTGAGTCTTTTGACCACTCTCAGAAATTTTACTAGCTTTTCAATCATTACCACGTCCAATCTCAAGTCCGATTCAAGTAGCTTATCCTTATCGAAGATCGTTCTACGGGAGAGCCTGTATCTCGGACAATTCGAGATGATATGGCATATGGATGCCTGTCTCAACATTGTGACAACATAAGCATTTGGGACTGTCGACATAGCCGATCTTGTGAAAATATTCATTCAATCCACAATGGTTAGTCAGCGCTTCTACTGTCCTTTTGATGTCAGTTCTGTTCAGTGCTAGTAGGGATTTACCAACTTCTTTATTTGGCTTACCACAGAAATTCTTAGTGTGTTTAGCGCCCTCATATTCTGACCAGACCTTAACATGCTCTTTAGATAGCCACCCTTTAACCAGTCGCTTTCTCGTTCTCATGGAAATACCGATTCTTGGTTCGGGTCCTATGAAACGATTTTCAGCTCCTAGGCGTGCTAACTCGTCATACAACTCGTTACCTGCTATATTCTCGTGAACAGGAACCCATAGGAGTGAGACCCTATTACGGGACCCAACTTCGTTGAGTCTGATTTTACATTCTCTAACTTGCTTCGACTTAACCACGTGGGAGCCGATCGCCTCGATGGCCGATTGACTGTCTGAGCATATAAAATATAAAATATATATATAAAATATAAAATATAAAATATCTCTATCTTTGAGTTCTCTTAGCTCTCTGCTTGGTGCACTGTCGCGCACTCACCCAAGTGTTGGCTTACGCTGAGCTTCAGGTTTTTGCAACAGTATCCAGCCCCTGCAAGTCCGTCTTTCTTCGAGCCATCAGTGAAGCAAACTATGCTATTATCCGATGGGGGCAAATTTGTTGAAATAAGCCATTCTTCCCTAACCGGAATAGACCACGTAAATTCGTCGTCTAACATAAGTTCTGGCTTCATCTGATCATTAGACATCAACAATTCTTCCGTTCGTGTTGAATTTCTAACGGTAGTGTGCCCTTTGGTCAACGTCGCTTTCCAGCGCTCGTTTACATCTAAACTATATGCTACATTGAACGCAGTTGCTTTAACAAAAAGATCTAGCTGCGGAAGATCTAGCAAGGTTTCCAATGCACGAGTTGAAACGGAATTTTTCACCCCGGACATGCATAGGCATGCCAGTCTTTGCAGTTTGTCTAGCCCGTGAAGGCCATACCGGCAAGTCTAAGACACCGGGAAGTGTGAAGTCAAAGCCACCGGTAAGTCAACAGCACCGGGAAGCGTGAAGTCAACGCCACCGGAAAGTCAAGGCCACACGGAATCAGCCAATTAATAAAATTCCAACTTCAATAAACCTTACAATCAAAAATTTTCGCCTGCGGCGCTACACAGAGTAAGCGAATTAATAATATTCTAACTTACAAACAATATTGACAAATAAAAATGAACTAACTAAAAAAAACTAAGATCAATAAATCGATTGTCCCAAACTGATAAATCTAAAAAAAAGTTAGTCCTAACGAGGCGAAGCCAAACATTGTGAGTATAAACATATGCAAGGGACCCGTACGTATCAGAATAGATGTGGCAAACAGAGTTGATGTTACGAAAAGACTCGAAAGTATTTAAGTAAATATTGCCTTAGGGGCTGTTCATAAATGACGTCACGCTTGCTATAAAATCCATAAAGTTCATAACTCCTAACTGGTCAAAAATTTTGCTTATAGTACTCCGGCTACCCCCCCAAACACACCTCCTATTTGGGGGGGTAGCCAGAGTCCTATAAACAAAATTTGTTGTATTGAACGAATTATGACCTTTTTATGGATACTCATTTTTTATAGCAAGCGTGACGTCATTTGTGAACGGCCCCTTAACTCTTAGGGGTATGAAATTACGTTCACATTAAATTGTATTGAAAAAGCCGTCCGAAGAAACGGCGTAAAAATGGCCTTCCGAAAGTACAAAATTGACCCCCAAATAGACAAAAATGTTCATATCAATTTTTTCCACAACATGTGATGTAAATAACTATCCATTGACTTCTCGATCTAAGTTGCCGCGAGGAAAAACAAAGAATTTCAATTTTCAAAAGCGAAAAGATGTTTTTAGTCGCTAAATGTCAAAAAAAAATATTTGAAAGCGAAAATGCAACCATCCCGGAAATATGGTTAAGACACCGAAAGCAGCACAAAATCTTTCTGCATCCGCCGGGGTTGACAAGAAGCAATTTTACCAATGCAGTGCGGAATCAACTTACACCAACTTTCAACTGGCTGGAAATGAAATGCGAGATTTTAGAATCGAAATTTAGTAAGTGTTGCAAAATTTTATCAATTCTAGAAGAACTATCCACTTTATTTTTCAATATAAATACTTAGTGACACTTGTTGTACCAGAGAAGTGAGGTTGTGGTCTCTGATTGTTGTCTCGCTTACATCGACCAGTGACGAAGACGAAGTCATCTTCGGGCTGCTTTATTGAAATTTTGTATTAGACATCTTTCAAAAATGTTTTCTTATACTTCTCCGATACTTTTAATATGTCTCTCAATTAGAGTTCTATCAATCGCTAAAGCCAACCAAAAAAGTCGAAAATTTCACGAATCGACCCATTATTGCTTTACTTTCTTGACTATTTGTTTACTCTCGAGGACTGGTCTGTTTTTTTTGTTGGTTCGGTTGGGTACTAAATATTTCCTCAAGTAAGTTTCAATGTTGCATAAGTTTCCCTATGAGTTTTGTTCAATTAAAAATTATATGATTCATTGTATCCTTAGTCTGACATAATTCGCAGAGAGTGGAATCCCCTTTTCCGAATAAATGAAATTTCTTGCCGCATGTTTGTTTAATTATTTTGCAACCATTCATGGAGTTCCTTTGTGATTTGGATCCGTTTAACTATACCTTCTTAAACATAGTGCATATCCATATATGTTATTCCAGTTCCTCCCTTCGTTTCTTGTTTTGATCCATCAGTGTATACAGCCTTATGGTCATAGTAGAAGAACCTATTATTTTGCATGTTTCCACTGTTTATCGTTCAATGTTTTTTATTAGCCTCCTCAACAAGAATTTCCAGGTACATTTTTATACTAAGACTTTCCGGCTTTTTCCCTTTTACAATTTCTTCCAAGGTATATGTCACCTGCTAAGCTTGTCCCAAAATATATGGACCTGATTTAGGATCACTCATGGGCTAGTTCTGAGTTTCCAAAAGGTGTTATTCGCAGATTAAGCAATATTTGACTCCAATAATTTCCTACTTCTGTGCGAACCATTTTCTTCTAATGCTCAACGGGAATTCATTAGCTGACACATTGAGGGTGGCAATGGGGGTGGATTTTAGGGCTCACAAACAGATTCTAAGGCCCTTATTATAAAATATACTTATTTTTATCAATTCTTTGTTAGACTTTGTTTTTTGGTTTCATGCGGCAAGTGTAAAACGTAAAAAATAAAGATTTGAGTTTTAGTTCTTCTTTAAGGCTATATTTCGGACATTGCTTTTGTCCATCATCAGGCTATAATGGAAATGATAGTAAAACAAATTATTTAAAGGAATATTTGGTGGCTGTTTACCTTTTTTTGTAAAGAAATATATAAATGCGGTACGAAAAACAAGTTAGAAAACAAATATCACAGCTATGTTCGCGACCTTAAAATGTAGAAAATATCTAATAAATTAAGACATGAAATTTTGGGACGGAATAAACTAAACTAAATAAATAAACATAACCAAAGACCCGTGCGTATCAGAATAGATATGGCAAAGAGACTCGAACGTATCTAAATATACAAATAAACAAACAATTCAACGTTTTCTGTTCTTTTATAACTTTAACA
>CM055403.1:108211867-108223965 GCA_029228625.1 Pseudolycoriella hygida
CTAGAACTATGAGAATCAGAAAGTTGCTTCCAAAAGCGAAGTTGCAGAGAATTAAATTTGAGCGAACGCGTGTTTTAGGCGGTGCGTGGAATCAAATTTGGCGGAATGTAAAGAGCGCCGCAGCAGAGACATTGGGAACGAGAACGGGAAATAAAAGAAATAACTGGTTCGACGATGAATGCCAGCGAGCCCTGGAGAACAAAAACGCAGCTCGACTAAAAACTCTGAGTCGATACACTCGAGCAGGCCAGGCAGAGTACCGTTCGAAGAGAAATTTCGCTCGAAAAATGTTACGAAACAAAAAGCGGCTGCTTTGATCGAAATTGAAAATTTTGGCAATAGGAAGGAAACTCGGAACTTCTATCGGAAAGTAAACGAATCCAAAAATGGTTACAGTCAACAACCTTTGCTGTGTAAGGACAAGAATGGATTGGTTTTAGCAGATGAGGAAAAGTGCATTGCGAGATGGGCTGAGTACTTCAAAGAACTGCTTAATCCGAACACACCGCTCAACCGAAACGAAGAAAACAACGAATTGCCATTTCATACTGCGCAACCATACATAGAAGAACCAACGATGCAAGAAGTTGAAGCTGAAATCTCGAGGCTCAAAAATTTCAAAGCCCCAGGGTTCGTCATGGTTGTTGTCTCTCTCCTCTTCTGTTCATAATTTTCATGGACAAGATCATCAGGTATGCCAATTTGCATACATTGCCAATTTGCAGGGAAATGTGGAAGTTGGGGAAGTTATTATGAAAATCCTGGCATATGCGGATGACTTAAATCTATTAGCAGATAGTATCAGTGATTTGCAGAGGGTGATTGACTGCCTGAATGTACCATCTGAGGAGTACGGGATGAGGATAAGTGTAAGCAAAACTAAGGTTATGAATGTCGGCAAATCTCGGAAAAAGGTAGTTTGTAGTTTAAATGGGGAGCAGTTAAAACAGGTTTCTGAGTTTAAATATTTAGGAAGCATTTTTTCAGAGGATGGCAAGTTAGTTAGGGAATTTGAAGAAAGAAGGAAGATGGGAAACGCAGTGGCCAGTCAGTTTAGGTCTCATGTGTTCAACAAAAAGGAAATAAGTAGCGGCAGAAAATTAGCTATTCACAAATCAATCTATAGGCCAACGATTTTATATGGTAGTGAAAGTTTGGTGGACTGCGGATATCTCGTGCATGGCCTGGAAGTTTCTTTTATGAGGGTTCTCAGGAGTATAGCAAGCGAGCGGTGGAATAATCATATCAAAAACGACGACATCAGGGAAAATTTAGGAGTTACGTTGGTGGAAGAGGCGAAAAGGGCGTCAGGGTTTTAGGGAAATATGGCACAATCCTGGTATATGACCACTTCTAGAATAGGGAGGGATGACCCATATCTCCAGAACTATAAGAGGTAGAAGGTTGTTTCCAAAGGCAAAGTTGTATAGAACAAAATTTTAGAGAACACGTGTTTCAGGGTTTTAGGGGAAAATGTCCCAATACTTGGATATAACCATTTCTAGATACTTCGGTAGGGCCTTTGACATTACCTGGGGTAATTTTTATGGATCTTTGAAACTCTTACAGTTTTAAAAGAACATAAAACGTTCGATTGTTTGCTTATTTGTATCTTTAGATACGTTTGAGTCCTTTTGTAACATCAATTCTCTATTCTTTTTGCCACATCTATTCCGATACGTACGGGTCTTTGGTTATGTTTTCTTGTAAGAAAAAATTTTTGAAGTCAATTTTGCACAAGAATCAGTTAACGTTTTGTGTTTTTTTCTTAGTGTAGCAGAAACTCAGTTTTAGGAACGTGGCTGAGTCCACAGACTCAAATTCAAAAAATTTTCGGGCATGCCTCAACCTTTCAAACAAAAAAAAGTTTATGAAAATCGGATAAGTTTTACGCGAGTTATGTAAAAAAGACCAAAAACCACTTAAACGGCCCTAGCTCAGCGGTCCTTGACCCGACAGTGCCCAGAATCAACACCATTAAATCTTTTTCGGTTACCTTTCAGGTAAAAAAAAGGTTTTCAAAATCGGCCAACTTTTACTCACGTTAGAGAGATGACAGACGGTCGGACGGTCAACATTTTTAAGGCATTTTTCGATTTTTTAGACTCCAAAACAAAAAAGTAACCAACTCCCGGGTCGAAACTGGGGTGGTTACAAACGTCGTGGTGAACGCGTAAGACCCCTTTTCGAAGAACGAATTGCGTCACATCTATTCGACGTAGATTTTTCGAAAAATGAGGCGTTGATGGCACATTTACCATTTCAAAGAGACATTGCTCCACAAGGTGATGTAAGGAAACAGTGCTCTTCGTAATGTGTTGCATCGAACAAGGGTGTCTCACATGGATTAAGGGTTACAAAGTTTTCGAAATTAAAAAACTCCCAACTCCCTTATGCTTTTACCTAGGTTGAAAATTTTGTCCTTCGGAAACGATTTGCGATGGAGATTTTTCCGGTGAACAAGAAAAATGACGCGTTGAAACGTAACGCACCCTTGAAAAATAAATTGATTTGTCCTTGATGGCACATTTGCCATTGCAAAGAAACATTGCTCCACAAGGTGATGTAAGGACAGAGTGCTCTTCGTAATGTGTTGCATCGAACAAAGGTGTCTCACATGGATTAAGGGTTACAAAGTTTTCGAAATTAAAAAACTCCCAACTCCCTTATGCTTTTACCTGGGTTGAAAATTTTGTCCTTCGGAAACGATTTGCGATGGAGATTTTTCCGGTGAACAAGAAAAATGACGCGTTGAAACGTAACGCACCCTTGAAAAATAAGTTGATTTGTCCTTGATGGCACATTTGCCATTGCAAAGAAACATTGCTCCACAAGGTGATGTAAGGACAGAGTGCTCTTCAAAATGTGTTGAATCAATATCACACGCCGATAGCTATCTGAATGACAGTCGGTTCCTACCTCAATCAGGAGTAATTCAATAAGGTCGTCGATTTTTTAACGAAAGATCTCATTTTTTTAGACCCGTACGAAGGTCTGATGCGTTTACTACTACGTTTGTTACATTTCGAATTCGAACCCGGGAGTAAGGGGGAAACTTTTTTGGTTGCCTCCAGATGACAAATTAGCGAAAAAAAAACAATGTCCGTCGGTCTGTCGGTCTGTCCGTCAACACGATAACTTGACCGATTTTCAAAAACTTTTTTTTCCTGAAATGTAGTTGAAAAGTATTTTATGGGATTGAATCTGGGCACTGTCGGTCAAAGGGCCGCCGAGCTAGGGCCATTAAAGTAGTTTTTGGTCTCTTGCACATAACTCGAGTAAATCTTTTCTGATTTTCATAAATTTTTTTTGTTTAAAAGATCTGGGCATGGCCCACAATTTATGGGAGAAACTTTTCTCGATTTGAGTCTTTGGACTTAGCTAGGGCACTAAAAAAGAGTCTTTGTTAGGGCCCTACATGTTTTTTGTACATAACTCGAGTAAATCTCTTCTGATTTTCAAAAACTTTTTTTTTGTTTGAAAGATCTCGGAACGGCCGACAATTTATAGAAGAATTTTTGCCCGTGCTTAGGGCTCAAGTGGGCCTCACGTCGGTCCTAAAGTCGGCCCTAACATCGTCTCCCGTCGATGGAATCATAGATTCCGAAAACGTTTGAGGTTTGTTTAAAAATTTTTATTTCGTGTTCAATGTTATCTGTTGTCGCGTTATAATATGTGTAACAATAAGGGTTGATACCTATTTGATTAGCATAAAAAAATGTTTTTTGCTATGTTGTAGAGCAAATTGAGGGAAACATTTTTGTCTATGGAAGTATGTATCCGAGGCCTCTACTTAAGGCCCTAGCCCAAAAAATAGTTTTTTGCTATGTTGTAGACAAAATTGAAGAGAACATTTTTCTCTATTTGGAGGTCAATTTTGTGCGTTCCGAGAATTTTTTTACACCGTTACTTCGGACGGATTTTTCAAAATTGCCCATTTCCAATACAGTCTAATGTGAACGCAATATTCACTTAAATACGTTCCAGTCTTTTCGTAACATCAACTCTGTTTGCCGCATCTATTCTGGAGTTTGGAATACCAGGTGTCGTTGCTGAATTGTTATGTGGATGGTCAAAATCTTAATTCGTTACAGTCCGTATCGGCATCTAATGAAAACAATAGAGTTGCTGAAGGTTTGTTTTATTTATTCGATTTATTGACAATAACATCTTAATATTCAGTTGCTGTTCCATTTTTATCATCCGTTGCTATCCCATTATCTGTTTCGGACTAAACTACAAAAGCAGTTGCTCGAGAAGGTTGAAATTGCTCAATAAAGCTATATTGATCCATTTATACTGTACAACGAAATGTAAATTTAAATGATTTTGTAAAATCCTAAAATTATCAATAAATAAAAAAGAATAAAATAATGTTTTTTTTCTGCTGCTCCTGCTGTTCCTGCTGCTTTTTTCTTATGATAGCTAAATATCATTAGGTGTCTTTCACACCTCTTAGGTCGAAGTGTACGCAACTCATTGGCTCAAATTATAAACAAAGGACTGTATTAAAGCCTTATATATTGGTGTTGAAACAAGAAATCATAAAACCTGTGGATATGTCACTTATTTTAAAAGAACCGACTGCAAAATGTTTCTGCCAAAAAAATGTTTTGAGAACTTTACACTATTTGAACATTTCATTTGAACACAGAATTACATGCAGTCAACAAAATTTTTAATAGCGTTTCTTTCTTAGAAAATATCTTTGAATTTTTTGAGTTATTTATTTCATCAAGTGTAAAAATTATGCTTTGTTTTGCACTCCAGTATTTTGCCAACTTTTTTTTTTGTTATTTACGTCTGCAGGCCACAGTCCATTTCAGACGATAAATCTTAACTTAATTCACTTGATAGATAATAGAATCTATCTTCTCCGCGCTAATGTCGATCACACGGTTATCTTATTGACTATTATCTTCCACTAGCTATTGTCTTTCGTTAGCTATTGTCTTTCACTCACTATTAATCTTTCAATAATTTTCACCCTGATACACTTCACACCCAACCCAACAACTTTCCCTTTAACACCAAACCTCTATCTCGAACACACAACCATTGCTTCATACAAAATGTGTTATCATACACACTACACACGCAAACACATACATATGGGCTTTATATGCCGCCCTCTGAGAGCCCTTTTTTAAAATCTCATAAGACGTAGAATGCCCACCCGAAGGTCCCTGAAAAATTTCAAGAAAAGTTATCGAGCCGTTTTCGAGCACGAGCCAAAAAATTGGTTTTTCACGGTTTTTCATACAAATGACCCTGGAACTAACCCACTAACTAACTGACTAACTAATTAACTAACTAACTAACTAACTAACTTACTAACTAACCCACTATATAACTAACGTAGGATGTTTGCATTAACTTTGGCTTCTATGAAACATCACTTTTTGTATAGGAAATGATCATTTTCTAAAAATCGTATATTCGGATCCACTGAACCGATTTTAATGAGTAAAAAGACACTTCGCCTTAGAATTTTCCCTAGAATCTAGGAAATATATTTTCCGGGGGGTACGTCGCAAGGGGGGAAGTCAAAACTTAGCTGTATATATGATTCCGAAGTCTACGAAAAAAAAATTCCGAATTTTTTGTTCGTATGGGGACTTGCGTCACGGGCGCATTGCTACCGCGCGCCCATGATTTACTACGCTGCATGGCGTATTTTATGAAATTATTGCGGAAAAAATCTTCAACTTCCGCTTCCGTCAAGACAACAAAATTTGCCGTTTGGCGTTGTAACTGCTGTGGGCATCCATTGTCGCAAGTACGATTAAATTGATCACTTTCGGATACTTATTGAAAGGCAATTTTTTGTATTTCCGGATTTTTGGCCCTTATACGAATAATTTTGCAATAACTTGTCATCAATGATAGCGTTGCTGACGATTCTCATTGTTGTGTATAGCCTTTTACTTCCTTTCTTTCCATGTTTCCGACGCTGTTAAGGCATGTTGGAAAATAAATTGAATTACGACGTAATATAAAAACGTAAGATACGACGTATCAAAAGCCAAGATATAGTAAAAGCCTTGATGTAACAAAAGTCTAGTGTGTGCAACTAAATTAATAGTAGATTACGTTCTATGCAGTGAAAATAATTCAATATATGAGCGATCAATTTTATGAGCGGAGCTCACGAGTGTGTTTTCGAGCTACAAGCTTTGGAAACTATTTTTGACAAGTGTTAAGAACGGGCCTTAATTAGAATGATGACACCAACGATCTGCTGCAATTTATCTTTTATTTAAACAAGTTGGCACACGTTGGTGTCAATGAATTCCCGGAAATTCATATAAACAAGCAATTTATCAATCAATGGTTCGTGCAACGTACCAATCTAAAAGATTTGTAAATAATTAAATTCATCGGGCATAATCTTGCCCTAAATAGTTAGTGTGTAATTAGTGTGTGGCTACGCGTTAGAGTGGATATTTAAAGATTAAATCCGAGAATTATCGGAAAACGTTTAAATCAGGTAAATCCGCGTGCATTGACGAGTGAATTTATCTTAATTTACGTTTCAATTTCTTTAGCTCGTCAATTCATTGTAAATACGCATTCCAACGAACATCGTTAGAAGCGTTGGATGCATATTGTAGAAGTAAGAAAGATTTTCTAGTGATTTAGAAAGGAAAATTACAGTGTTTCATTTTTTCGTTAGAGGTCTTAGTAAAGGCGTTTTCCACACACTAAAGGTTTATAGTAGGAAGTCCAGCAGAAGGACTAAATGTAAGAAATTCTAGTTTCATATATTTACATGGTTTTCTAAAGAAAGTTGTTAATTTTAGGAAATTTGAAGCGAATTTGAATAAAGGTCGTTAAAGTCGAAATTGCATTTTCTTCTCCACAACGACGTCGCTATCAAAACATCAAGGATCCTTCGCTCGGGCTGTTGCGTTCGCAATATTCTTCAAATTTCATTTACCATTGGTCGATTGAAAGGAACATCGTATAACAATGGAAGACGAAATTGATGTGTTTAGGCGTTCTGGTCAAACAAGAAGAACGCCACCGGTTCAGGAGAACCCACAGGTGAGCGATTCGCTCATCTTGGACCCGACACAGCAAAGTTGCCGCTTTGTTCGAAATTTGATAACTTGGAAATGGTGCAATGTGACCAATGCAAAGAGTGGTTTCATTTCGTCTGCGCGGGAGTGAAGGCAGATATCGTAAACAAAGAATTCATCTGCCAAAGCTGTGTAAACAAAAATCTCTCAAAAACTGATGAAAAAACGAGAACAGATTCCAGCTCCGCTAAGTCACGTGCTAGCAAAAATCCGTCCGCGGCACGGTCTGAAGCGCGAAGAAGACAATTGGCACTCGATCGTATCGAAGAAGAACGGAAGTTGCAGGAAGCGCGAGACCAACAATATTTGGATAAAAAATATAAAACCTTGGAGACGTTCAATGTCGATGATAGCACAGATTCCGAACGAGATGAGCAAGAAGACGCTGAGGTCAACACTGAGGAATATACAACGCAATGGGTGAAGGACCAAAGGAAATTCAACGCAGTGATCGCAACGGCTGACCACAGTCAAGCTGAACACAGCAAAATGGTTCATGATCTAGTGGATTTGAGTGAAAATATGGGAATAAATACGAACGCCGCTGCCGTCGCCATACTAAATTTATCAGAATTGATCGTCCCTGAAACCTCAACACTGTCTAACCAATTGGTCAACAGTCAATCCTCCCCGATTCAACATGTTTCAGTAGCTCAAAGTAGCTCACAACTTGCTGCACCAACATTGCTAACGTACAAGACCGACGGTCGAGCAATCCCGAAGAGCTTCATGAGGGTGACAGACCAAGACGCTACCACTTCACCCGACAGGTACGACAACCCGGAGCATACATCACTCAGAGAACTGGCTAGAACTTCGTCGACAAATTTCGTGGCTCAAGTGTCAAGTAGCCAAAATAATTTGATGCCCTACTCGATACCCAATACACATTCACCCCTAGTACCAGTTACGTTTACTACTTCCAATACGACCTTCACTAAATCGTTTGCGCAACAAACTGCATCTCAGACAACAACCGCCGTAAGAACAAGAACTGGGAACGATGCAGTCTTTTCTCGGAGTGGCGCCTGCATACCGTACACACTGGCAATTCAACGAACGTCAAATGGCATGGAGAACGTTCCATTCTTCACATCGAATTACGCCGTTAGTTCAAGAATTCAGGCGACAGCACAGTACATGCAACGACCATCGACTACACAGCCAAGTGGGTACCTACAATTCGCTGGCGCGAATTCGCATCAAACGCATACAGCACCTCGAGCTATATCGTCATACGGTCAAAATTTCGCCTGGGCTAATCAGCCGAAATGGCATGATGCTAGTCAGCGGTTGACTAATTATGCGCCGCCTCCGCCACACTCATCGAGTGCACAACAAGCACCAACTGCAAGCTATGTGCCTACCAGCGTCAGCCATCAATTAGCGACCACAACTCATGTACATCAAATGGGTGATTTACACAATCATACCACTTCAGCGAGCTTCGTCCCATTCTTGTCACAATCGTTTAATTTTCGTCAATCCGACTATGCAAATCAACAACCGCTTGTGACGAATTGTGGTCCGCTTAATCTGGGGCCGTACGGTTTTCAACACACAAATGGCGGCGACAATCAAGAAAGTTCATCGAATCATGGACCTACGAGTATACAGTCAATTGGTTATCAACAACCCTACGATGTCAGAAGTAGCTATGTTCCCAGAAATTCTCAAACGCTGAATCGTTACCCGAACGTTACAGATGCGACGCTAACGAACGCCAGACCTGACGGCGAGTGCGTGCTTACTTCAGCCCAAATCGCGTCTCGGCAAGTCGTTTCAAGAAAATTGCCACTTTTCTATGGAGACATCGAAGAATTTCCAGCGTTCATAAGAACGTTTGACTAAACGAAAGTATAAAAGGCACCGCAAAGGAATTCGTTGAACATCAGTTGTGTTATCCCGATGACGTCCCTCGAGTCATCGAAACTCTAAGAGTGCTCTTCGGGAACCCTGAGCTCATAATTGATAGACTTCTAACCAAGATTTCGAAGCAACCGGCGCCACAAGCTGATGACCTCCAATCCCTAATAAAATTCGCAATGAGCGTTCAGACCGTATGTTGTATGATCAAAACAGCCAAGTTGACCGACCATTTGAGTAATCCGTCTTTAATGAAAGCGCTAGTTGACAAACTTCCACCGACAATACAACTAAATTGGGCATGCCACAAACAAAACGTTCCGAATGTAAATTTAGACACATTGGGCGCATGGCTTTATGAGTTGGCGAAATTGGCTAGCTCCATCGCTGGTCCTCCAAAGGTGAAGCGCGAGAAAAATTCCGATAAGCCGAACGCTCAAAAGTCAAAGAATTGGTCAAATCAAAGTTCGAATGAATATGTCAACGCTCACGTCGAAAGTTCCTCGTCATTGAAAAAAGACACCAAGCAAACGCTTGCCCCGTATGCAACAAAAACTCTTGTCAACGGCTTAAGGATTGTACAAAATTCATCAGTTTGGATTCGAAAGGTCGTTGGGCAGCCATCAGAGAGCACGAGCTTTGCATCCGTTGCTTTGGAAATCACCGTTTGAAGAGCTGCAAATCCAAACAAAAGTGCGGCTTTGGCGACTGTCAGAGAGCTCACAATTCGCTGTTGCACGAAAATGAGAAGAAGGATGACGATAGCAACACAACTAACGTCAATTGCTCGCATCAAGCGATCACCAGGAAGGTGGACATCTTCCGCATCGTTCCAATCAACCTTCACAACAATGGCCGAGTTTTTAAGACATTCGCTTATTTGGACGATGGTTCGAACGTTACGACCATCGAAAGTAGTCTTGCAGATGAATTGCATTTGGACTGTTCCGCCAACGAAAACCTCTGCGTCAAATGGTCATTTGGGAAAATCAGTCGAACCGAACTCGTTTCAAAAAGAGTGTCGGTGGGAATATCGGGCACTTATTACAACGCGGTTGTATACAAACTGTATAATGTTCGAACAGTGTCAGACTTGGCGTTACCTCACCGAGAGTGGTTGGATTCATATGAGCATTTGAACGGGATTCCAATCGAGACGTACGAGAATGCGAAGCCACGCATGTTAATTGGCCTGCAGTACTCGAAATTAATGGTATCCCAGCGCACAATTGAAGGAACATGGTCGGAACCGATAGCGTGCAAGACCAGACTTGGCTGGGTGGTTCAAGGACCGGATGGAGGCGACAAGGTCGAAGCGGTAATTGGGGCGCCTCATGGAAGTAGCAGCTACAGTATGAACGTTTGTGAGTGTCAACAAAACGACGACAGTAAGCTTCACCAGATGGTAAAAGAATTTTTCTCCTGGGACAGTTTGGGCGTAAAACTCACAAACGAATTTCTCGAGTCCAAAGACATTCAACGTGCCCGAAAAATTCTCGAATCGACAACCAAGAGGGTCAATGGTCGGTACGAAACTGGATTACTATGGCGCTACGACGATGTTAAGTTCCCCGAAACCTACCCAATGGCACGGAAACGTCTGGAGTGTCTTGAAAGAAAGATGGCAAAAGATCCAGTCCTGGCTTCAAAAATGTGCGACTACATCCACGATTTTACGGAAAAGGGATACGTGAGAAAGTTATCAGAAGAAGAGCTACTAAGTCCAACAACAAAAGTTTGTTACCTTCCGATATTCCCGGTGTTTAACCCTAAAAAGCCGGATAAGTTTAGAGTCGTATGGGATGCGGCTGCGATGGTGAACAAGACATCGTTAAATTCAATGCTCCTCGCTGGCCCAGACTTACTCAACCCATTGCCCGACGTGCTTCGACGATTCAGAGAAAAGGCAATAGGAGCAACAGGAGACATTAAGGAAATGTTTCACCAGGTGCAGGTCATCAAGTCCGATATTCACTCCCAAAGATTCTTGTGGCGCGATGGAAATGCGAAACGAAAGCCGGAAGTGTTCGTTGTTGAAGTATTGACGTTTGGTGGCAAAAGTTCGCCGACTTCGGCTCAATTCGTCAAAGAGAAAAATGCGCTGGAGCATAAAGATGAATTTCCTGAAGCAGCCGAGGTCATAAGCAGCAACCACTACCAAGACGACATGCTCGAGTCGTTTGAAACTGTCGAAGAAGCTGTTCGTGTCATTCAACAAGTGAAAATGATACATCGAAATGGAGGCTTCGAAATAAGAAAATTTAAGTCGAATTCTCCCACCGTCATGGAAAGGCTTGGCGAAGAGGTGGGTGATCATCAGAAAAATTTGGACATTTCTACCGAGCCAACCACAGAGCGTGTACTCGGCATGTATTGGAACACGTCAACGGACACCTTTACATTCTCGCTCAAATTTACAAAGTTGTCAGAGGAAGTGCTTCGAGGAATTCGACGTCCTACTAAGCGTGAAGTTTTAAGTACGATAATGTCCATATTCGACCCGTTAGGACTCATCGCACAATGCCTAGTTCATGGAAAAATTATTATTCAAAAAACCTGGCAAGAAGGGACAAATTGGGACGAAAAACTATCCGACTCGTCGTACAAGCGATGGCAAGCCTGGATGGCCATTCTCCCGCAAATAGAAAAAATTGAAATTCCGAGGTGGTACTCAACGAAGTTGACGTCAACCAATCGAAAACGGATTCAACTTCACATGTTTGCCGACGCAGGAGTTGACGCATGCGCAACCTCCGTCTACTACCGTATCGAAGACCACAACGGCGTCGAATGTTGCTTGATCGGAGCCAAGACTAAAGTAGCTCCAAATAAGCCAATCTCAGTGCCGAGACTCGAATTACAAGCAGCCGTCTTAGGTCTCCGACTGGTTGAAAATGTAAGTAATTGTCAACGAATCCCGTTCTCCGAGAGATTTTTTTGGTCAGACAGTCAGACGGTTTTGGGTTGGATTAATTCCGAGGCAAGGAAATTTCACCAATACGTCGCCTTCCGAATCGGAGAAATTTTGGAAAATTCGTCAGTAAATGAATGGCACTGGGTTGCATCAAAAAACAATGTCGCCGATGACGCAACTAAGTGGATCGATAAACCTGACCTTTCATCATCATCTCGGTGGTATAAAGGGCCGTC
>CM055403.1:108265546-108288295 GCA_029228625.1 Pseudolycoriella hygida
GACTCCAAATCCGTCTTTGACGCCCAGGAATTCTAAGGGTTCTAAAAAATCGTCCGATGTTCCGGGCCAGTCGAACCAACGCTCCATTCTCGAATGTGCAAAAAACCAAGCAGAAATTTAACAACGAATTACGCCTCTGTTTAGAAGGATCTGATGACAATGGCTGGGAACAATTATATCTAGAAACTGTCGAATGTGAGGATGGTTCGCTGTATGGACACTGCCTATCACGTTACACCGGCTGATCGACCAACTCACCAGACATAGTCTTCAATTCTGAGATACGGCCATCTATTATTCGATCGATCATGAAGCATGTTGACGAAAGACTCGAATGTGACATTAGTAGAGGAGTACCCATTTTAGAAGCACTTTTTTTAGGAGCACTTTTATAGAAGCAAATTTTAGGTAAATGACCTTTTTGTTGTTGAAATTTTAGAAGCACTTTTTTTATAGCAAATTTCCGGTAAATGACCCTTTTTGAAATTGAAATTTTTATTGTAGGAAATATCTCTTATCTATATGGGAATTTTTAGTGCATTGATAAGAAATACTTATTCTTTGTTTTATGCATATTTTTGAGAATGTTATCAGCGCCCTTTTAAATTTTGAGACTAATAGTTTTATTGGTGTGTTTAACGGATGTGAGAATTTATTCTGTTCGCTAAATACAAACCTTTTTTATTACCCAAGAGTTTCTTCACTTTTATTTTAGGTGGATAGAAAATGTTATCATGTTTTACCTCTATGCAAATACTTACCTTTGTTCTCAAAAGAACTTCTTAGCTGAAAACATTTGCATCGATGCGCATACCTCTAAAAACATATAGAGTAAATATGTTTCATTCATATGCACAAAATTACTGTAAACAAAACTGAAATGACGAAATCAAGGTTTGTTTTGACAAATGTCAAAAATGGTTGTGTTCAATGAATCCACTAAGAAGCGTTCACGTAAATATTTAAATAAAATAACAATAAAAAAGTTTTTCTTGATCTTTTTATTTATTTTTTCAAACATAAAAAATTCTTAAAAATATTTTTGTTAAAAATTATTTTCTAGAAAATTTTTTCTTAAGATTTATTTGATGAAATATTTTCTGTAAAAATTTGATTCTTTTTCTTGAGTACAAAACTCCTCATTCTTTTTTTAAACATTTTTTTCTTACGATTAGATTCTTCTTTCTTAAATAATAGCAACTTTCTTACTTGATTATTTCTAATTAGATAGTGGAAATTTTTTTCAATAAAAATATCGTTTAAAAACAGTTTTTTGGAAAATTTGTTTGCGAAATTTGCTAACGTTCCACTGTTAGACATATGTAAAACGAAGCATGCTGAATACATTCCGCAAACTTTTGAGTGTATTTGTTGAAACTGTTTGTTATTGAATTCAAAATTTTCGCAATTATTTTTTATAAAACTTTTAAATTGACTGCTTTTTGGTGGAAATCCATAACTGTCAAAGAATGATGCTCTGGATAGGTTTCTGTTAGTTTTCTTTTTAATGTATAACCCAACCCAATGGCTTCCAGGACTTGACGAGTGGGATAAATTTACAACAAAGCCATACTCTGAATTTATATTCATTTTCACTTGAACCAATTGATCAATTGCACATACATGCATCTTATATTTCTGGTTTGTGTTGGTACTATTCAAAAAAACTTGCAACTCTGAAGTATTCATTTTTAACAACTGTAGTCAGTTACAACGTATCTGCACTGATCAATTTCAATTAACCCGTCAAACTCTGCAAAAACGTTGACAAATGGCAAAAATGGTTGTGTTCAATGAGTCCTAAGGGAACATTCTTTAGCTACACTTTTTTGAAGCAAATTTCATGTAAATGGGTCTTTTTTCTATTGGAATTTTTATTGCAGGAAGTATTTCTTATCTTTATGGGGATTTTTAGTGCATTGATAAGAAATACTTATCCTTTATGCTTATTTTATGCATATTTTTAGAAATGTTATCAAGCCCCTTTTAATTTTGACCCAAACAGATTTTTATGATTTATGAAAAATTTGACTGAAGGGTGTAAACGTTTCTTTTTAGTACATATAAATATTTGACGAAATTAATCAAAAATATATTCGCAATAGCGAAAAATAAGAGAAATTTACGAAAAAGAACATAAAAACGCATTCGCGACAGCGAAAAATCTTGAAATAATTCAAAAGTTTAGGATAGCGAAAAAAATACGCATCTGATATAAATCATAAGCGAACATAACTCACTACGAAATTGCTACTTGATGGTGATGCTGAGATTCATCTGAATCTGCAGCGGTAACATCAATTAACTCTATCGCATTTTCACTCAGCCGTCTAAAATATGTAAATCTGAAAATTGAAAAAAATTCTCCATCAGTTTTCACGAGTCTAACCTAAAGTGAAATTGCGTACATCTTGGATCTATTATTGATTTGTTGGAGTATTTTCCAAACAATCATTACGCCCAGTATGATCAACATACATTCACAACATGTCAAACCAATTGTACTTTCAATCATTGGTTGTACGGTCGAGGTTGATGATTTTGTTGACGACATCAACCCCTGCTCCGTATTACTATCATAAAGATAAATTGGTCTGAAAATTTATACCGCTGGAATATGCCTAATAATAATAAAAAATTAAAAAAGAACTTTACCTGATATATTCAACCATATTTCTTATTAAAAAAACTTTTTTGCCGAGCAAAAATTGAAATTGCTGGTGAAATTGGGTGAAAAATTGTAGGTATTTCCATATATTTACACAAAAATGAAAAAGTTAAAAGAAGGATGGTCTAATTCAAATTCATCAGTTGGACTCGAACAAATAAGTGAGTAAGTACGTAAAAATCTTCCAAAATGAAAGTAGAGTCGAGCCATTCTTTGAAGGAAAAAACGTCATTTCTGAAGAAAAATAATAAAAAAATTAAACTTCAATGTCCCTGCATCCAGTTTCTTTTACCAATTTTGAAAAAAATCGGAAAAGGATCAGAGTCGGTTCCCAAGAAGACTAAAAAGTTGCGTGTTTTTATATATCCAAAAAATGGACCCATCATACCATGGCTAATGACTTTGTTCAACGATTTGTCAATAAGTGGTTCAGGGCGTATGGATTCAGCAGAAATAGCAAGAGCAGTAGACGTTGTTTCGAATGTAAAAAAGGATTTGGACGGTAGTGCAAAGTGGAACGGAAAACTTCAGATTGCATAAAACTTGCATTTGTTGCTGCGAAAGTCAAACCTAGTTTTACATATTAAATTATGAAGTCTCTCATAATATTTTATGTAGTTTTGATAACATTTACCTGAAAAATGAGTTAAAAACAAAATTGAATTGTTTTTTACGAAATCATACATATCATAGCATCTGATACTTAATAACTTGCGTACAAATGAAAGATCTATGTTTAGTTCTGAAATGAATGAAGTTCTTCTAAAAGAGTTCATTCCGTTTACCATTTTTACAAAAATTTTAGATTGGTTCTTGACGTTAGGTAGAGTCCTAAAAATGGGGTATGTACTATGAATTACGTGTTTTTGCTGTGTAAATCGAATAAACTCTATTAGATTTTTTCATTATTTCTCTATTTGGGGAGGTCATAGAAGAACAGTATTCAAGAATAAATTTAGGAAGGAAGCCTGTTTTTAAGGACTTAATTGGTACAATGTCGATCGTAAGTTCATCAATAGCCGAAAATTGTTTTACAAAATTTGAAAAGTTTTTAGACGAACGGATTTTTTAATATTACCCTTTCGATAATTTTCAATCCAAATTGTGAATATGATTTCATATACTTAAGAGTTAAGCTAATAATAAATTAGATGCTGTCGAATCTTTTTTGCAACATTTATTCTGTTTTTCCACGTCTATTCTGATACGTACGGTCCCTTGCATATGTTTTAGGAAAAATATTCTTCTGCATGAATGATGTTATTATCAGATACATCATTGTTGGTGTTTACTGGAACGCACTTAAGTATGAAGAGTGAACATTTTTTATGCGATTTATTGAATAAATCTTGAACAAATCATTCACTTTGGAACGTGTTGTAATCGTGAAATTCGGAAAGTACCACAGATGCACCTTTTACTTCAGTACATGCATACGTAGGCAGTTTTATACTTAAAAATAAGAAACAGAATGCATGAGTGTGAGCTTGCAACGAAATGTTTTAAAAAAAGGAAAGGACAGGTATGAGAGAGTATAAAGCTAAGCTTTTTTTCTATTGATGAATCAGAACAGTGAAGTTCGTAAGAACAATGAATGAAAAGTTGGAAATTTTGTCCCGTAAGGGTTGCTTGTTTAACGAGAAATGTGTGACGGCAGTTAAAGGTTTCACCGAATATGTTACCGTGGGTATTGATACGTTATCATTCAAACCTATAGTACGAATTTATGGTTCGAATGATAGCCCTCCAAAACATATTTCAATACTTGGAAAACATTTTTCGACATTTCAATCGATGCTTAGAGATAAAGTGAATGGTGATAGTAGAGACTCTTAAAGGAACATACGATGATGCGACTATATCGAGAGACGCAGCAGATCTTCTCGTGGACGATAGAGAGTTTGACATAATTTCTGCCATCAACATGCTTTTGCACGAATACGTTCGAAATAAGCCCACACTCAAAAAAATACAGATGAACGCGTACCGTCAAAAATTTCCAGACAGTACATATGAAGTTAAAGAATACTTTTCAAATTTCAAAAGTCATGAATGTTTTGCATTGTCAAGATATTTTGGAGTTAAATTGTGTTTAAGCTAAAATAGATTTAAGGGTTTTATACGTGCGAAAATAAAATATATAAAAACCAATTGTTTTTGGAGTTATTGTATTTGAAAAAGAAAACAGACAACTACTCTTTTATTTCATTTAAACATATGTGAACGCCCCCCTGAGAACTCATTCATGAGCGCACTCATTTTAAACACAGCTATTTTTTGGTATTGACAAACGACTTATCATATTTTAAGCGCTCAAAATAAATTTCAATTTCAATTTTTGCTCGGCAAAAAAGTTTTTTTAATAAGAAATATGGTTGAATATATCAGGTAAAGTTCTTTTTTAATTTTTTATTATTATTAGGCATATTCCAGCGGTATAAATTTTCAGACCAATTTATCTTTATGATAGTAATACGGAGCAGGGGTTGATGTCGTCAACAAAATCATCAACCTCGACCGTACAACCAATGATTGAAAGTACAATTGGTTTGACATGTTGTGAATGTATGTTGATCATACTGGGCGTAATGATTGTTTGGAAAATACTCCAACAAATCAATAATAGATCCAAGATGTAAGCAATTTCACTTTAGGTTAGACTCGTGAAAACTGATGGAGAATTTTTTTCAATTTTCAGATTTACATATTTTAGACGGCTGAGTGAAAATGCGATAGAGTTAATTGATGTTACCGCTGCAGATTCAGATGAATCTCAGCATCACCATCAAGTAGCAATTTCGTAGTGAGTTATGTTCGCTTATGATTTATATCAGATGCGTATTTTTTTCGCTATCCTAAACTTTTGAATTATTTCAAGATTTTTCGCTGTCGCGAATGCGTTTTTATGTTCTTTTTCGTAAATTTCTCTTATTTTTCGCTATTGCGAATATATTTTTGATTAATTTCGTCAAATATTTATATGTACTAAAAAGAAACGTTTACACCCTTCAGTCAAATTTTTCGTAAATCATAAAAATCTGTTTGGGTCAAAATTAAAAGGGGCTTGATAACATTTCTAAAAATATGCATAAAATAAGCATAAGTATTTCTTATCAATGCACTAAAAATCCCCATAAAGATAAGAAATATTTCCTGCAATAAAAATTCCAATAGAAAAAAGACCCATTTACATGAAATTTGCTTCAAAAAAGTGTAGCTAAAGAATGTTCCCTTAGGACTCATTGAACACAACCATTTTTGCCATTTGTCAACGTTTTTGCAGAGTTTGACGGGTTAATTGAAATTGATCAGTGCAGATACGTTGTAACTGACTACAGTTGTTAAAAATGAATACTTCAGAGTTGCAAGTTTTTTTGAATAGTACCAACACAAACCAGAAATATAAGATGCATGTATGTGCAATTGATCAATTGGTTCAAGTGAAAATGAATATAAATTCAGAGTATGGCTTTGTTGTAAATTTATCCCACTCGTCAAGTCCTGGAAGCCATTGGGTTGGGTTATACATTAAAAAGAAAAGGAACAGAAACCTATCCAGAGCACCATTCTTTGACAGTTATGGATTTCCACCAAAAAGCAGTCAATTTAAAAGTTTTATAAAAAATAATTGTGAAAATTTTGAATTCAATAACAAACAGTTTCAACAAATACACTCAAAAGTTTGCGGAATGTATTCAGCATGCTTCGTTTTACATATGTCTAACAGTCTAGCAAATTTCGCAAACAAATTTTCCAAAAAACTGTTTTTAAACGATATTTTTATTGAAAAAAATTTCCACTATCTAATTAGAAATAATAAAGTTATAATAATGCTATTATTTAAGAAAGAAGAATCTAATCGTAAGAAAAAAATGTTTAAAAAAAGAATGAGGAGTTTTGTACTCAAGAAAAAGAATCAAATTTTTACAGAAAATATTTCATCAAATAAATCTTAAGAAAAAATTTTCTAGAAAATAATTTTTAACAAAAATAGGAGGCCGTGCAACAGAATTGACTAATATTGTTTTTGTTCCTTTTAAATATTTTGAAATTAATTTCTTTTTTTTGTAATAGATTCAATAAAATATACTATGGGTCAATCATCTAGTGGTCTACCTAGTGTTTCTGACTGTGTTTGTTTTTGTTTAACGGATAATGTCCAGGATGCGAGTGCTCAAAATTGGATTTTTTGCAAAGGATGCAGCAAGTGGTACCATAGAAAATGTTGTTTGGTAGGTGATGACGAATGCAAAAGGATGGTAAATAACACGGATTGGTACTGCTCAAGTCTTCATTGCGACAGGATTTTTTCTTCATTTGGAGATAATGATAAGGTAAAACATCCAACTCGTGAACGTTTGACTAGGAAATGTAAAAACAAATGCCCAGAACGTGTTTCATAAATTTCTTTGGAAGATGTTTCTGTTTCTGGAAGGGTAATTTGTAGTATTTGCGGTTTCCTGGCTAAGAATATTCATGGGTTGAATGTTCATATGAGTAAACATAGGCGTGACATTCATGTTAGTGATAATTTGCCTAATAATGAAATGTCTAATTCTGATGAGTTGACACATGATGAGATTGTATCTGAAATTTTAAATAATTTCGGACTGCTGCTTAACAAGTGTCGAGTTTCAGTTCCATTGACTCGTATTATACAGAAATCCGTGAGGATTGCTGTTTGTCAGGAACTTTGTAGGGAAATTGAAGGTTTATTACAGAAAAATGATGTTAATTCTTGGATGAGATTACTTGCTTTTCCATACATCGTTTTGAATAATAAATCAAAGGGGAAAGATGGTATTAATATCATTAGGTCTAATTTGAATTTCTTTAGAGATTGTAGGGACATCAATGAAGCTTTGTCCAAAGTTTTAATTGACGCAAGTATTCCATTCACATTGAATAAATCTGTCAATGGAGATGCTGTTATTATAAGAGTAGCTACGAGGAAAGTTAGTGAGGGTGACATCAAAGGTGCTGTTAGAGTTTTATGCTCTAATGAAACTGTTGCGCCTCAAACTTTGGAAACTGTTTCCAAGCTGAAGGCCAAGCACCCAGATGATGATGGCGGGGATTTTGAGAAAATAGAACTGATTAGTAGTTTGTCAGCTACTACAATTGAGGATGTTGTCAAAGCTATTAGAAGCTTTCCATTGAGTTCTTCTGGTGGTATAGGCGGTTTGCGACCTCGACATTTAAAAGATTTGACTTCTTTTACTTGCGGTGAATCTGCAAATCGTCTTTTAAGGGCAATAGCCTCATTGGTGGACATTATTAAGTTTGGTAATGTTCAAAAAGATGTCTCTAAAATATTTTTTGGAGCTTCATTGACTGCTCTTATGAAAGGTGAGGATGATGTTAGGCCGATAGCAGTAGGTATTGTTTGGAGACGCTTAACAGGTAAAATTGCTTGTTACAATGTTAGGGATAGCTTAGTCGAGAAGTTAAAACCCGTTCAGTTAGGATTTGCTGTTCAAGGAGGGGCAGAAGCTTTGGTTCATGCTGTACGTAGATTCTGTACAGCTGACCATGATGGGCCAATGGCTTTAGTTAAGTTTGACTTTAGCAATGCCTTTAATATGTTATTTAGAAAGTTTATGTTAGGCGAAGTTAAGGAGATATGTCCAGAATTATTTCCTTTGCTTCAACAAGCTTACAGGCTTTCCTCCAATCTTTACTTTCTTGATGAGCCTTTGCTTTCAAAGAGAGGGTTTCAGCAGGGTGACCCACTAGGTCCTCCAGGTTTTTGTATTGGTATTATGAGAATGACACATTCTCTTTCATCTAGGTTAAATGGTTGGTATTTAGATGATGGTACTGTTGGTGATAGGCTTTCAGTAGTATTAGATGATATTAGGAAAGTGTTAGATTTTTGTGAATTATCAGGCTTGTCATTAAACAAAAAAAATGCGAAGTTTTTTTTGTTGATGCAACTGATGAAGATAAGGCCCACATGTATTCTGAGATATCAGCGTTATTGCCAGGGATTAAGAAAGTTGATGAGTCTTCTCTTGAGATATTAGGCTCACCAATCTTTGAGTCAGGTTTAGAAAGGATGTTTTCATCCAAAATTGCAACGATCAAATTAATGTGTGATCGTTTACAATTAATGGATGTTCACCCCGCATTGTGTATTTTTAGGAAGTCTTTAGGTAGTTGTAGGTTCAATTATTTGCTGCGTTCTTCTAGGGCATTTCTATTACGTGATCATTTAAAAAATGTTGACGAGATTTTTCGTTCAACTATTGAAGCGATTACGAATGTTAGGATGTCAGAATTTTCTTGGGATCAGGCTACTCTTCCTTTAGCTTTTGGGGGTTTAGGCATTCGGAAGGTTGAAGATTTGGCATTGCCAGCCTATTTATCATCTGTGTATTCTTCATCTGATCTGTCAAATAAGTTGTTAGAAAAATTTAATTTGCAAATAATCGATAATTACATTTTAGAGTTAGTTGAGGAAATTCCTCAAGATTTTATTCCAGGTTATGAGAAGAGAAAGGAGCAGAAAAATTGGGATCTTCCGAGGATCAACAGCAAGTTTTCTAGGATGTTTGATTCTAGTGAACCTGTTGCTCGAGCCAGACTACTTGCGTCATCTACTAATGAATCTTCAAAGTGGCTGCAGGTGGTCCCATCGAGTAATACTATTAGATAACAATTTCGCGAGAATTTCTGTTGGTCTTCGTTTAGGTTCTCAGTTATGTGAAGAACATAAATGCATCTGTGGTGCTATGGTTAAAAAGGACGGCCTACATGGTTTGTCTTGCAAGAAAAAATCAGGGATAATTTCTAGGCACGATGAAGTTAATAAAATTATTTCTCACGCATTGTCTTCCGCAGGTTTTCCAAATATAATACAACCACCAGGAATTTCTAGGGATGATGGTAAACGACCTGATGGCATGACTCTAATTCCGTGGAGTCATGGAAAGTCTCTTCTCTGGGACGTGACTGTTCGAGACACGTTAGCTCCTTCTTATGTCAATGAATCTTCCAAGAAAGCGCGTTCAATAGCCGATAAAGCGGAAAGATTTAAGCATAATCATTATATTCGTTTAAAAGAGAATTATTTATTAACTCCTGTTGCTTTCGAAACTCTAGGTTTTATGAGCCCAGAAACGAAGAAATTTATAGGCACATTAGGGTCATTGATAAGGACAGCTTCTGGGGAATCACGCTCGAAAGATTTCCTATTACAGAAGATTTCAGTTGCAATTCAAAGAGGCAATGCGGCATGCATCCTGGCAACATTAGGAAAAAGTGGAGTAGATGAAATTTATTTATTGTAATTTGTTGTTGAAAAGATCGTTTTTTTACTGGCTGCGCCATTGTCGCTTAAATAAAAAAAAAAAAAATTTTTAAGAATTTTTTATGTTTGAAAAAATAAATAAAAAGATCAAGAAAAACTTTTTTATTGTTATTTTATTTAAATATTTACGTGAACGCTCCTTAGTGGATTCATTGAACACAACCATTTTTGACATTTGTCAAAACAAACCTTGATTTCGTCATTTCAGTTTTGTTTACAGTAATTTTGTGCATATGAATGAAACATATTTACTCTATATGTTTTTAGAGGTATGCGCATCGATGCAAATGTTTTCAGCTAAGAAGTTCTTTTGAGAACAAAGGTAAGTATTTGCATAGAGGTAAAACATGATAACATTTTCTATCCACCTAAAATAAAAGTGAAGAAACTCTTGGGTAATAAAAAAGGTTTGTATTTAGCGAACAGAATAAATTCTCACATCCGTTAAACACACCAATAAAACTATTAGTCTCAAAATTTAAAAGGGCGCTGATAACATTCTCAAAAATATGCATAAAACAAAGAATAAGTATTTCTTATCAATGCACTAAAAATTCCCATATAGATAAGAGATATTTCCTACAATAAAAATTTCAATTTCAAAAAGGGTCATTTACCGGAAATTTGCTATAAAAAAAGTGCTTCTAAAATTTCAACAACAAAAAGGTCATTTACCTGAAATTTGCTTCTATAAAAGTGCTTCTATAAAAGTGCTTCTAAAAAAGTGCTTCTAAAAAAAGTGCTTCTAAAGTGGGTACTCCTCTACTGACATTGAGTTACTAGACCATTTAACACCATTGGCTCAGATTTCATCTTCAACAACAGAATGATCGCTTAAGCTTAAGAAGTCTTATGCTTCCGTTTTATCCGAGATTAAGGTGGCAACCACTAAATCTGCCACGGTCAATAGACCTCTTTTCTCTCAAATCGCTTCAGGAGTAGCTTCTTCAAGTGATTTGTCTAGCTTCCCGTTTTTAAATGCTGCAGCTATGAAGCGTAAACTTCAGCCGTCAACGCATTTCACTCCTAAGCGCGTCCGCAGTGATGCGTCTGAAGTCTCCCATCAAAATCGTCATCGCAAGTTGACCTCCGGCACCAATTCAGACACCAACCATGGACTAGGTAACCCGGTCAAATTTCGTCAACCAGTGAGCAAACTTTCAAAATTCATTTACGTTTCTCGCCTTAAGCCAGATGTAACTGCGGAAGCGATTTCCTCGTACATAAAGACGAAAATGCCCGAACTGGATAGCAACGATTTTAGCCTCTGACTTCTAGTGAAAAAAGATCAAAAGCTGGATGAACTTACGTTTATTTCTTTCCGGCTAAATTGCACAGTTGAACTCTTCGACAAACTTATGGATCCTGCCTTCTGGCCCTCTCATGTCCAAATTGGAGATTTTCAGGACTAGAAGAAGAGGACCTTAGATACTTTTTTACCAATTGCGACAACTCCAGCGATAGCATCAACACAGGAAGGTTGCAATTCTGCAACTTCAGTTCTGAAACAAACTCCAGTGGTAAAGGAAACTACCTCAACGAGTATGGACGTCACACCAACGACTTAGCATGCAACACTACGTGTCAGGGTCGGATTCAGTCGCGAATTTCTGATTTCTTCCATCAATAAAGTGATAAACCAATCGGATGTAACGCTAACATTATGACCAATTCGCCGTCAATAATTTAAGCTCAGACTTATTTTGATTCCATTCATCCCATTAAGTCTGATGTTTCGATTTCAAAGAGTAGTATCAGTTTATATTATCAAAATGTTCGCGGATTAAGAACTAAAACTGATGATTTTTCTAATAACTCCTTGACGTGTGACTACGATGTTATAGCACTGTCTGAAACATCGCTCAATTCGTCATTCTTTGACAGTGAACTATTCAATCGTAAACAGTTTTCAGTTTAAAGAACTGATCAGTCTGAATTAAATAGCGTACATCAGAGATATGGAGGTGTTCTGATCGCTGTCCGATCATCTTTACCTAGCGAATGCGTTCTGGTGCCCGGCACCGACAACGTCGAAATGGTTTTAGTTAAGGTACAGCTTCAAAATCATTCGCTTTTTGTTTGTTGCCTTTACATCCCTTCAGGCTCTTCTGTAAAAGTATACACCGAGTATCACGATGCATTAGAAAAGACACTTAAATTTATAGACCTGGATGTTAATGATGAAATGTGCATTTTAGGAGATTTCAATCTAACCCTTGTTGATTGGATTCCTGATAGTTTCAATGTCCACATTAACAGCATTGATGACTTGATCAGTGGTTAAGACGATTCACTCGAAAGCAATGTGATGCTCCCCACTAATGTCGCTGAAGGAACGAAGGCCGACATCATCTATCTTATGATGAGTGGTAACCTTCACCAAGTTAACAACGTCCACAACCATTATGGAAAAATCCTAGACCTCGTGTTTTACAGCAATCCGAATAACATCAAAGTCATTAAATCTGATGTTCCTATGAGTCGAATCGATTTGTATCACTATCCTATCGAAATAATAATTTCAGCAGACTTTGTTGAAAGCATTGAAAATATTGAAAGTGAGGAATCTCAAAGTGAACGGCAAAATGGAACGAAATGATTGGTGACGAACGAAACGTCATAGAATGGGAAAAATTGGAAGAATTTTTGAATATACGATTTCGAATTCTGGAAGGCAACGACAACCTCGAAACAAAAATTGTACATGAATCACCATCGTTATCGATATCCAAGTCATCAAAAAGTTCATGTCATGTGTCTCAAAGTACAACAAAACTTGCCTCTAAATTGAAATGTTATTATTGCAAAGGAGGTCATCGTGCCAAATCGTGTTTCACATTCAAAAAGAAAAATCCGTCAGAGCGAAGACAAGTTGTGGAATTGGCAAATCTTTGCTTCAATTGTCTCAGTCCGGGACATGCATTAGCTGAATGTTCATCCACACGTAGCTGCTTCAAGTGTGGTCTTAAGCATCATTCACTTTTACATTTGGAGACAGTGCCCAGACTAGGAGGAGAAAGAAGGAAAGTGGAAATTTCAACGTTATCAAGTTCTTCATCATCCATTTCGAATCATCTTGTTGAGTGTAACGCCGAATCAAATGATGAAGTTTTACTCGCAACAGCTAGCATTGTAGTGACCATAGAATCTGGTAAGAATGTTATTTTAAAATCATTACTTGATCAAGGGGCACAGATGGCTTTAATTTCAACTTTGGCTGTTAAGCAATTGCGTTTGAAGAGTGAACCATATACAGGTGTGCCTTTGACCGGTCCTGGTGGGAAGCCAATAGATACACGAAGAGGAATCGTTCATTTCAGTTTTTCTTCAAGAATAAACGATTCTCAGTTACAAACCACTGCTCTTGTTGTCGATAATGTTCCCCAATATAGACAAATTAATCACAATGACGTTTTCCCAAAAGCATGTAAACGTTTCAAAAACATCAAATTAGCTGATCCAAATTATGCAGATTTAAGTTGTATTGACGTCCTTTTAGCAGCTGACATTTATGCTCAAGTCGTTTTGGAAGGCGTTAAGAACTTTTGTGGTATTTTGATACAAAACACAAGTTTGGGATGGATTTTGTCAGGTCGTTTCAACGCTGCTAATTGTTCAATGCAATCACTTTCCATTCATCAAGTGAGTCTTTCTGTTGATAAATCGCTTCGTTTATTTTGGGAGATCGAAGAGCTACCGCCCGATTCTAAAAGTTTGTTGTCGATTGATGAATTGGCTTGCGAAAAATATTTTCGAGAAACACATAGTCGCAACAAGAATGGTCGCTACGTTGTTCGCTTACCTTTTAAGTTTTCAAAAGAGAGTAAGGTACTAGGCTATTCTAGAGGGCTAGCAGTTTCTAGTCAAATCAGGATGGAAATTCGCTTTGAGAAAAACCCACTTCTCAAGGAAAAGTATCACAAGTTCATGCGGGAATCGATTCAACTCAGACATATGGAATTGGTTCCTGAAAAAGATTTGGAAAAGCCTGCAAGTAAGTGTTTTTACATGCCCCACCACGCAGTTATTCGTGAAAGCGCAACCACTTCGCTGCGAGTTGTGTTCAATGCGTCACAAAAGTCATCAACCGGCGTCTCTCTGAATGACATGTTGCATTCTGGTCCAGAATTGCAGTCTCATTTATTCGATATTTTAATTCGTTTTAGAAAACATTCTGTTTGTTTCATGTCTGATGTGGAAAAAATGTATCGTCGTATTTTGGTCTATAAAAGGGACAGAGATTTTCAACGTATCGTCTGGCGTGAGGATCCGAAAGAACAATTGCAAACATATCGCATGCGAGTGGTTACCGATGGTACGTCCTCAGCTCCGTTCTTAGCCATTAGAACTATACGACAATTAGCAGAGGACGAAAAAGAAAATTTTCCATTAGCATATGAACCTCTAATGGAAGATTTGTTTATGGACGATTTGGTATCTGGCAGCAAAGACGTTTTATCCGGTAAAAAACAGATTCGAGACATCAACAACATTTTTGAGTCCGCCGGTATGCTTATGAGAAAGTGGACTTCTAACAATGAATCTGTTTTAGAAGAAATTTTACCAGAAAATCGTCAAAGTAAACCGGTTGAAATTGGACAAAGTGAAAGGACAAGTTTCACGAAGAACTACCATTGCTAGAGACAATTCAGATTCCACGATACATTGGAACAATTTCCGGTATCCTAGAGCTACATGGGTTCTCTGATGCATCCGGCCTTGCATACTCAGCAGTTATTTATTCGCGAATAATTCACCCAGCCGATGAGATTGAAGTGAAACTGATTGCCGCGAAGACCAAAGTGACACCCGTAAAGCGAATAACAATTCCTTGTGCTGAGTTGTGCGGTGCACTTTTAGTAAGTCGTCTTTTAAAGAAAGTGATTTCTTCGTTAAAAGTTGACGATATAAAATTAATTGGGTGGACGGATTCCGAAAGTGTTTTAGATTGGCTCCGAAAAAGCCCAGGTGTATGGCAACAATTTGTCGGAAACAGAACTTCACAAATTTTGGAAATTATTCCTTTTCACCAATGGGGGTACGTAGAGACAAGTAGTAACCCAGCTGATTGTTCATCAAGGGGCATTTTACCCTCACGATTGGTGTCAAATACGTTGTGGTGGAATGGGCCTGAATGGCTTAGTATGGAAGAATCAAGGTGGCCATCCAAAATACAACCATTGCATTTGTCAAACACTGATCTATTGAAGAGAAAGTCAGTGATAAATTTAGTGACAATCAATTCGAGTGTACAATTTTTGCAAAAATTTTCGTCTCTTCAACGTCTCTTACGAATGACAGCTTGGTGTATGCTTTTCATCACCAATATCAAAATGCGAATTACGAAAAGATCTGAAGAGTGTCAGTCATCAGCGCAGCCAGTCCAGGGGCTGCGCATTATAAATCAAAACCTGCATCATGGGGGACAGAGGAAATGCATGTCCAGACACCAGGAAAACTCAGATCAAATTTCGGTTCCATTTCTTACAGCTGTCGAAATAAAAGGAGCTTTGCATTTATGGATAAAAATTGTACAAAAAATAGCTTTCGCCGACGAATTGAGGAAAATTGAATTAAATAAAAGCATTCGTCGAGGAAAATTACGAAAATTAAATCCGAAACTAGATCCAGCTGAAGGTCTTCTTAGAATTGGAGGTCGGTTAACAAACGCCCATATTTCTTATGATCAGAAATTTCCGATAGTTTTACCATCCGACAGTCATTTAACTATGCTTATTATAGAAGATGCTCATAGCAGGACACTTCATGGAAATGTTCAATTAATGTTACAAAAGCTGAGACAGAAATTTTGGATTTTTTGTGCTAGACGCACTGTTCGGCGATTTATCACCCATCAATGCAAGAAATGCATCAAATGGTCTTCAATCAGGCAAAAACAACAAATGGCTCCATTACCGCGTGCCCGTGTTCAACCTGCAAGAGTCTTTGAACATGTTGGGGTTGATTTTGCAGGACCAATTTATATTAAAGACAAAGGTCGCGGGAAGAATAAATCGTTATCAAAAGGCTATATTTCCATCTTTATTTGCCTATCTACAAAAGCGATTCATTTGGAAGCTGCAGAAGATATGTCAACAAACGAATTTATCGAATCTTCAAAATCGTTCAAAATGGTTTAACACCGAAGACAACATTAAAATTGGCGAATTGGTTATTTTGAAAGAAGACGATCTACCACCGACAAAATGGCTTATGGCTCGGGTAATTGAAGTTCACCCAGGGCAAGACGGTTTGGTAAGGACAGTCACAGTTCGTTTGAATTGCAAACATCACACGTTAACGAGACCGATTCATAAATTGTGCCGCCTACCTTTTTTGAAGTCCGACGAATTAGACGTTGGGTTGTAATTTTTTTTAAATGAAATAACGGATTCGATTTAAATTTAAATTTTTATTTATGACAATTTTCATTTGAAGTTTTGTATTTAATTGTCATGGGGGGAGTATGTTCAGGACATTCTGAACACTTGCGTATTATAATTGGTAGAGTCATCAATTATTTTGAAATAAAATCCTTTGTTATCATTACGTACATTGTAATGTTTTGAAGTTAGTTGGATTAAAAACGTTGAACGATACACACTGGTATTTTAAAACCTCAAACCCTAGACAACCACTAACAAATTTTATCGTATCGCCAACCACCGCTAACAACTTTTATCGTATCGCCAACCACCGCTAACAACTTTTATCATACCACCAACTACCGCTAACCACTTCTATCGTACCGCCAACTACCACTAACAGCTTTTATCATACCGCCTACTTCCGCTAACCACCTTTATCGTACCGCTAACTACCGCTAACCAATTTTATCATACCGCCAACTACCGCTAACCACTTTTATCATACAGCCAACTACCGCTAACAACTTTTATCGTACCGCCAACCACCGCTAACAACTTTTATCGTATCGCCAACCACCGCTAACAACTTTTATTATTCCGCCAACTACCACTAACAACTTTTATCATACCGACAACTACAGCTGACCACTTTTATCAAACAGCCAACTACCGCTAACAACTTTTATCGTTCGACGACCTACCGCTAACAACTTTTATCGTCCCGTCACCTACCGGTAACAATTTTTTTCATTCCGCCACCTACCTACAATACAACAATCGCTTATCTTTTATCTCTACAATTTAAGTTTAAAAATGTTTACAGACGATTCACCGGACGAGGTTTATGCAAACAACTTCACTAAGTCATTGTACGTCAAGCAGGCGAAACGCATGCTACCATCGTGTGATTTGTTCAGAGAATGCACGACAAACTTATTGAAGTCTCATAGCTTCAAAGCAATTTGAATTCGATGCCAGATCAGAAAAAACAACGTTGTAGTATTATTCATTACCTATTCTTAATGAAGGCAATCGAATTTCATAAACTATTTTTCTCTGCTGCTAATAAACTATATCGTTACTAACTTGACAGAAAATAAATTTGTTTGTGCGAGTTTGTTTTACATTTTAAGCGTTTATGTACAGCCATTTCGCCTTTGTTGTTTATTGAGGAAACGTAAGCATAAGCACGACAAGATTTTGTCGCATGCGTGAAAGGTAAGTTCAGTTTGACAACGTTCGTTCGCATTCATTTAGACAGTTTACCATTCGGAAAAATGTAACCATTCTTTTGAAAAGCCCTTATATATATTTATGTATATTATATATATTATATATACACTTACGGAAACATATTTTTGCATCAAATAGAATTTTGTACTTCTGCGCAAGTTTTTGCAGTGTTAAAAAGCTGCGCAGGTGTACAAAATTCTATTTGATGCAAAAATATATTTCCGTAAGTGTATTATATATATTATATATATTATTATGTATATTCTCCCTGAAATCACTTGAACAAATTTCTCATATGAAAATAATAACGAAGTATAAATTTTTCTAAATTTGTAAAAGCATTGTATATATGTTATACGTCACAGAATATACTCAGTTTCAAATGTATGAATACCTCTGTTCAATACGCTTGAAAGTATCGCCGGCTGGTGATACCGTTCTTATAAAGGAGAGTTCTCCCATAATAAGAGCGTTTTATTAGGTTTCGACCTTCTAACAAAGAAGGTCTCTCGTTCTCTATCTCTAGGTTCCCTTTGTTGATTTCTCTTGCCATTCGAAGTTAGGCTTGCATTGCTTTTTTGTGTTCAAAAATGCAATGCAAAACAGTTTAGTTCCTCTGAACTCTTCAAGCAGGTCGGACGTAGATAGATTCACATGGGAATCTTCTTTTGCATTGCCTTTTTTTGACTCATAGAAGGCAATGCAAAAGAATCTACTATTGCACATTGCCTTTCCTTTGGCTTTCGGCTTATAAAAGGCAATGCAAAACGACACTTTGCTTTAGTTCCTCGGAACTCTTCAAGCAGGTCGGACGTAGATAGATTCGCATGGGAATCTTCTTTTGCATTGCCTTTTTTTGAATCATAGAAGGCAATGCAAAACGAAACTTTGCTTCAGTTCCTCGGAACCCTGCAAGCAGGTCGCACGTAAATAGATTCACGTGGGAATCTTCTTTTGCATTGCCTTTATTTGACTCACAGATGGCAATGCAAAAGAATCTACTATTGCATTGCATTTTCTTTGGCTTTCGGCTTATAAAAGGCAATGCAAAACGACACTTTGCTTCAGTTCCTCGGAACTCTTTAAGCAGGTCGGACGTAGATAGATTCACGTGGAATCTTACTTTGCATTGCCTTTTTTTGAATCATAGAAGGCAATGCAAAAGAATCTACTATTGCATTGCCTTTTCTTTGGCTTTCGGCTTATAAAAGGCAATGCAAAATGACACTTTGCTTTAGTTTCTCGGAACTCTTCAAGCAGGTCGGACGTAGATAGATTCGCATGGGAATCTTCTTTTGCATTGCCTTTTTTTGAATCATAGAAGGCAATGCAAAAGAATCTACTATTTCATTGCCTTTTCTTTGGCTTTCGGCTTATAAAAGGCAATGCAAAACGACACTTTGCTTCAGTTCCTCGGAACTCTTCAAGCAGGTCGGACGTGTGTTGGTTCACGCTGGAAATTTTTGACGGACAATTTACAGACAAACAAACAGACAAACTTTTGACTTTTATAATTATCAATATACATTAATATATTTGATCAAAGTTTGTCTAATTTTATCAAACTTTTCACCTCTTTTATTATGCATCAACACATACTCACTCTAAAAGTCGCCAAAAAAGTAATTTTTGTTGCAAAACATTAAGTTTGGCATAATTTGAAAGATAATAATAATAAAAATAGTTTCGTAGACCTGCCCCTAATTGGGTGTCTTATGGAAGGAGAAAAACCCCTCAAAATGGCGGAAAAGCGACTTTCTCGACTTTTCCTCAAAAAATTAAAAAAAATGTTTTTGCATTAATACTATATTTTATGTGAAAGAAGACGTCACAAATGCCGAACCTACCAATGTTATAGTTTTTCTGTTCCATGATGTGTGGAGTACGGGTAGTCAAATTTGGCGTGAGATATCAGTTGTATCAGTGGTATCAGTTGTTTTCGAATATGTGACGAGGATTTGCGTCACGTTTCCCTTTTAAAAAGGGTTTTCGTTGTGATTGTAATGTTTTGCATAATTTTGAGCCGTCGCTGCCGCCGAACCGCGAACCGAAGCGCGGCTAGTACCGCCCATTTTCCGCCTTTTTGGCGGTCACCCTGATACACTACACACCCAACCCAACAACTTTCCCTTTAACACCAAACCTCTATCTCGAACACACAACCATTGCCTCATACAAAATGTGTTATCATACACACTACACACGCAAACACATACATATGGGCTTTATATGCCGCCCTCTGAGAGCCCTTTTTTAAAATCTCATAAGACGTAGAATGCCCACCCGAAGGTCCCTGAAAAATTTCAAGAAAAGTTATCGAGCCGTTTTCGAGCACGAGCCAAAAAATTGGTTTTTCACGGTTTTTCATACAAATGACCCTGGAACTAACCCACTAACTAACTGACTAACTAATTAACTAACTAACTAACTAACTAACTAACTTACTAACTAACCCACTATATAACTAACGTAGGATGTTTGCATTAACTTTGGCTTCTATGAAACATCACTTTTTGTATAGGAAATGATCATTTTCTAAAAATCGTATATTCGGATCCACTGAACCGATTTTAATGAGTAAGAAGACACTTCGCCTTAGAATTTTCCCTAGAATCTAGGAAATATATTTTCCGGGGGGTACGTCGCAAGGGGGGAAGTCAAAACTTAGCTGTATATATGATTCCGAAGTCTACGAAAAAAAAATTTCCGAATTTTTTGTTCGTATGGGGACTTGCGTCACGGGCGCATTGCTACCGCGCGCCCATGATTTACTACGCTGTATGGCGTATTTTATGAAATTATTGCGGAAAAAATCTTCAACTTCCGCTTCCGTCAAGACAACAAAATTTGCCGTTTGGCGTTGTAACTGCTGTGGGCATCCATTGTCGCAAGTACGATTAAATTGATCACTTTCGGATACTTATTGAAAGGCAATTTTTTGTATTTCCGGATTTTTGGCCCTTATACGAATAATTTTGCAATAACTTGTCATCAATGATAGCGTTGCTGACGATTCTCATTGTTGTGTATAGCCTTTTACTTCCTTTCTTTCCATGTTTCCGACGCTGTTAAGGCATGTTGGAAAATAAATTGAATTACGACGTAATATAAAAACGTAAGATACGACGTATCAAAAGCCAAGATATAGTAAAAGCCTTGATGTAACAAAAGTCTAGTGTGTGCAACTAAATTAATAGTAGATTACGTTCTATGCAGTGAAAATAATTCAATATATGAGCGATCAATTTTATGAGCGGAGCTCACGAGTGTGTTTTCGAGCTACAAGCTTTGGAAACTATTTTTGACAAGCTTTGTATGGGCTGGGCCATATGGAAAGAAGTTGTCAATACATGTATATTTACCCACCATGTGTTTACCGTTAAAATATAATTTTTTCTCGAAGTAGTTTGAAGAATAGATCAAAACGAAAGTGCACATGTTGACTGTCATATTTTCGAACACCTGCTCACACCATTCGAACATTCGACGGTTTCAACCGTTTCGACTAAAACGATGATAATGACATTATTTGTATGTAATGAGTTGTGCGGATATGACACAATTTATTACATGTGGACACAAATATCAAAAGAACCCTACATGTAATAGACCGCATTACATGGTGGAATATACATATACATGCATTGACATCTTTCCATATGGAACAGCGAATAAACTAAATAAAAAGTGGAATGAACGGTCACAAATTACCTTTAAACAACATTTAAAAAAAATTATAAAGAAAAAAAATTGAAAAATATTTCTTTTTTCAAATAAACCAATCTATCTTTGTTAATGAACAAAAGGAAATAATCATATTAATGTTTCCATTTTTTTATTTACAAAATAGGTAGAAATACATGACTAAAGTCCATTGTGAAGGACTTTAAAGACTATTCTATTTTCAGTAAATTATCTAGAAGAAAAATCGAAATCGAAATCGAAAAAATCGAAATCGAAAGTAAGCACTAGAGATTTTTTCTTCAAAATAAAGCGCAACCCTTACGCAGCGATGGATAAAAAGATGACCACTGTCCTTCTTATTTTGCTTGACTTTTTCAAAGCATTCGATTCCATTAACCATGAGCTATTGTTGGTGAAATTCAAGAGAAAATTCAACTTCGAGGCATGAGCTATCACCCTTGTTAGAAATTACCTAGCAGACAGAGTCTAAACGGTTTGTATTGACAATGAGTTTTCTACCGCTGTCTAATGGTGTGCCCCAAGGGACGATTTTGGGCCCTCTACTGCTTTCACTTTTTACAAATAGCATTCAGGAGTCCATTAAGCAAATGTCGTACCATCTCTTTGCAGACGACGTCCAAATCTATTAATCGTTTAAAGGCGAAGATTCGATTGAGAGTCTTGCTGATATAAACAAGGATTTGAGGTCGATTCAGAATTGGGCATCCGAGAACAATTTGAATTTGAACGTTGCTAAAACACAAGCAATCGCGATTAGTGCAAATAATAAAACAAGATATTTACCTCCACTATGGCTTAATGGATTAATCGTACCGTACTCCGATACAGTGGAAAATCTTGATATGATATTCAACAAAAAACTAGACTGGAAAGAGCACATTGATCGAGTATTTGACAAAATTTATTCATCCTTACGAACTGCGTGGCCTCGTTTCTATGTTACACCACAGTTGACTCGTATCATGATTGCGAAAGCATCGTTCATGCCGCATATCGATTACTGTAGCGTGATTTATTCAGATGACATGAGTATGGCTTCGATAGAGGTGCTGAATAGAGCGTTAGGCTCGATAATCAGGTATGCATATGGAGTCAGAAAATTCGACAGTATCAGAAATTACAAGGACAAACTACTAGTTAAGGATTCGTCTGCAAGAACGAAACAATTGAAACTACTGAATACGGTAAAACGTTGGCATTTGAAAGAGTTGAAAGAGGCGAACATACGGAAAATTCAGCTCGTTGTTATTGGACCGCATGAAAGGCTAAGTGGCTACGTCGATGATTCGACTTGATATTCGCGTGTGCAATATTAGTTAATCAGTTAGTTACTAAATTAGTCTATGATGAAGGTGAAATTGAATCTAGATAGCTTCTAAGTCTATGTATTTTGTTTGTTCGTTTTTTCTTTTTTTTTTGTTGCTCATTTTTCTTTTGTGCAGCCGTTGATGTAAGGAATATCT
>CM055403.1:108288795-108311985 GCA_029228625.1 Pseudolycoriella hygida
GGCGATCGAGAATTCTACAGCCAAATTAACGTTAGATTCAGTTAAAACTTTG
Organism: Pseudolycoriella hygida; assembly: GCA_029228625.1. Lineage (NCBI taxonomy): Eukaryota > Metazoa > Arthropoda > Insecta > Diptera > Sciaridae > Pseudolycoriella > Pseudolycoriella hygida. The sequence continues at coordinate 108,288,848 of CM055403.1, forward strand.
CTTTTACAAGAACCGAGACTATGTAAGAAGAAAAGTTTTGATGGTGCATTGGTAGTGCAATCCAAGAAGGTGTGTGCTTCCAGCACTTTCAAGTATCGTTGCCATAAATGTGGTGAAATTGGTCACATGGCGAAAGAATGCATTGTAAAGGATGAATTGAAAAACAATGCAAATTTTGTGAAAACATATAGCTATGAATTGAATGCATTGTCATATGTTAAAAGAAAATTGAATTTAATGAATGGGAAGTATCACTGGACTAGTGAATTGGTTAGTTGTACAGTGATTGTTGAAAAGAATTTTTTTTTTGTTTTGTTAAGTGAATTTACTTATGATAGTGATATTTCATTAAATGGGAGTGTTGAAGTATAATTTATTCACTGATCATATGGTCATATAAGAATCGTACCGTTGTGATTTATTATTTCTGAATAAATCACTCTAGTCACATCATTTAAAGTAGACAGTCGCATTTTTATTTTGCTCTGCTAATTCATCAAATTCCATCAAGAACGGGAAAAACTGTAGTACGAGGAAAACGTTTGTACGGAGTAAACGTAATACAGAAAAAACCGTAATACGGGAAAAACCGTAATACGGGAAAAACCGTAATACGGGAAAAACCGTAATACGGGAAAAACCGTAGCATGAAAAAACCGTTATGCGTGGAAAACCGTAATACGTGGAAAATTGTAATACGGGGAAAGCCATAATACGCGAAAAACCGTAATACGGGGAAAACCGTAATACGGGGAAAACCGTAATACGGGGAAAACCGTAATACGGGGAAAACCGTAATACGGGGAAAACCGTAATACGGAGAAAATCGTAATATGGGGAAAACGGTGGTACATGGAAAACGGTTGCACGGGGAAAACGGCAGTACAGAATAAAATATAGTACGTGGGAAAATGATATTAGGGGGGAAACGTTTATAATAATCTGCCTTACAGCCCATGAAGGCTTAGCGGCTAGATCATTATTTACTAGTTTTCGCTGTTTGTGGTTCTACTTTTTTTGAGATCCTTTCATTACCGGAGAGTTTTACTGTGCCAGTGGTAAGTTGTGCGACAAACCCAGTGCCATCTATGAGATGTAACTAGGAGCAAAACTAGTAGGAGTAGAATACCGGTTCTCCCAACAATACCTTTTCCGCTAAGCCGTACGGTGGCACTACACTCAACTTCAATTGACTTGAAGGATTCATTCAGTTTTCTTTTGTCTACAAATCGAACAATCGGTAAAAATCCGTCTTCGGCTGAGTTTCGAACCAACGCACTGGTAACTCAATCTCGAAGTAACAAGCAGACGTGTTAACCGCTACGCTATCGAGTTGTTCAGGGGTAAACGTTAGCACGGATAAAAATGTAGTACGGGGACAACAACAGTAGTACGAAAAAAAACGGTAGTCCAAAGAAAACAGTGGTATGGTGAAAATAGTATTAGGGAGAAAACGTTAATACGGGAAAAGGTAAGTATGGGGAAATGTTAGCATGGTGAAATGCTAGTATGGGGAAATGTTAGTATGGGGAAATGTTAGCATGGGGAAATGTTAGTATAGGGAAATGTTAGTATGGAGAAATGTTATTTATTTATTTATTTACAATCTATCCAAAATGAGTAAGAACTCGTTACATTGAACATATAGGTTAGTGCGGGGAAATCCTGGAACGAAGAAAAACGGTAGCACGGGGACAACAACAGTAGTACGAGGAAATTGGTAGCACGGTGAAAACAGTAGTACGGTGAAAACAGTAGTACGGTGAAAACAGTAGTACGGTGAAAACAGTAGTACGGTGAAAACAGTAGTACGGTGAAAACAGTAGTACGGTGAAAACAGTAGTACGGCGAAAACAGTAGTAGGGGGAAATGATAGTAGGGGGAAAGCGGTAGTACGTGGAAAAGCAGTAGTTCTGTAAAAGTTTCACAAACGACAATGAATGCCAAAATATTTTTCTTATGCTTTGCTGTGGAGCTAAAGTATTTTATCTTCAATTTTACGCAATATGAACTGTTAAAAAAAATTATTCGTAGCATAGCTTTCGTAGCATTTCAATCTTTCAATGACAGATTTGGGAGGCCCGATGCTTAGGGCTGCATTTTCAGATTTTGAAGACAAGCGACAAAATCTGTTTGGGTCGCAGTCTTCATAGATTCGTGGGCTGCCCAAAAATTTTTATTGTGTTCAGTATTTAATAAGTAACATATTCTAGGCCTAATGATTTCTCTTTTTGCGTAAATAAATCCTACTACGACGGCCTAATTCTATGTTCAAACACAGAATTTCACTTCAAACTGATTTTTGAACAGAAATCCTGCAAAAGACTAACTCTGTGTTCACACTTAAAATACTGTTTGATTTACTTATAACACTCATTAGAGTACACGGAAAAGTCCAAAAAAATGAGAAAAAAATTAAAAATCATAATTTTATGACAGATGGACCATAACTTTCTTTGGCAAAGTGTCAGAGTTATTTAGTAGAAGTGACGAGTATTGGTGAAAATGATGCGCAGCTCGGTGGAAACTGTAGTACGGGAAAACGGTAGAACGGTGAAAACTGTAGTACGAGGTAAACAGTAGTACGGGGAAAACGGTTGTACGGATCAAATGGTAGTACGAGGAAAAGTTTACTACGGGAAAAATGGTAGTATAGTGGAAACTACAGTTGGAGGAAAACGGTAATACAGGGAAAACTATAGTACGGGGAAAAGAGTAGTTCGGGAAAACTATAGTGCGGGAAAACTATAGTGCGGAAAACTATAGTGCGGGAAAAACTGTATTACAGGAAAACAGTAGCACGGAGAAAACTTTAGTACGAGGAAAATAGTAGTACGAGTAAAACGTTTGTACGGAGAAAACGGTAGTATGAAGACAACTTTATGTACTTTGAGAACGGTACTTTGGAGAAAACCGTAATACGACGAGAACGATAGTACAGTGTAAACGGTAGTACAGAAAAACGGTAGTACGGAGGAAAAGTGTAGTACGGGGAAAACTTAAGTACGTGAAGAACTATAGTACGGGAAAAACGGTAGAACGGGGAAAACATTAGTACGAGGAAAACGGTTACTTACTTACTTAACCGGCACTACAACCCATTAAGGGTCTTGGCCTTCTGCAACATGCCTCTCCACCGGACCTATCCGCAGCTAACGTCTCCCAGCTTGATACTCCCACAGTTTTTAAGTCGGCAAGAGCTGCGTCATACCATCTGGATTTTGGACGCCCTGCACCTCTCTTGCCCTCCGGTCTGGTTTTAAGGATTTTTTTCGGAATACGATGATCTTCCATTCGTTGTACATGACCAAGCCAACGCAGTCGGTTTATTTTGGTAGTTCTGACTATGTCCGGCTCTCCATAAAGCTGACTCAGCTCATGATTGAATCGTCTGCGCCATCGGTTCTGCCTTTGATCGAATACTGGTCCAAATATTGTCCGCAGTACTTTTCTTTCGAACATGTGCAGCGATTGTTCGTCTCTTTGTGTCAAGCACCACGACTCCGAACCATACGTAACCACCGGTCTGATCACAGATTCTGTGATCTGGGAAAACGGTAGTATATGGAAAACGGTTACACGAGGAAAACGATAATAGGGGCAAACGTTAGTACGGATGAAACGGTAGTACGGTGACAACAACAGTAGTACGAAAAAAAAACGGTACCACGAAGAAAACAGTGGTACGGTGAAAATAGTAGTAGAGAGAAAACGGTAATACGGGGAAATGTTAGTATGAAGAAATGTTAGTATGGGTGGTGGTATGGTGAAATGCTGGTATGGTGAAATGTTAGTATGGGGAAATGTTAGTACGGGGTAAACAGCTGTACGGGGAAATCGTAGTACGAAGAAAACGGTAGTACGGTGACAATTACAGTAATACGAGGTAGTACGGACAAATGTTCTACTTGGGAAAATAATAGTACGGGGAAATCGGTAGTACGTGGAAAATCAGTAGTACCGTAAAAGTTTCACAAACGACTTTAATGCCAAAATATTTTTCTTATGCTTTGCTATGGAGCTGAAGTATTTTGTTTTCAATTTTACGCATAATTAACTGTTAAAAAAGTTATTCGTAGCATGCTTTCAATATTTCAATGACAGATTTTGGAGGCTCGATGTTTAAGGCTACTAATTCAGATTTTTTAGACAAGCGACAAAATCTGTTTGGATCACAGTCTTCATAGATTCGTAGGCTGCATAAAAATTTTTCTTGTGTTCAAACACAGAATTCTACGGCAGTCCGATTTCTGTATAGAAATTCTACGATAGCTTAATTCTGTGTTCAAACACAGAATTCTACGGCAGTCTGTTTTTTGTATAGAAATCCTACGACAGCCTAAATCTGTGTTCAAACACTGAATTCTGTGGCAGTCTAATTTCTGTATAGAAATCCTACGACAGCCTAATTCTGTGTTCAAACACAAAATTCTGTGACCGTCTGATTTATGTTTTTGAATACAGAAATCATGCTACTGTGTTCAATCAAAGAATTCTACTGCGCTCTGATTTCTGTCCACTACAGATGTCTAACTGCCTAATTCTGTGTTCAAACACAGAATTTTACTGCAGGCTGATTTTTGTACAGACACCATAGACACCACCTTAGACACCATATTACGACAAACAGCCAGGTTAAGTTCCAACGGGTATATTTTACAACATGTACCGGAACAGTTTGAAATCTCAACCCACCGCTAAAAATAAATCACCAAAAGGAAAAGCACAAGATCTTCTTGATGAGGAAATATGCGATTTGGAAGGTAATGGTCTAGTAACTACCAATTCAAAAATATCAAGATTTTAAGCATAGAACTCCTTTCAACTTAGAGTAACGTGTTCTGTAATTCATAGCATTTTCAGACAAAGTAAAAGAGAGTGTAGACCTCTTCTTTAAAAATTATGAATATGTTGGCAATACTGAACATATATGTGATCATTGGTATGCTTGCATTCTTACCGTCGAGCAATATTAAAAACTTCCGGTCATATTTTGGTAAATTTTATATCTCTCTACAATATGGTGGTTATTTATAACATTTTATCTTGAACTGAAACAGACAAATCTCGATTTTAAAAAAGACCATGGTCCCTGGTGTGCAGAGTCGTTATTTACTAATTGGACTTATATTTTACTGATCACTGATGAGTTGTGCAGTATGATATCCAAAAACAATAAAAAAATTAGATCGTTGATTGAGAACATACCTTCAGAAGGTAACATTTTGTGGAAGTTTGAGTGATAGTTTTAAATACGTTTGAACCTTTACTTTTGATTCTCTAATTGTTACGCTATATTCCGCGACGAATTATTAATTTATTTTTTAGATAAATTTTAGAAATTACATTTGCAATTGGATTTGAATTAATAATTACTTTAATTATTACTTTACTTTAATAATTTCTTTTGAAGTTAGAGACCGTTCATTACTAATTATAAAAGTCTAAACTTTGTTTGTTTATTGTTTGTCTGTTTGTTTGACAGTGTTTGTCTGTAAATTGTCGGTCCCAAATTTCCAGCGTGAACCAACATACGTCCGACCTGCTTGAAGAGTTCCGAAGAACTAAAGCAAAAAGTCCTTTTGCATTGCCTTATAATTCAAAAAAAGTCTGAACAGTTTTTATGTATCCTAAGAAAATGGCTGCCACCTGTCAAAGTGACGCCATCTTGGATGTTTTGCTATCTTTTGACTTAGAATTTATTTATTTATTTATTTTATTTATTGATTCTATTTCTTTTCTATTTAAACAGTTTATAATATAAAGTTTCAGTGTGCATAGCACTATGAAGAAACATTTATTAGTTGGTGATTTTAATTTAAGAGTTATTTGTTTATTGAAGTGTTAATTTCCATTTCTTTTTTTTTTTTACTTTAAATTTTGAATTAATATACTTTGAGATTCATAGTCTCTATGGAGTAAACTAAAAAATTTTCAATTTCAATTTATTTACATTAATGGAACAAAAAGGAAATTAATCCTTGTACAAATGTTCGCTGGCTATTATGCAATGATAACTTATTAACTAACCTAAAAAATAACAATTAAAGAATAAAAAAAAAGAAACACAAGAAAAAAAGTCAATAGCAATGAGAGTAATAAAGGTAATAATGATGGCAGGATAATGCAATGAAACACAGTATAGAAACAGTGTGACCAACTCAACTTGCGCGAGACCAATAAATCGATAATAACTACGATATCAGAAATATCCCATTCATAGGGTGGGTGTGAATACCCGACAGTCCCAATCTCATTTAACTGAACAGTTTTTAAAATATTCATGTGTGGCTTTGTTAAAGCTAGGGATCGATACCAATTCTTTCGCCTTCGATGGAATTGAATTATAATCCGATACAGTCCTAACAAAGAACGAAGGATTATACTGTTCGGAGCGGTGTTTCGGGATAATAAAAACTCTGTTCCGTCCTGAGCCACCGCGCAACAATTTCTCACTCAAATAGGATGGCGTTTTATACATAGACAGCTTATGAACCATAGAGCAGCGACGCTGTTTGATATAAGTCATAATTGGACAGCCAATAATGCCGTCAGAGTAACAATGTGTACTGTCATAACGTTTCAAGCCATAGATAAAACGAACACAGGCGGAAAAAGCCCGTTCTATAGACTTAACTTCTTTCACATTCAAATTCGTAGAGTATATGCAATCAGCATATGTGAAGGCTGGAATAACGAGCGACTTGATCAACATTAACCGAATTTTAATTGGAAGCAAGTGTCTGTTTGGCCAGAGGCTACGTAGCCTGGAAAACACTTTGGAACACATAGTCTGCACATGAGGTCTGAAGTTCATTCTCTCATCCATCTCAAGGCCAAGGTTCAAAACCTTGTCAGTATAGGGTATTACAACACCATTCAACAAAATCCATAGCAGCAATTCAGGCACCAGCAATGGGTCGTACGTCTCAGAAAAAATGATGGCTTGCGACTTTTTTGGATTTAATGTCAAGTAATTGTCCCGTGCCCATTGACTAACCTCATACAAATCTTGATTGAGTCTAAACACGGCACTGTTTAAAAAAAAAAAAGAAATTTTTATAATATTTTCCAATGTAAAAACTTCAATAATATATTCTGTGAATCATTACATAAAATGGATCAGGAATGGCTCAAAGATTTCAAGAAAGTGGGAGGGGAAAACAAAAAAAAATGTGGAAAAATCTAAATCATCAAGACTTTTCAAAACTGGAGATAGGATTTGGACAGACGGGCGGATGCCAGTAGCAGGCATACCAACGTGGGAGCATGATTGCACCTCCATAATCTCATTCGACCTGTAAGTCAAGAGACAAAATGTTGATAAGAGCCTCCGTCCCGGGACATTCCCAGTCGGCTGATGAGTGCGAATTTTCCACACCCACCCGCCGAGCCGAAGACGTCTCAGGCGGATCCCTCATCCACACTTCATCCCTTTCACTAGATACCTTCACCATGAATCAGCGTAATGAGTCAATTTCGCGAGCAACGGGAAAGTAGGTCGTTAGCCTGGGTACTGGTGTTCCGATAGCCATTCCTTAAGTTTTTTCTTGAACCGATATTCACTGGAAGACGTAATAGCTACAGGGGGAGAGTTATATAAGACACTACCAACGATAGATAGAGCGCCTTCTCCTAACTTCGTACGCGTTGTATTGCAATACAGCAACTTACGGTTTCTAGTTTCATACTTGTGGTAGGTTTTTTTAAACGAGATGTTACTACGCGACCGTCCAAGAATTGCGCTGTGCATGAAACTACAGACGCTCAGTTTACATGCATTTTTTAGGCATGTTTTCTGTAGTGTTTTTAGCTGGTTAATGCAACTTTTGCTAGCTCCCCCCCCCATATGCCATTGAGGTATGCCAGATGCGAATGTGCTAGGGCGAAATAGATTTTCAGTAAAATTGGTTTTGGTAGAACTCGTTTCAGCTTATTAAGTACTCCACTAACAGAAGCTAGCTTTTTGCATATCTTCGAAATATGTGGACCCCATTTTTAGTTTTCATCTATCATGAGGCCCAAGTACTTGTAAACTGAAACAACTTCCACCTCTTGCCCGTTAAGCATGACCGCCTGTGTTTTAGGCTGATATTTTGCTCTTCTACGGAAGTGCATTACTTTTGTTTTGGTCACATTAAGGGATAGTTTGTTTATCTGGAAGAATTCGTAAAGCAAAGCTAGGTCATGATTAATGTCTGTAACATTCTGGTTATAAGTCATATTCGAACAGAAATTACCCGTGTCATCCGCAAACAAGAGAATTTCACCCTTTAAAGGCAGTCGGTAAACATCGTTTATATAGATTAGAAATAGGAGCGGGCCAAGAACACTGCTTTGAGGCACACCTATGCTCATGTCAGCTAGCGAGCTCTGACTGTCACCAATGATGACACACTGCTTGCGCCGACTGAGATAACTTTTAAGCAAACTTAGAGCCATACCGCGGACGCCTGCATATTCTAATTTCTGCAAGAGTACTCCATGATCAACACAGTAAAAAGCTTTCTTGAGGTCTAAAAATATTGCACTAATAACGTTTCCTTTATCAATATTTAGAAGCATTTTACTTAACAATTCAAACGTTGCTGTATGGGTTCCAGATTTTGTTCTAAATCCGAATTGCTTTATGTAGAAGAATTCACTAAGTTCAAGAAAAGAGTTCAATCGTTTATGCAAGACAATTTCGAGAACCTTATTCAAGACCGTGAGGACCGATATTGGGCGGTAGTTCGATGGATCTGTCTTTGCTTCCGATTTGTGTACTGGCGTTACTCTGGCAGTTTTCAGGGTTTCAGGGTATGTACCTGTAGTAATCATTAGGTTTGCAATGCGAGAGATAGTCGATGCTACTTCGTTAGCACAAGTCTTGAGGCTTATTGCTGTCATATCGTCATAACCTGTGCTCTTATTCACATCTAGATTAAGTAGTAAGCTTAGAATTTCACTAGTACTAGTTGGTCCAAGGAAAATGCTATTAGGATTTCTTTGTAAGGTAGAGAGTTCGTTAATGTTGCGGTCATTAGTAAATTTTTCAGCTATCTTGTGTCCCACCTCAGAAAAGAATGTGTTGAATGCAGATGCCTTTTATAGGTCATCCGTAATTACTTCCCCATTAAATACTAGTTTATGAACAGGCTCTGATTTAACTTTGTTTCTACCTAAAATTTGTTAATGTTCCTCCACGTTCTTTTCTGACTACTTGTATCTTTAAACATTTCCTCATAGTATCTGTTACTATAGAAAGAATGCAGGTCAACAATTTCGGAGTCTAGTGCCTTCAGCTTGCATTTAATTAGGTCGTTATTGTCTTTGTTTTTGCTCTTCAATCTTTTAAATTTGGAGTACAGATTCTTTCTTTTATTGATCATGCTTCTAAGGTGGTCATTCATATATGGAAACAGTTCTGATTTTTGATCGGAAGAGATAGTTTTTGACTTTGTGCACTCATCATAACTGGCTTTGAAAATTGATACAAAGTCATTGAGGTAGCTGTTTGGGTCATTATATTGCAGAGTCTGGAAGTTAGAGAGTTTATCGGATAGAACTTCCTTCATCATGTCAAAATCAGTAGAGAACTTAAGGATTGACTTAGGCTTATCAACCGCTTTAATATTGACATGCGCTAATACCGCGGAATGATCACTAAAGTCATCTTCAACCTGGACAGTATTACAGTGCATCACTACTTTGTCAAAATTAGCGAAATAGCGAAATAGCGATAGCGAAATTTGCGCTATTTCGCTATTGTATGTTGAGTCAAGATAAATACTTGATTTTATTGACTTAGGACTCGATGTTACACTTTCTTAAGATGGATGTTTGGTTTAAATAATATAATAAGTTGAAATATAGAAATAAAAAAACGTGTCGAGGTTCATATAAACCAACTACATATTTTAGAATAGTTGAGCTTACCACCCAAGTAAAAAAAAGTCTAAAATGAAACTAAAAAAAACCTCGGACTGCTGAATGGTCTCATTTCAAGTTCTTTGGTGATTAAGTGTTCACTTAAAATAGAGATTGCTCACTGTGGAAATCGTGGAAATCAATTAATGAGACAGATGAGGACTTTCGAAAGGTCTCGTTTCGATATAAGCAATATACCTTTGCTTATAAACACGCAGGTAATGTCTTCCGGGAATGTTTCCTAATGATTTTTCAATAGTAGAACGAAGAAATTTGTAATATTCAAACATATGAATAATAGCGATATCGATAGCGTGGAACTAACGAAAAAGTCGCTATCGCTGTCGCTATTCGACAAATGGAAACGCTATCGCTATCGCTATAGCGAATAGCGATAGCGATAGCGCAATTTTGCGCTATTTCGCTATAGCGCGGCACCCTTGTTGACAGGTGCCACCCATTTTCTTAGGATTCATAAAGATTCTACTCATCAATATCAACAACTTTCCCGAAGAAACCAAACGTGTAACTATTCTATTTCAGAAGATAGCAAAAAATCCAAGATGGCGTCACTTTGACAGGTGGCAGGACCATTTTTTTTAGGATCATAAAAGATTACCTCAATTCAATCTCAACAACTTCCGAAGAAAACAAAACGCCGTAACTTTTCTCATTCAGAAAAGATAGGCAAAAAATCCAGGATGACCGGCGCTTTGCCCAGGCTGGGCAGCCATTTCTTTAGGATTCATTTAAAAGATTCTATTCGTCAATTATTCAAACCACTTTCCCGGGAGAAACCAACCGTTAACTATTTAATCAGCAGATAGCAAAATTCCAAGATGCGCACTTGACAGCTGCCAGCCCATTTTTCTTAGGGTTCCTAAAGATTCTACTCATCAATCTTTCCAAACTTTCCCGAAAAACCAAACGTGTAACTATTCTAATTCAGAAGATAGCAAAACAATCCAAGATGGCGTCACTTTGACAGGTGGCAGCCATTTTCTTAGGATTGATAAAGATTCTACTCATCAATATCAACAACTTTCCCGAAGAAACCAAACGTGTAACTATTCTAATTCAGAAGATAGCAAAAAATCCAAGATGGCGTCACTTTGACAGGTGGCATCCATTTTCTTAGGATTCATAAAGATTCTACTCATCAATATCAACAACTTTCCCGAAGAAACCAAACGTGTAACTATTCTAATTCAGAAGATAGCAAAAAATCCAAGATGGCGTCACTTTGACAGCTGCCAGTCATTTTCTTAGGATTCATAAAGATTCTACTCATCAATATCAACAACTTTCCCGAAGAAACCAAACGCGTAACTATTCTGTTCTCTCTATATTCTATATTCTATTCTCTTCTAAATATTCAGTTAGTGCGGTTGTGCAGGAGGAAAATTCAATGCACATTTTAACAGGCTGATATACTGACAAAAAGCTGATATAAAGTGATGCAACCTACTAGATGTATGGAGAAACGTCACTCATATCAGCTTTATATCATTATATCAGCCTGTTAAAATGTGCGTGGAATTTTCCTGCAGATAGGACGTGTTTGCACACGCACACCTCGATTGAAGGACCGTTTATTTTTCTGAAAACTAATTGAATAAAATCGAGAAACCATATATTGAATCAAGTTGCAACTATAGTGGAATTAATTCTATAACCAAATAGTAGTGCCGAACGGGTAAAAATTAGTTTTAATAAATATAACATCTTCTCCATTAGACAAAAGTAAAATGGCGCGTGCCTAGTTTTCATGTGCAGCATCTTTAGAGTTATTATAAAAATGCGTTAGTGAGAACAATTAATTTATGCTTTAATGAAGCTTTTTTTTATGTGAATTGTGGAATGGTGTTGCAATAAAAAAAATAAATTCTGCACAAGTGAATGAAGTAGTTTGAATAAAATAATTATTGTATGCAAAAAAAAAATATAAGAAGTACCGTTAAGTGAATAATTCACAATTGCTGGAATTGGATTGTGGTTATATATTCGACCTTTGTAAACTCAGGCATGCTTGATTCGGCAGAATTAATTACATAGCTTTTGTGGCGAGAATTGGTCTGTGTATCACTTTCTGTCCACTGTTAATTGATATAAAATAAGTATTTTGAACTAAGCAAAATTCAGTGAAGAGGAAGACAATTATTGTAAATTTTATGCGGTTGGAGAAAGAGTCGGAGGTCGATCTGGTTCTTCGGAAATTCAAACGCATAAATTCTAGTGAAATATAGTGCAAACCTAAATGCAACTAAATGCAATGTCAACAAACAAGTGTTTTGAGTGTAAAAAAGCATTTAACAAGCGTCTAATCGGTGTTGCTTGTTCTGTGTGTAGCAACAATTACCACCTTAGCTGTGGGAAAATTGATAAAAATTTATTTAGAGCCATTGAAAATGGAGACTCGGAATGGAAATGCCCCAAATGTAAAACACGCTCAACCAGACGATCCATTGTGTTGAGTGGTCCTTCCAGTCCAGACAAAGGCCAGTCCCGTGAACCGAGTGGAAAAAATGCTTTGTCTAAAGAAAATAATTCAACCAATATCACAGAGGGGGAATCAACTCCCTTTGAAGAGACTTTAAAGGACATCAGCAGACAGCTGCAAAAGCTACAGGAAGGTCAGCTCGAGTATTGCAAAACCGTTCAGTCTATTAAGGACAAAATCTCATCCTTCCGTACACTCGATGATAGAGTTACAAAACAGGATAAGCGAATCAACAAACTAGAGAACAAACTGGAGAAGAACAACAAATTAATGAGCTCTCAAATGCAATTGTTAAGTGAACGTGTAAATCAAATTGAAGAGAAAACTAATTCGCCCACTCTCCAAATTAATGGTGTCCCTGAGTACGACAATACGAGATCGGCAAGGGTCGTCAATGAGGACTGAAGCCTCACCCAAAGCATCTTTGGCATCGACCTCGACCGAGACACGACCCCCTATTATCCTGGCTACCTTCGCAAACCGTAACTCTATGATCAAATTTTTGGATGCGTACAAGAAGAAAAAAAATGTTTACGCCGATGAAATTGGATTGACGGAAAGGAACAGTGAAGAAAAGAGAAGAATTTTTATATTTGAAAATTTAACCCCCCACTTAAGAAAATTATTCATGAAATCTAAACTTTTTCAGAAAGCAAATAATTATAAATATCTATGGACTAGGAATGGCAAAATATTTCTGAGGAAAGGTGACGACACTAGAGTAATTCGAATATATGAAACTACGAACTTTTCAAAACTGGAGATGGGCAATGGAGGACAGGTGGATGATGGTGGTGGGTATGCCAATGAATAGAGGTGAGTTTTTTGTGCTTCTTGTCCCCCTTCGCCATGAATCAATCTTTTGATGATGTTAATCAATTCAGCGAATATTTTTATGATAACTTCTCTATGTACAAAGGCCTAAATATCCTACAAATAAACGCCATGCCAGGAGCATTAATAGTTCTGAAAAATTTAATAACTTTAAAACATTTCTTATGAATATTAAAATTAACATTGACATTATGATTGTTGGCGAAACTAAACTAACATACGAAGTTGTCGGACTTCGTGATTTGCCAAATTTTATTCATTGCCCGTCATGTCACAACACTCCTGCTGGTGGATTGAGCCTATATATAAGCTCCCACCTTAAACATACATTTATTGAAAAAAACGATTCCAAATTCTTCTCCATCTCCATTGAAATATTCATTAGATACAGCACTAAACCGATGCATATTGTTCGTTAGTTCCACGCTATCGCTATCGCTATTATTCATATGTTTGAATATTAAAAATTTCTTCGTTCTACTATTGAAAAATCATTAGGAAACATTCCCGGAAGACATTACCTGCGTGTTTATAAGCAAAGGTATATTGCTTATATCGAAACGAGACCTTTCGAAAGTCCTCATCTGTCTCATTAATTGATTTCCACGATTTCCACAGTGAGCAATCTCTATTTTAAGTGAACACTTAATCACCAAAGAACTTGAAATGAGACTATTCAGCAGTCCGAGGTTTTTTTTAGTTTCATTTTAGACTTTTTTTTTACTTGGGTGGTAAGCTCAACTATTCTAAAATATGTAGTTGGTTTATATGAACCTCGACACGTTTTTTTATTTCTATATTTCAACTTATTATATTATTTAAACCAAACATCCATCTTAAGAAAGTGTAACATCGAAGTCCTAAGTCAATAAAATCAAGTATTTTTATTCAGATATCTTGACTCAACATACAATAGCGAAATAGCGCAAATTTCGCTATCGCTATCGCTATTTCGCTATAGCGATAGCGACGCTATCCCTATTGAATTTTGAATAGCGATAGCGACGCTATTTTTTTTCAATAGCGCGGCAGCCTTGCCTGTCAACGTGACGCCATCTTGGATTTTTGGCTATCTTCTGAATTGGAATAGTTACACGTTTGGTTTCTTCGGGAAAGTTGTTGATATTGATGAATAGAATCTTTATGAATCCTAAGAAAATGGCTAGCAGCTGTCAAAGTGACGCCATCTTGGATTTTTTGCTTTCAAAAGTATTTGGGAAGGTATGGGAGGCAGATCATTGGTTTCTTCAGCAAAGTGTCAGAGTTTTGGGAAAAATTCAAGTTTCGTGGTCAATCCTAGGAGGGAGGTGGGGGTGGGTGGTTATGGTTATTGTTAATAAAGTGCTGACAAGTTGTCGAGAAAGGATGGAGTTTCCCGTAAAAGCATTTTGGGCGCTTTAAAGAGCCAAATGAAGGATATTGGGCGCTTTAAATAGCCCAATGAAGGATATTGGGCGCTTTAGAGTTCAATGAAGGATATAACAATTTATAACACAAGTAAACAAATCTGGCACTTCAATTGTTAAAATTGTATAAAGTGTACTTGTGTAGAAAATTAGACTCATTATATTGTCAATCGTTCAACTTCTCGGTACAATAATGACAAATATAAACTTTACAACAATTGTAAGAGTTCACGCATTAGAAGGGGAAAATGGCATTCTGCAACTTGCAAAGCGAGTAGGATTGTTGGGTAATCCTCCAGTTTGTCCACATTGCAATTCGATAATGGTTATTGTACGGGACAATTCGGTTGCAATCAGACTCAAGTGGCGGTGCAACGGCAAAATCTTAATGAACAAGAAGAAAAGCAAAAGTTGCACGTACAGACGAGCCTACCGAATTGACAGGTTTTTTTCCGGAACGCATTTACAACTGTGGCAAGTTCTTGGCTTCGTCGACCTGTGGCTCAAGAAGGTCCAACACAACAGCGTGAGCGAATTACTGAATGTGTCGGAGCAAACAATAGTTGATTGGTCGTCCTTTTGTCACGTAGTAACATTCGACGGAATGGTCATCAAGGCACATCCGATTGGAGGGCAAGGAAAAATCGTCGAAATTGACGAATCAAAATTTGGCAAAAGGAAATACAATCGTGGACACCGCGTAGAAGGTAAATGGGTCTTCGGAGGAGTGCAACGAGTCACGGGTATAGCATTCATGGTGCCAGTGGCGAACCGAACAAAGAAAGTTCTTTTGTGCATCATAAAGCACTTTATTTTGCCGGGAACAACAGTAATATCTGATTGTTGGCGTGCTTACCAATGCTTGGAAGACGAGGGGTTTCGCCATTTAACCGTCAACCATTCCATTACCTTCAAAGATCCCGATACAGGGGTCCATACAAACGAGATAGAAGGAGCGTGGCGTCGAAAGAGGTTGTTGGCACTCACAACAGGCAAACTGAATTTTTAGCGGCCAAGCTCAGCAAATACTTATTTTTGCGAGCTTGCCGAACGCAAAAGATCGACCCATTCATTGAGTCCTGCAAGTTGGCTGGTTCACTGTATGACGGTAAGGGCAAACTTATTGAAACAGAAACAGAGCTAAAATTTTGGGAGTTGCAAGAAGAGTTGCAGAAGTTGTATGATGAATAGGCGTATTAAGGGGTGTTTGGAGTCGTTAAATACTTCTGAACTGACGAACAGAAGGGTCACCACCTTAATACAGCAAAACGGTCCTTTTCAGGGCCAATGGGAACACGTAAGCAGCCTCCGCGCGGCGTATCCTGGGTGAGTGCACACCAGTGTGTTGTGCACATTGGTTTGCACTCAGCGAATGCTTACAATTTCAATAACATTTCTATCTTAACCGCCCAATATCCTTTGCTAGGCTCTTTAAAGACCCAAATAAAGGGTATTGCGCTCTTTAAAGCGCCCAATATCCTTCATTGGGCTCTTTAAAGCGTCCAATATCCTTCATTGGGCTCTTTAAAGCGCCCAAAATGCTTTTATGGGAACCTCCACCCTTTCTCGACAACTTGTCAGCACTTTATTAACAATTTCTTTAAAGCGCCCCCACCCCTAGACTCGAAATCATTCTCCTGCCCTATTTAAGCCTTTACCAATAAAAAGCAGGTTTGATAAGCGATAAGTTTATTACCAGTTAAAAATGGATGTTTAACGTCTAATGTCTCGTAACGGAATGAATAATTGTCCGCGTCTCTGACGATTATTCACTTAATTAAACTAAGGGTGGGGAGGAATGGTATAATTATCAAAGTACGTTCGATTATGAATTGGCGGTAATATTTGATAATTCAAAATGTTTGGAACATTCTCCCCCCTTTGATGATTTCGCGTCTAGTGGTGGCATTTTGTAAAAGAAAAATTCATTCGCTCTCGTTACATTTCGTAAAAGGAAAATTCATTCGCTCGTGGCATTTTGTAAAAGGAAAATTCATTCGCTCGTGGCATTTTGTAAAAGGAAAATTCATTCGCTCTCGTGGCATTTTGTAAAAGGAAAATTCATTCGCTCTCGTGTCATTTTGTAAAAGGAAAATTCATTTGTGGAGTTCAAGGCCTGGAAAAGTAAATTTTCTGATCGTAAATTGAATTGTTTTGATCAGTTGCTCAGTTCGAAACATAATATTTTGAATTATTTGACAGTTAATTACTTGACAGCAACAGGGTTGTCCTCCTCTGGATTTGACTTCGAATTATTGGCGAAATATTTCAAAAATTCAAAAATTTTCGAAATTTGTTTGTTTGTGATATAGGAGAAAGTTCGCGGACAAGACAATACCAAGCCTGTAATTTAATACGAAATGGACTCCCATGTATGCAAGCGAACTTGTTCATCAAAGTCTGCCGATAAGACTCAAGTTAATTGCTTTGGATGCTCTCGATCCTTTTTGCTGCATTGCTACAACGTCACACTGAACAAGGTAAATCAGAAGTGATTTTTTACGACAGACTCTCCAGTTCAGTTTATCTGCAAGACCTGCCAAGATGAGATTAAAAACCGCCCTAGTAATGAAACTATATTAAATCGGCTCGATTCCATCTCAGAAGTTATCACCTGCTTTCGATCACAACATGACGATCATTTCAACACATTAATTAATAAGCTGAATCGCGTTGAGTCCCAAACAGATGATTCAAATGTGTCCCAGCCTTCTGACTCCGGCCTTGTCGGAAAGATCGAATCTATAATCGATGCGAAACTGTCTGGTCTCATTGAATCCATAACTCGTATTCAGCCAGATGATTTTGTGACGAAACATTTGCTAATGATGCTGCTGCCGGAGTCCGTCGTTATTCCAACATACTCGACTGGTCCATCACCTCACCATCTCCAAAGATAAAAGCTTCAAATTCATCCGACGATTTGTTTTCGATGATTCACTCCTTTGAGTCAAATACATGGTCATCTTTTGATTCAGTTATGTCCTTGCTTAAGAGGAACTCCGATGTCCTTGACCGGATTGCATCAGACTCCAGCCAACCACATTTATTTAATAAGTCACCTCTGATCGGGACTATTCAACGTGATGTGAAATTGGATTCTATTTACGACAACGTGTGCAGCTTGAGTAGTGATCTCACGGCTTTCAGGAACGAATTTCAAAGTTCTCTCCCACTGGGAACTAAACTTACATCATTCCAGAGTACAGATGATTATGAGCAGCCCAGTGTTCCAGCCAAAGTAAATGTTCCACTTGATCCTTTGAACGAAGGCGCTTCCGTAATGACGAATGTTCATCATCTTGGTGATACTGTCCTTCCTTCTCCCACAGACAGCGCTTCTGAAATGGTGAGTGTTCACCTTCTTGGTGATAGTGTCCGTCCTACTGAGCTCAAAAATGCCTTCCACATCTCTCCTCTGGACGTGAAAGTCACTCCAGCTAATATAATGCAATACATTGTTCTCAACGCCAATATTGACAAGAAACGCATTAAGATACGAAGATTAACCAAACGTGGACAGGATGTTACGGTTTTTTGACACGTCAATTTTAAGATTGAGACAGACGATGCCATTTCAAGTATCATCACTCGTCCTAACTTCTGGCCAGGCCATGTAAAAATCAAACCTTGGACTGTTCGAAACGTGAGCACCGCTTCTGCTGTGCCTTTTTTAGCCAACAACACGACGTAATCAAACCAAGTTCGATTGAAACAAGTCCCGTTCTGTCTCGCTCGTATTTGTCCATTTACTACAACAACATTCGTGAACCATTCCACAAAAGATCACATCCTTCTTTCCACTTCGACTTGTGACTACGATTTAATTGTTCTTTCTGAAACTCATTTACAGAAGACTAAATTTAGTGCCGAGTTTTTCGATCCGCAATATATTGTATTTCGGAAGGACCGTAAGGACAATGTTGATGCGAGCAAATGTAGTGGTGTTCTCATTGCTGTTAATTCAATGTATGATAGTGAAGTTGTTGACGTACCCGAACACAATCGTCTAGAAGCGATTTGCATTAAAGTCCATCTTCGCTCATCCAATTCAAAGCTGTACATCTATGGGCTCTATTTACAATATGGTTCCACCGAAGTAGTTTATTTATCTCATTTGAAAGCCATTATTGCAGCACACTCAATGATTGGTCATGGTGATATTTTCGTTGCTGTTGGTGATTTCAATATGCCTACAGTTCAGTGGTCATCCAATGGAGATGGTTTTGATTTTCTCCCATCGATTGGTGATTCAGAATCCCGACAAGCGAATATTGCTAGAACGATGACCTCATCTCTACTGGAATGTGGTCTGTTCCAGATGGCCGATCTACAAAATAAATCACACAACGTTCTTGACCTTGTTTATACAAACATGCCAGAACTATCCATTGTCAGTGTAGCCGATCTGCCACTTATACCTTCCCCGATGCAAGATGTTGCTCATGTTCAGACTCAGTGTTTGACCGAATGTGAACCAGAGGTCTGTAATTCATCTCCATCGTCCGAAGTTTTTTATTGTTTTAAGAAAGCTCCATTCGGTCGTATTCGTGAAGAGCTATCTAAAATTGACTTCGCATCCCTTTTCGATGGACAAAATCTCGACGACATGCTAAGCACTTTTTACAACAAATGCTATGAAATTTTTGACCTTCACATTCCCAAAGCTTCGATCCATACATCAAACCATCCTGCTTGGTTCAATGCTAAATTGATTAATCTGAAGAATAGGAGAAACCGAGCCTGCAAGCGCTACCAAAGGCAGTCTATTGATAATCCAGAAAATGCAGATATCTATATTTAGGTGCTAAGGATGAATTTGAGAATTATCGTGACGAATTGTACAATGAAAACTTGCGTGACATAGCCGCCAACTACAAGAAGCAACCCTGGAAGTTTTGGAATTTCATAAACTCAAAATACAAGAAAACAAGCTTACCCGGGAAGATGTTTTACGGAAACGAGAGTGCTACTACTGACGCTGAAAAAGCAAACCTTTTCGCTAAATACTTTGCATCCGTATGTAGACAATATCCGAACGACGATGAAGAGGATTCCAAACTTCTCTCTTTAATTAGATCTAGAAATGACTATGGATATTTTAACGTGACGATTACAAATGAGATTGTTCAAAAAACCCTCATGAATATGGATTTGAGTAAAGGCATAAGTCCTGATAGAATGGCACCAATATTTTTGCGCGAATGTGCTGATATTTTGTCCATGCCCCTTGCAACAATCTACTCGAAGTCACTGCTGGAAGAATATTATCCAGATCTCTGGAAGATTGGTAACCTGACTCCAGTTTTTAAATCCGGTAAGAAATCAGAACTCACTAACTACCGTGGCGTGTATGTCTCATCAAACTTTGAGAAAGTGTTTGAAATAATTGTTTTCGAGCAGCTTAGGTACAACATCTATCCGCATTCATCACCTAGTCAACAAGGATTGTTTCCTGGTAGAAGAGTAGAATCCAACCTAATGGAGTTATCGATCCTGGTACATGAATCCTTCGATAATGACATGCAAACTGACTTATTTCTTGCTTATATACACAAAGCCTTCGATGTTATTTACTGTATTCAGTTAATTATGAAATTGGCAAATGATATGTACCGAATCTCCAATTCCCTACTCCTTTGGTTCCGATCCTTCTTCCAGCGCAGAAAGCAGAAGGTGAAAATAAATTCCATCGAATCGGATTTAATAAATGTTTTCTCTGGAATCGGGCAAGGCTCCGTGTTGGCCATTCTATTTTTTGTGGTGTTCTTCAATGATTCCGATTGTGCCACTCATCCTACCAAAGACATCAACTTCGCCGATGACAAAAAAATTGTTCATAACAGCATCTCATCAATTGAAGATACGGTCTCAATGCAGGACTCAATTGACAAGTTCGTGAAGTGGTGCTCCGACAATAATTTTGAATTAAATGCTGATAAATGCAAAATAATTTCTTTATCTCGTAAGCGTTCACCCATTTTGGCTAACTACCAAATGAATGGTCACTTGATTAATCGTGTTCATAGCACCAAGGACATCGGAGTTACGTATAATGACATCATTTGTTAAGCGCCAGTGCTACGGACGATTCAACCTTAACGCTGCAAAAATGCTTTTTTCAGCCGTTGTTCGGTCACATATTGAGTTCGCTAGTACGATCTGGGCACCTCATCATGCTGTTCACATCCAGCGGTTAGAGAGTGTTCAGCGACAATTTTTTCTATACGCTAACCGTGATAGACACATCGACAGTGACAATGAAAGTTATCGTTTACGTCCATATGCCGACAGATGTGCCGTACTAAGCCTTAAATCACTTCTACGACGCCGCACCGACGCAGCAGTTTTTTTTCATTCACGATATTCTGACTGGTAAATTGAATTCGAAGCAACGGGTGTGATCCGCAGATCATACCCGTTGGGAGAAACTTCGAATCACCAGCAATTGCTGTACACACTCCTTCATTCAAATGTCGATAATGTCAATGAAGTTTTTTCACTTTTTAGTCATGTTTAGAAACTTTGCTAACTTCGCTCCAAGTGCAAATAGGGCACTACTTTGCCGACAATGCAAATTTATTGATCTTAGTAAATCACACCCGTTGGTTTCTCCGCAATAAGGTTATTCTGAAAGATGGCTCGAGAGTATTACGTAAATTTTCTATGATTCAGATAACCGGTACCAAATGTGATTATTCACAGTTTTCACCATTTAATTTCGCCTGCCGGTTATTCAACCTTGCTGTTGCTCATGTAGATCCGACGCTTCCATCTCTCGAATTCAGGAATAAAGTACATGGGCTTGATGATTCGATTTTTGGCTCATTTGGTTTGGTTGGATAGTGTTTGCTTGGTGCTTCCTTTCCACTTCTATGACAACCGAAACCGGAAGCACTAATCCGGTGATTTACGTTTTTATATTTTTCAAATGTTTAAAAAATGAAAATAAATTTTTTTTTTCATGTGGCCGATATTTTGCTGTTCGAGATATTTTATTTGACGACGCCTACGGCTCAACTTGACGACTCCTTCTTGGTGGACTTAATTATTATACTTAATGTCGTTTATTTATTTATTTATCTTATTTATTTCACCTCTGATGCAGCTTTACGCTAAATACTTTTTATTTTTGCTTTAAATTTTATGACCAAGCTCTTTGAGTGCTTTTTGTTTACAATTTTAACATTGACAACATAGTTTTTCTTTCTCTTTGTTATTATTATTGTTTGTTTTAACTCTTTCTGTTTTGTGATTTTTATTTTTTTATTTTGTGATTTTTGTCTGTGATAACATTAGTACTTTAAGAGTATTATTTGTAACGTTTTCATGGTTTTTTAACGAGGGTTATGACAATAGTCATAGCCACTCTTTTTCCATGTCAGCTTGAGAAAAGTAGACAATAAAATTAATATTCATTCATTCATGTTATTCTATAAATTATTACAACTAATATAAAGATAAATTTCAAATAATAAATTTATTGGACCCGTACGAAGTTAATCACTACGTTGGTAACGTGTGTACGAGGGGGTAGGGGGAGTAGGTGGGGAGCATCGATCATGGTCCTTCGATGCCGAAGCTGTAAAAAAAACTTTGTTTCGTACCAAAAGTGGGGTTCGCATTGCAGACGGGGATTTTTGGACGTAGGGTCGCTGAGGTAGGGACATTTTTTGATTTTGAGTTCCTGGACTCAGCCACGGCCACTATACTGAGTCTCTTGTAGGGCCAAACGTGTTTTTTCTACATAGATTTTTTGTGCAGTGTTATAGAGAAAAAAGAGGCGAACGTTTTTGACCATGGAAGTATGGTTCGAGGCGTAAGTGCCCTAGGTCGGTTCTAAGTCAGGCTCTAGTACAAAAACAAATGAAGGGGACGTATCAGAATAGATGTGGCAAACAGAATAGATGTTGCAAAAAGATTCCAACGGATCAAAGTAAATCTTGTCTTAAATCTTAAGTCTATGAAATTACGTCCACATTACTTACATACTTCTATGAACAAAAAATTTTGCCCCTTTTTTCTCTGCAACACTGCACAAAAAACCTCATAATTAAAAAAATTTAAATAAAAAACCACCAAATATCGTGTAGGATTGCGTAGCGTGAGCTGAGCCCACACTGAGGACTCTACATCCCGAACCACTCAACAGATTTTGACTGATTTTATTTTCGTGATTTTCTAATGTCCATATCTTTTATTTATAACCTCCAAGTGCGATTTCCGTTCTAATTTCGAACAGATAAAAGTCAAAAAGTTCCACCAACCTCCAAAAAACCACTTTTTCGACAGTTACTTCGAAAGTTTTCGACCGATTCTGCCCAAATTCAATCTTGTAATAATTTTCTGATTATCTTTCAGAAAAAAAAGTTTTTGAAAATCGGATAAGATTTACCTGATTTATGTAGAAAAAATACGTTGGGCTCTGGTAGCGATTAAGTTTTAGGCCCTGGCTGAGCCCAAAAGCTCAAAATTAAAAAAACTTTCAT
>CM055403.1:108312485-108340842 GCA_029228625.1 Pseudolycoriella hygida
GAGATGGTTTCTTCTAGAAAGTTATAGAGTTTCATCAGGAGAATTTTTTGGAATCATTAGAAAATGGCTGCCAGCTGTCATAGCGGCGCCATCTTGGATTTTCGTTTATGCTTTTTCGGTTTTCGAATTTTAGCACTGAATGACACTACTGAGAGAAACGGTTTCCTCTAGAAAATTATACAGTTTGGTCAGGAGAATTTTTTGGTTTCATTAGAAAATTGCTGCCAAATGTCAAAATGACGCCATCTTGGATTTTTTCCTAAGTTCTGTATAAGAATACCTAGACAGTTGGTTTCTTCAGAAAAGTTATATGAATCAGTGGGAACAATTGGTGACACGAAGTATTCCGAAGTTAGCCGAAGGTGACATGAAGTTTTCAGCAGGAAGGCGAAGGTGACACAAAGTATTCCGAAGGTAGCCGAAGGTGATACGAAGTGTTCCGATGGTAGCCGAAGGTGTTGGAGAACAATTTTTTTCGGAGAAAATATTTTTTGGAGAAAAACTTTTTTGGAGAAAAATTTTTTTGGAGAAAATTTTTTTTTTGAGAAAAGTTTTTTTGAGAAAATTGTGTTGGAGAAAATTTTTTTTCTGGAGAAAAATTTTTTGCATAAACACTTTGTTTGAAGAAAATGTTTTTGATAAAAATTTTTTTTTCGGGAAAAATTTATTTGAAGTCAATTTTTTTTCGGAGAAACTTTTTTTCTAAGAAAATTTTCTTTTCTGTGAAAATTGTTTTCAAAAAATAAACATTTTTTCAACAACTGAAAACTTCCAAAACGACTGATATCACAACAAAAACCTCTTGAAAGGTAAGGTGTGACGCATTCCGAAAGTCCGCTTCCAAAATTAATGATATCGTCAGAGGTGACGCTATCGCTGATAATACGCAGAATTTTGTTTGAATGGAACCTTGTGTTCGACGTTTTAATTTCCTGAAAATATTGCAGCGCTTTTTTTAAAACAAAATTACGTTGAGTTAAAAAAATTGCGTCACAAATGCCGGACCCACCAGCGGAATAAATTTTCAATACTTTCAGTATTTACACGCAAAAATTTAAATTTACCTTAAACAATCTACGCAATAAGAAAAAAAAAGTCAAATTATTGCTGCGCAAAAACTGAAAGTACAGAAAAATTATTTCGTCGTTGAGACGCAATTTTTTTAACTCAACGTAATTTTGTTTTAAAGAAAGCGCTGTAATTTTTTCAGGAAATCAAAACGTCAAACACAAGGTTCCATTCAAACAAAATTCTGCGTATTATCAGCGATAACGTCACCTCTGGTGATATCATTAATTTTGGAAGCGGACTTTCGGACTGCGTCACACTTTACCTTTTAATAGGCTTTTTTTTGTTCTAAATATACAAATAAGCAAACAATCCAACGTTTTCTGTTCTTTTATAACTGTAAGTCATTTTCCCCTAAAACACTGAAACACGTGTTCTCTAAAATTTTATTCTCTACAACTTTGTCTTCGGAAGCAACTTTCCAACTCTCATAATTCTGGAGATTCGGGTCATGCTGCACAATTATAGAAGTGGCCATATACCAGAATTGAACCACGTTTTCCCAAAACCCTGAAACACGCGTTCGCTTAAATTTAATTCTCTGCAACTTCGCCTTTAGAACCATCTTTCTAACTCTCGAAATTTTGAAGATCTGAGTCATCCTGCTAATTTACGAAAGAGGCCATATACTAGTATTGGGCCATATTTCACCAAAACACTGAAACACTTGTTCGCTTAAATTTAATTCTCTACAACTTCGCCTTTGGAACTAACTTTCCAACTCTCATATTTCTGGAGATTCGGGTCATCCTGCCCAACTATGGAAGAGGCCATATAGCAGTATTGGGCCATATTTTCCCAAAACCCTGAAACACGTGTTTGCTTAAATTTTATTCTCTACAACTTCGCCTTTGGAATTTCCAACTCTCATAGTTCTAGAGATTCGGGTCATCCTGCCCAATTATGGAAGAGGCCATATACTAGTATTGGGTCATATTTCACCAAAGCCCTGAAACATTTGTTCGCTTAAATTTAATTCTCTACAACTTCGCCTTTGGAACCAACTTTCCAACTCTCATAGTTCTGGAGATTCGGGTCATCCTGCCCAATTATGGAAGAGGCCATATACTAGTATTGGGCCATATTACACCAAAACCCTGAAACAATTGTTCGCTTAAATTTAATTCTCTACAACGTCGCCTATGGAACCAACTTTCCAACTCTCATAGTTCTGGAGATTCGGGTCATCCTGCCCAATTATGGAAGTGGCCATATACCAGCAACGGGCCATATTTTCCGAAAACCCTGAAACAAGTGTGTTCGCTTAAATTTAATTCTCTACAACTTCGTTTTTGGAATCAACTTTCCAACTCTCATAGTTCTGGAGATTCGGCTCATCCTGCCCAAATATGGAAGAGGCCATATACTAGCATTGGGCCATATTTTACCAAAACCCGGAAACACTTGTTCGCTTAAATTTAATTCTCTACAACTTCGCCTTTGGAACCAACTTTCCAACTCTCATAGTTCTGGAGATTCGGGTCATCCTGCCCAACTATGGAAGAGGCAATATACCAGTATTGGGTCATATTTAATTCTCTACAATTTCCCCATTGAAACCAACTTTCTAACTCTCATAATTCTGGATATCTGGGTCATCCTGTCCAATTATGGAAGAGGCCATATACCAGGATTGGACCATATTTCACCAAAGTCCTGAAACACGTTTTCGCTTAAATTTGTTTCTCCACAACTTAGTCTTTGACAGCTAATCTCCATATTGCATAGTTAAGGAAATATAGACGAAAAACTGTTTTCGTATATGGCCAAGAATCTCAATTTCGTCAATTTGATTGGTCCCAGTTCCCAGACCCCTGACCCGATTCCCACAAAAAAAATTTCCCAGTTTTGTAACATCAAATGCTTTCAGTTGACCTCAAAATGAGGAATTTCTGTGCTATAATTGCTGAGATATTTGCGAAAAAGCTTCACCGACCCTCGAAAAACCATGTTTTTGGTCACTTCCTCGACCATATCTCCGGAACTACTTGATCGATTTTGCTCATCTTCGAACTCGAACCATGGGAGGCATGTACCTTTCAGGGAAAAATAAGTTTAGGCTGATCGGTTGAGTTGTTTGGAAAAAAAGAGGAGACGGACAGACGGATGGAGATTTTTTTATTGCTGATAATAGATGCATCCCCCGTAAAACCGGACAAATTAAGACCAGGGGGTAGGCGGGTGTCGGAAAATTGTCAAAATAACCGGACGTCGTTTATGAATGGCCCCTAATTGCTTTACATTCCTACGTTCACTTTTGACTTGCTAAACTTCTTAATCGGATTATAGAATTCAGTTTAGAATTGGTATGGAAAAAACCGCTCATGTCTCGCTGCTCTTTCAAGATTTCTATGTTCAAGCACAGCCAACTTCTCTATAATGACTAACTGACAGCCATTTTGCATCACATTGTTTACAGAAGTGAAAACCTTTATTAAAACTTTTTTGTCAGGACGATTTAAGTTTTTTCTTTTTTAAAAACAATTAAATTAACAACAGTGATTACAAGTTTAAGTGATTAGAGTGGTTCCAGTAATAGAACATATTGTAAGTGTTTTCATTGTGTTAACATTTTCAAATTGCTTATTCCAAATTGCATTTTACCAAAGTAGAAATTTTTTGAGTACAGTTTTTAACATTCAATAAGGGACAGTGTTATTAAATTCAAGTTAGCTAGAAATGTCATGTTAGCTTGTCTCACCATCCAAACAATAGCTGTGTACTTTGAACATACATAGTCAGTTGCGGGAAATGTTAACCAGCATTATAAAATTGAAATTGAAATGTTTTGGATAGCAAACGTTCAAATATTTTTTGTTTCAAATGTAGCACTTGCCTTATTTTACCAAACACGACAGTTGCTTTTCAAATCAAAAGATGTAAACAAATTTGAATTTTATAACGAATTTTAACGCTGCATTCCATACTTTATGCACTAATGCTGAATAAAATTGACTAATCAAATTTTAACATTTCCCGCAATTCCCAGTTGGGATTTGTATGCATCTGACAGCTCTTAATTTGTTTTAACTCTTGAAATTTCGAATCGTCAGTGCAGCAGGTGAAACAGTGTTTTTCTACGAGTAAAAATATTTCGAAAATTTTGACCAGTTCTTGTTCTGCGTTTGATTGTTTAGTTGTGAACCTTTTTTTAATAGAATAATCGGTGTAATCCAGCAAAATTTGGCAAATTTCGGTCCAGTAAAAAGTGATTCTGTATTTTGTATTTCAACCTTCTTCCACCGCTTCCTTATATAGTATTGGCAAGAAATTTGTTTTTATTACAATTGCTAAACTATCATAAGCAAAGTGTTAAAGTTTCGTGAAGTTTGAGTAAAGAACTTATTTATAAAATCTCATTTAAATTGTGGTCATCACACAAATCTTCCGATTTGTTTACATATGTCGTATTGGTCCATTGTTTTATTTTACACAAACACATTTGCACAGAATATGTGGAACATAAATGGACATTGCTTTTATGTCATATGTAAATAAGAAAAAAACAAATCGGCAGATCACAAATTAAATTAGATTTTATTATTCATTTTATTGCTCCAACTTCACATAATTTTAACACTTTGTTTTTAATAGCTTAGAAATTCTAATAAAAACAAATTACTTGAAAGAACTCTATAAGGAAGCGAAATAATGCTAGTGGAAATACAAAACACAAAAGCACTTTTTACTAGGCCGTAATTTGCGAATTTTTGCCGGGTTACACCAAATTTCTATTAAAAAAAGATTCACAATTGAACAATCAAACACAGATAAAGAACTGGTCAAAATTTTATTACTTTTGAAATTCTTTTACAGGTCAAAAAACACTGTTTCTTCACCTTCTGCACTAACTATTCGAAATTTCAAGAATTAACAAATTAAGAACTGTCAAATGCATGCCAATCTCAACCGTGTATGCGTAAAGCAGCAACACCAACGTGGATTGTATTTATTGTGTTTTTAGCCACACTAGGCCCCATCTCTTATATGAGTCAGGTCCCTTGACTGATAATGAAATTTCATTAATTGTTTTAACGTAACATCCGCGGACATTCGAAGATTTCAAATATAGATTTTCACTTAAGCTGAACGTTACGAATGTGAAGCTGAAATGTTTCGAATGTTAATATTTCAAGTTTTGTATTCAACGGCTCTTTGGTTATTTGACTTGTAAATTTGAATTAAAAAGACGCGCCATAAAGTTCACAGTCGGTGTGGAAATAGTGGAAGATAAGAAATCTAGATCATCGAGTTTTGATTAAATCGATGAAAACTGTCCGTTTTTGAATGTTAAGAAGTGTACTTTAAAGTACTCCAAATCCAATTTTAATTTTACTTCATTACGCTGTTTACTTCAATTTCATTTCTTAATGATTCATTACAATTTTTGTATACTTTCACTTTTCTTTTGTCTAAAAGCTTTAGTTTTCTTCGAAATGCTATTTTTCGTGAAAACGATATCACAACAAAAGCCCCTTAAAAGGTAAAGTGTGACGCAGTCCGAAAGTCCACTTCCAAAATTAATGATATCGCTTGAGGTGACGCTATCGCTGATAATACGCAGAAGTTTGTTTGAATGGAATCTTGTGTTCAAAGTTTTAATTTCCTGAAAAAATTACAGCGCTTTTTTTTAAAACAAAATTACGTTGTTTTAAAAAAATTGCGTCACAAATGCTGGACCCACCAGCGGAATAATTGGACCCGTACGAAGTACAAAGGTCCTATACGTTTACTACAAACAATTTTATTGTAACATGAGGTAGATCGAGGTGGAAGGTGGGGGGATGCATCTAATATCGTCTAGAGATGACGAATCAGCAATAAAAAAAATGTCCGTCTGTCTGTCCGTCTGTCTGCCGTCTCCACGGCTCAACCGATCAGCCTAAACCTTTTTTTCCCTGAAAGGTACATGCCTCCCATGATTCAAGTTCGAAGATGAGCAGAATATACTAAGTGGTTCTGGAGATATGGTCGAGGAAGTGACCAAAAACATGGTTTTTCGAGGATCGGTGAAGCTTTTTTGCAAATATCTCAGCACGTATAGCACGGAAATTCCTCATTTTGTTGTCAAATGAAAGCATTTGATGTCACAAAACTGGGAAAGAAATTTTGTGGGAATCGGTACAGGGGTCTAGGCACTGGGACCAATGGAATGGACGAAATTGAGAATCTTGGCCATATACGAAAACAGTTTTTCGTCTATATTTCCTTAACTATGCAATATGGACATTTGCTGTCAAAGGCAAAGTTGTAGAGAATTAAACTTAAGCGAACACGTGTCTCAGGGTTTTGGGGAAATATGGCCCAATCCTGATATATGGCCACTTCCATAATTGGGCAGGATGACCCAGATCTCTAGAACTATAAGAGTTAGAAAGTTGGTTCCAATGCGAAGTTATAGAGAATTAAATTTAAGCGAAAAGGTTTTTCAGGGTTTTGGGGAGATATGGCCCAATCCCGGTATAGAGCCACTTCCATAATTGGGCAGGATGACCCAGATCTCCAGAACTATGAGAGTTAGAAAGTTGGTTCCAAAGCGAAGTTGTAGAGAATTATATTTAAGCGAAAACGTGTTTCAGGGTTTTGGTGAAATATGGCCCAATCCTGGTATATGGCCACTTCCATAATTGGGCAGGATGACCCAGATCTCCAGAACTATGAGAGTTAGAAAGTTGGCTCCAAAGGCGAAGTTGAGAAAATTAAATTTAAGCGGACACGTGTTCCAGGGTTTTGGGGAGATATGGCCACTTCCATAATTGGGCAGGATGACCCAGATCTCCAGAAATATGAGAGCTAGAAAGTTGGTTCCAAAGGCGAAGTTATAGAGAATTAAATTTAAGCGAACAGGTGTTTCAGGGTTTTGGGGAGATATGGCCCAATCCTGGTATATGGCCACTTCGCTAATTGGTCAGGATGACCCAGATCTCCAGAACTCTCATAATTCATAGTTAGAAAGTTGGTTCCAAAGGCGAAGTTATAGAGAATTAAATTTACGTGAACACGTGTTTCAGGGTTTTGGGGAGATATGGTCAAATCCTGGTATATGGCCACTTCCATAATTGGTCAGGATGACCCAGATCTCCAGAACTATGAGAGTTAGAAAGTTGGTTCCAAAGGCGAAGTTATAGAGAATTAAATTTAAGCGAACAGGTGTTCCAGGGTTTTGGGGGGATATGGCCCAATCCTGGTATAGAGCCACTTCCATAATTGGGCAGGATGACCCAGATCTCCAGAACTATGAGAGTTAGAAATTTGTTTCCAAAGGCGAAGTTATAGAGAATTAAATTTAAGCGAAAAGGTATTTCAGGGTTTTGGGGAGATATGGCCCAATCCTGGTGTAGAGGCACTTCCATAATTGGGCAGGATGACCCAGATCTCCAGAACTATGAGAGTTAGAAAGTTGGTTCCAAAGCGAAGTTGTAGAGAATTATATTTAAGCAAACACGTGTTTCAGGGTTTTGGGGAAATATGGCCCAATCCTGGTATAGGGCTACTTCCATAATTGGGCAGGATGACCCAGATCTCCAGAACTATGAGAGGTAGAAAAATGCTTCCAAGGACGAAGTGGTAGAGAATAAAATTTTAGGTAACACGTGTTTCTGGGTTTCAGGGAAAAACGACTTAGTCCTTGGATATAAGCTTTTCTAGATATGAATGGTCTGAGACGTACTTCGGTAGGGCCTTTGACATTACCTTGGGTAATTTCTATGGATCTTTGAAATTCTTACAGTTATAAAAGAACAGAAAACGTTGGATTGTTTGCTTCGTTGTATATTTAGGTACGTTCGAGTAATTTTGCCACATCTATTCTGTTTGTCACATCTATTCTGATACGTACGGGTCTTTGGTTATGTTTTTTCAATACCTTCAGTTTTTACACGCAAAAATTTAAATTTTTCTTAAACAATCTACGTAATAACAAACAAAAGTCAAATTTTTGCAGCGCAAAAACTGAAGGTACAGTAAAATTATTTCGTCGTTGGTCCGGCATTTGTGACGCAATTTTTTTAACACAACGTAATTTTGTTTTAAAAAAAAAGTGCAGTAATTTTTTCAGGAAATTAATACTTTGAACACAAGATTCCATTCAAACAAACTTCTGCGTATTACCAGCGATAGCGTCACCTCAAGCGATGTCATTAATTTTGGAAGCGGACTTTCGGACTGCGTCACACTTTAGTTTTTAAGAGGTTTTTGTTGTGATATCAGTCGTTTTGGAAATTTTGAGTTGTTGAAAAAATTTCTGTCTTTTGAAAAAAATATTCTTAGAAAAAAAAAAATTCTCCAAAAAAAGATTGTCTTCAAAAAAAATTTTCTGCGAAAACAATTGTTCTCCAACACCTTGGGCTACCATCGGAACACTTCGTATCAACTTCGCATACCTTCGGAATACTTTGTGTCACCCTCGCCTTCCTTCGGAACTCTTCGTGTCTTCTTCAGCTACCTTCGGAACACTTCGTGTCACAAATTCTTCCAACTGATTCATATAACTTTCCTGAAGAAAAATGCTGTCTAGATATTCTTACACAGCAAAAAATAGCAAAAAATTCAAGATGGCGTCACTTTGACAGTTGGCAGCCATTTTCTAGTGATACCAAAAAATTCTCCTGATGAAACTTTATAACTTTGTAGAAGAAACCATCTCTCTAAGTAGTGTCATTGGAGTTAAAATTCGAAAACTGAAAAAGTATAATCGAAAATCCAAGATGGCGCCCCTATGACAGCTGGCACCCTTTTACTTATGACCCCAAAAAATTCTGCTGATCAAACTCTATAACTTTCCCGAAGAAACCATCTCCCTAAGTAGTGTCATTACGGAGCTAAAATTCGAAAACCCAAAAAAGCCTAATTTATACCAAACAAAAATCCAAGATCGCGTCACTTTGGCAGATTTCTGAAAATCCCAAAAAATTCTCCTGATCAAACTCTATAACTTTCCCGAAGAAACCATCACTCTAAGTATTGTCATTCCGAAGCTAAAATTCGAAAATCAAAAAAAACCTAATTTGTTGCTTGGGAAAATTCAAGATGGCGCCGGTTTGACTGCTGGCAACCATTTTCTTAAGATCCCAAAAAATTCTACTGACCAAATTCTATAACTTTTCCGAAGAAACCAACTCTCTAGCTATTGTCACTGCGAAGATAAAATTCGAAAACTTCGAGCATTACCTAAATAACCCTCAAATTTGACCACTTTTCCACATGCCACGGCGTTTCCAGAATTTTCCCGGAAAAGCGGCATATGGAGTTTTTCATTTGGGGCCGAGACTGACGTTCCCTGAAGATTTCAGGAAGATTGGCTGACTGGTTCTCGAGATCGAAAGTTATTAATAGATAGATATCACAGCGAAAACCTCTTAAAAGGTAAAGTCTGCGAAAGTAACGCAGTCCGAAAGTCCGCTTCCAAAATTAATGATATCGCTTGAGGTGACGCTATCGCTGATAATACGCAGAAGTTTGTTTGAATGGAGCCTTGTGCTCAAAGTTTTATTTTCCTGTAAAAATTACAGCGCTTTTTTATAAACAAAATTACGTTGTGTTAAAAAAATTGCGTCACAAATGCAGGACCCACCAGCGGAATATATTTTCAACACTTTCAGTTTTTACACGCAAAAATTTAAATTTATCTTAAACAGTCTACACAATAAGGAACAAAAGTTAAATTTTTGCAGCGCAAAAACTGATAGTGCGGAAAAATTATTTCGTCGTTGGGTCCGGCATTTGTGATGCAATTTTTTTAACACAACGTAATTTTGTTTTAAAAAAAGCGCTGTAATTTTAACACCCCGGGCGTTACTAGCGCCCGGAGTGCGGGCGTTAATAACACCCCGGGAGTTATTAGCGCCCGGAGTGCGGGCGTTAATAACACCCCGGGCGTTATTAGCGCCCGGAGTGCGGACGTTAATAACGCCCGGGAGGGCCTTAATAACGCCCCGGGTGTTATTAACGCCCGGGCATTATTTGCGGCGGAGAAATGTCCTGCCACCTCTAGAAGAAACCATCTCTCTAAGTAGTGTCATTCCGGAGCTAAAATTCGAAAACCGAAAAAGCATAATCGAAAATCCAAGATGGCGCCGCTATGACAGCTAGCAGCCATTTTCTTATGATTCCAAAAAATTCTTCTGATGAAACTCTATAATTTTCTGGAAGGAGCCATCTCTCTAGGTAGTGTCATTCCGGAGCTAAAATTCGAAAACTGAAAAAGCATAAACGAAAATCCAAGATGGCGCCGCTATGACAGCTAGCAGCCATTTTCTTATGATTCTAAAAAATTCTTCTGATGAAACTCTATAATTTTCTAGAAGGAACCATCTCTCTAGGTAGTGTCATTCCGGAGCTAAAATTCGAAAACTGAAAAAGCATAAACGAAAATCCAAGAAATCGCCGCTATGACAGCTAGCAGCCATTTTCTTGTGATCCCTAAAAATTCTTCTGATGAAACTCTATACAGCCGGTTCATTCTTTTTTTACCTAGTTTTGAAGAAATAGATGATACTTTAAAATTAAACAATTTTTTACTGTACCCAGCGAACAAAGTTCTATCCAAATTTCGGGGAGCGGCGGGAAACGTGGAACGTGGAATTCGCATAGAAAAATTTGATTTTGCCAGTATCCATGATAATAGGACGAAAGTTAGTATTTTATTTAATTGATTCAAAAGTTGTTGTAAATCTTTGCTTAGTGACTTCTTTCTGCAAATTCGCTAGGATCAGGATCATTGTAGAACTTTCCTGGCAAGAGCTTTTACTGACAAATTTCGAAATTTAAAGATATGTGAAAATAATAATATGCAAAAATTGTTAGAAAGAGGAAAAACAAGAATGAATGAATGAATGTTACTTTTATTGTCTACTATCTTCTAGCTGACATGGTAAAAAAAGAGTAATTATGACGGAAGTCATAATCCTCGTTAAAAAAACCAAAAACGTTACAAAGAAAAAATTACAAAACTAACATTTTATGTAAATTTGTACCGATTTTCGGAAGCTTTCTTTCTTAATTAAAGCAGTGCTTTAAATTTCAACCTCACAAGTAAAGAACCTGCAATTTTTTGCGGGAAAATTTTTTTGAGGTAAAAAACAGTTATATTGATCGAAAAATATTAAAATTTCGTTAAGAATTGTGTACTAAATTACCTTTAAGAATTGTTTTCGACTAAAAAAAGGCTTTAAATTCATAACATTAATTGTCTGTAGAGGAAAACATTTATTTCGAAAAGAAAACAATCCAACTGCCCTCGTATTGAAGGTTGCTTACAATAACACAGCATACCGATCTATCAATTAAGACAATCACATTACAAACTTTAAGTCGAATTTAAATTTTTTCACGTCAAAAAAATCAGTTAACTGTAGATATGCTGACTAATTATGTCGATAGTCTTTGTCAATGTCATGAAGTGATTGTAGATTAACGTGCGTACCTGGCATAGCCTTAACCGCACGGCCCCCATGGGCGCGGAATTGGGATACGCCCAATTCCGCGCGAGTCGCCGAAGTGACTCTACGTATTTGCGGCAGGTTTGCGTAACCCTCCGCGACCTAGGTGAGGCCCGAGATACTATCATCTCTCTACTGTATTTTCGCCAATCTGGTTGTCTAGCAAGGACTAGGGGTGCAGTCACCCATTTCAAAGCGTAGACTGTTCTGACGCAGTCCGCTATGTCCTACAGCCTCCGCGTTGCAGCGCCACTAGGCACCTCAGCCAAGCGCTGGGGCCGGATGCGGCCATATCGCATGACACACTACACCCGGGGGCCCCAGCCCCGCGGTACCGAATTTACCCTCGGTGAGGGCTCTCGTGGTAAGGCTCTTAACCAGACCACTTCGTTAGGGGTGTACGCAATCACCCCAGGCACCGCTGGACCAACTCAGGCAACCATGGTGTCGACACTCACCAGTTGATCAACGGGTCGAAGCAAGCTAAGACCGTTGGCTACCATCCCTGTGGTATTTGTCAATGTCAGTTCGGAAAGTTCCAACAACTTAGACTTGTCAAGCTTAAAATTATTAAAGAAATCTAATACACTCTTCCCATAACAACCTCTACCGACGAAAAAGGGACCATGTACTGACCATTTTCTGGAGCCAAACGATGAACTATACTTATCATTGTAGAATGGTATGCATTTACTGTAGATAGATCTTTTCTCCTCCTGAATGACTTCATTCTGTGCCTGATCGCTCGTTTCATATCTGATAGTAGGGCCTTATTTATGCCCTGGGAAATTTGGGATCGAACGCAATAATGTCACTGAACCTAGAACAGCCGTCCGTGTCGACAGCGTAAACTTTCTCGTAGCATTCGTAACCCTTTTTTGTAAGTAGTTCAGAAATTATGTTTTTCACACTATAATGCCGAGCGGAGTTATCGTGTGAGAAGCTTCCAGTGACATGAGGCTACTAAGTCCTGGGGCACCGTTGAGGTTTGCATAGTTTGATTAATTTGATGGCCGTCATCCACTCCGATGAAGATAATGCGTTTTTATTGTAGACAAAATCATTGCTCGCCGTGTGTGATGCAAAGTGGACAGCACCGTATCCTTGATATTTCATGTTGCACCAACTTTCATATGCATTCATACGTGGGGTTGCCCGTAGCATTTTTGTGCTGTCGCCTGTCACTCCGAGAGATTTGGTGCACAGTTTCCTTTCCTCAGTGCAATCTGATATTTCCTGAAATAACTCATCGTCGTTTTTGGAGAGTGCCAGTGAAAAGTGCTGCAGGAATGCTTCCCAGGATGCACGCAATAGGCCAGGACCACGTAACTTCCTGGGTGCATAAAACATCTGGTCGTTGGTGCGCTGAATGAGTCCAATAATTGATTTAACCGTACGACGAATCATAATATCTAATCCATCGGTAGCGTATTTGGAATCTTTATGGTCGTTGTGGCCTGTAGAGGATATACCAGTGTAATGAAAATATGTTGATTGATTATATTTAGCTTTTGATCCGGTTTCAGAAGAGAGGTTGTTGACAATTTGTTCAAATTTTTGTTCATGACTTCAACGCAAGCGTCATCGAAAACTAACTCAGTTCTGAATGAGCTTCCTAAATATTTTATACTCTCATCCGGCTTTATATTAGTAATTTCGGTACCTTTCGACAAATGTAGACTTTCATCTGCTAGTTTCCCGTCTTTAATATTTATAGCTTGGCTTTTACTCGGGTTTTACAGGAGACCGATCTTTAGGTAAAGAATTTGTATTAACTCAATCGTACGAATGGCAGCCTCTTTCGAGTGAGATGTAACAGCGTTATCGTGAGCTAAAATTCAAAAACCCAAAAAGCATAATCGGAAATCCAAGATGGCGCCGCTACGACAGCTAGCAGCCATTTTCTTATGATTCCAAAAAATTCTTCTGATGAAACTCTATAACTTTCTAGAAGAAACCAACTCTCTAAGTAGTGCCATTCCGGAGCTAAAATTCGAAAACTGAAAAAGCATAAACGAAAATCCAAGATGGCGCCGCTATGACAGCTGGCAGCCATTTTCTTAAGATCTAAAAAAATTCTCCTGATGAAACTCTATGACTTTCTAGAAGAAACCATCCCTCTAAGTAGTGTCATTCCGGAGCTAAAATTCGAAAACCGAAAAAGCTTAATCGAAAATCCAAGACGGCGCCGCTATGACAGCTGGCAGCCATTTTCTTATGATCTAAAAAAATTCTCCTGATGAAACTCTATGACTTTCTAGGAGAAACCATCCCTCTAAGTAGTGCCATTACGGAGCTAAAATTCGAAAACCGAAAAAGCTTAATCGAAAATCCAAGATGGCGCCCCTATGACAGCTGGCAGCCATTTTCTTATGATTCCAAAAAATTCTCCTGATGAAACTCTATAACTTTCTAGAAAAAACCAACTCTCTAAGTGGTGTCATTCCGGAGCTAAAATTCGAAAACTGAAAAAGCCTTAAACGAAAATCCAAGATAGCGTCGCTATGACAGCTGGCAGCCATTTTCTAATTATACCAAAAAATTCTTCTGATGAAACTCTATAACTTTCTAGAAGAAACCATCTCTCTAGGTAGTGTCATTCTGGAGCTAAAATTCGAAAACTGAAAAAGCATAAACGAAAATCCAAGATGGCGCCGCTATGACAGCTGGCAGCCATTTTCTTGTGATCCCAAAAATTCTTCTGATGAAACTCTATAACTTTCTAGAAGGAACCATCTCTCTAAGTAGTGTCATTCCGGAGCTAAAATTCGAAAACTGAAAAAGCCTTAAACGAAAATCCAAGATAGCGCATTTTCTAATTATAACTCTATAACTTTCCCGAAGAAACCATCTCTCTAAGTGTTGTCATTAGCGATCGAGTGCCGGGAGCAACGGTGCTAGTGGATCGAGCAAGGCAACCAGTTCAGCGGAAAAGAAAAAACATAGGCTTTGTGGAGCTGAAAAGAAAAGGAGACGCCAGCAAAAGGTAAAGGGTGATGCGGATCCGACCACCGAGCCCGATGATCAAAATAAAAGCGCCAAGAGGACGAGAAGCCCAGTCTCGAACGAGATGAATGCCTCTTTCACTCAACCGAACAAGAAAGCGCTGAACAAAACGCCACCCAGCAATCAGCCGAAAGCACCCCTGTACAGTGAAGTAGCCAAGGCATCCTTCAAATACGTTATTGTTGGTGCTAAAGGAAAGGGGTTAGCACCGGACCAAGTGGAGGCTGTAAGAGACTGCAAAAAATTATCAAAATCAAAATTATTAACTAATTAAATAGATCTTCTTTAAAAAAAAACTAAACAAAACATTATTAAAACACAATTATTTTAAATTTTAATATACTTTTAAAGTCAATTCCTTAAATGAATATTAATTCGCTGGAATTGACTTATAATTTTAATTATAATATTTTTTTTTCTTTAAATACAAGCTGTTACCTGTGAAAATATTATAACGATTTTGAAATAAATAATAATAATAATAATAATAATAATAGTCTTCGAACTGAACAAGTTCATTGGAACGAAGACTACAGCTCCTTGCTTCAGAGGAAGAAGAGAAGGAGAATCCGAATTCGAATTGGAATGCGCCGATGACAGATCGGAGAACTGGCTGAAACAAATCGTCCCCAAGTTGAAGCCATGGAGAGGTGGAACAGTAACTCTCATGACTAAGGACGAATGGGAGGCCATCAACAAGCCAAACAAGATGCTAAGGATGAGCGTCGTGGTACCATGGCGTTCATCTGGAGATTACTTCCTGGACGTTCTCCGAACGCACAACCCGCAACTGCAGACCCGTTACTGGGAAATCAAATATGTGCAGGACTTGGGAAAATTCACGAAATTCCATCTGAAGGTACATGATGGATCAGTGGAGACACTTCGATCGCAGAACTTCACCGCCTACTGGCTCATGGACATTTTAAACTTTAAGTTGGAACAGGGCAAGGTAGGTGGTAAAAATAGTTCGGCGACTGCGGCTGAAGCGTACCCCAAGCAGGTAAAACGACCAGCGAAACTGAGTGGGGCCCGGACCAGCAGCACTAACAGTGCAAATCTGGCCGCAAAAGGTTTCGAAAGTGTTACACCGAACACACCATCAAAGGCTGGACTTGGTGGGGCTAGTCAGGTTGACAAAACATTGACTGGAACCACTGAGGCTCTAACCGATGGTAGTGTTGGTGACACCCAATTGGCTGACTCAAGCAATAAGAGTAACGGCCATGAGGGAAAATCGGACCATCAGGCCGATACCACATTTGTTTTTTTTCCCTTATTTTTAATATAATAATGTATCAAATGAAAGAAATAAAATTCAAACAGATTAACTTGCACCACTGTAAAGCGGCAACGGCGAATATTCGTCGAGGCATAACAGAGGGGCATACAAGTGTATTACTAATTCAAGAACCTTGGACAAATAAACACAAGGTTTTAGGATTTGGTCCTTACAGGAATAGGATTTTCAGGGTCAACGCGGCTGAGAACCCAAGAGTGGATATCTATGTGACGCCAAAACTGCAAGCTTTGTTACTTCACCAATTCACGGACGGAGATACAGTTGCAGTGCTGGTCAACAGAACAGCAGCCGAAGGCGGGGACCTCATCATCGTCTCCTGTTACATGCCAGATACAGTGGAATGCCCATATACGGACCTCCTGTCTAAGGTATTAGAATTTTCTAACGAAAATAACATTCCTATCATTCTGGGTCTGGATGCGAACGCACACCACACTGTGTGGGGCAGCACGGACATCAACCCCAGAGGAAGCCTGCTTCTTCAATTTATAGCAGATAATGGTCTCGTCATACTTAACAAGGGCAGAGTTCCAACTTTTGTAACTAAAAATAGGAGCGAAGTATTGGACATAACTCTGGCTTCGGGCAGTATAGCGGATTAGGTAAGTTCCTGGAAAATGTCTTTGACACCCAGCTTTTCAGATCACAGAATCATCGAATTTGGACTGAAGGGCTATGTGCCACGAATCGTAAGATTTAAAGAACCCAGGAGGACGAACTGGGATCAGTACAGTAACTTTCTTAGTCAGCACATCGAAAATACACTTTCGAAAGTGTTGAATACAGCAAGCGAGTTAAACGAGGCAGTGGACAGCTTAACCTCGCTGTTAACTAGAGCATACGAGTTCTCCTGCCCAGAAATAAAGTCGATCGATAAAAAAGACTGTAAGTTCTGGAGTAGGGAGATCAACGAGCTAAGGAAGAAAGCTCGTAGCGCTTGGAACAAAGCGAAGAGGACGTCGATCGAAGCCAACTGGTTAGCCTACAGAACATCACAAAAAATGTTCAGGAAAGCTGTCAAATGGAAAGCCAGAGAAACGTGGAAGAAATTTTGTGCAGAAATGGAATAGGTTCCAGATTATGCCAGAATTCATAAGATTTTAGCCAAAGACTCAAGGATGCTGCCTGGTTCCCTAAGGAAACCGGATGGTAGCTTAGCGAGCTCAGGTAAGGAAACAGCTAAACATCTTTTAAACACTCATTTTCCAGGCTGTAGTGGCGTGAAACCAACTATCAGAGGTCCAGATCCACCACCACCATCGGAGGAGGACAGGAACCTGGTAGAGAGGATCGTCACGGAGGAAAGGATAGGGTGGGCCATTGGTAAGTTCAAACCTTTCAAATCTGCAGGCGGAGATAAAATATTTCCAGCCTTACTAAAAGAAAGTGGAGAGCTTCTACTAGAGCCGTTATGTAATATATTACGTGGATCGCTTATCATGGGACGAATCCCATCGTCCTGGGAATCGGTCAAAGTCAAGTTTATCTCGAAACCAGGTAAGCCCTCACATATGGAAGCGGAGGACTTTCGTCCCATAAGTGTCACATCTTTCGTACAAAAAACGCTTGAAAGACTGGTAGACTTTTATATCCGGGACGAAATTCTACCAGGTAACCCATTGCAGATCAACCAGCATGCGTACCAGGTAGGTAAGTCCACTGACTCGGCACTGCACAACCTAGTTGCCAGGATAGAAAAATCAATTGGAGATGGTGAGATAGCGCTTGGATATTTTATGGATATCCAGGGCGCGTTTGACAATACCAATTTCAGGGTTATTCGTCGGGCACTAGAGAGGCGAGGCGTGAGTCAGGTAGTAATTAGGTGGATCAATAGCATGCTTAGCAACAGAGCTGTGGAGGTGGAAGTTTGCGGCCACAAAGCTAGTTGCTGGGCAATTAAAGGTTGCCCTCAGGGAGGCATCTTGTCTCCACTACTGTGGTGCATGGTAGTGGATTCTCTAATAAAAGAATTGAACGATGAGGGCATTTATGCCCAAGGGTACTCAGATGACCTAACTGTTCTCATCAGGGGGAAATTCGAAATCACTCTTGGGGATCGTATCAGACATTCACTGAGAATAGTGGAAAGATGGTGCAATGATAATGGCCTCAAAGTTAATCCCGACAAAACTGACATAGTTCTTTTTAGCAGAAGGCGAAGTGGCCAGGAACGTTTGGGAAATTTCAAGCTATTTGGAAAAAACATAACGCCTGGGACCAGAGCTAAATACTTGGGAGTTATACTCGACAGTAAATTGGACTGGACAGAGCATGTGAAGGACAGAGCAAATAAAGCCCTGACCGCCTTTTGGATTTGTAGAAGTGCCTTTGGTAAAAGTTGGGGTCTACCATCCAAGGCAATACTGTGGATATATGAAGCAGTTGTGAGACCGATGATCACACACGGCAGTGTAGTGTGGTGGCCGAGACTCGACAAGGAGATCGCTAGGAAGGAGTTTGGCGATCTTCATAGACTGGTATGTATTTGTATTACTGGTGCTATGAAAACAACAGCCACTTTGGCTATGGAAGCATTACTGAACATCACACCTATTCACACGGTTGTCAAGGCTAGAGCGTTCTCTATATCGGGCAGGCTTTGGCTTAACAACCTTTGGATGAGGAATTTCAGTACAGGACATGGTAAAATTAGAGAGGTAATAGCCGATCAGATTTTCCTTATGCCCAGAGACCGGATAAAACCGGAAACCAAATTTGTGAAGCGGTATGAGGCTGTCATACCGTGTAGACAAGAATGGCTAAACCATTGGCCAGACTGTCTGCCGAACGATGGACTCATCTGCTTCACAGACGGTTCTAAGAATTCAAACGGAGTAGGGGCTGGGGTAATAACTCTGGACCCTATTACTGAAATGAGTTTCTATTTAGGAAACCTTGCCAGTATTCTTCAGGCAGAAACGTTTGCTGTACTGAACGGACTGTATAGCTCTCTACAACCGGAAACGGTTAATAAAAGAGTGACCATCTTGACAGATAGCGAAGCGTTAGTTAAGGCGTTAATATCGCCTACTACCACGACCAAAACCATTAAGGAGTTGAAAGGAGCCCTTAATCAACTGGGCCTATGCAATGAGGTAACGGTTGCGTGGGTGCCGGGACACTCCGGAGTCGAAGGCAGTGAAAGGGCAGACGAGCTGGCAAAACTAGGCTCAACGTCTACCACTAATGGACCTGAACCGTTCATTCCGGTACCGCAGTCACTTTGTGACAAAGTGGTGCGGGATTGGATAAGGCAGGAGAACATAAAGCGTTTCCGCACCTACAGGGGAGCGTCGCACACAAAGCGATTCTTTCCGGTGCCGGATTGCAAGTGGACCAGAGAGTTATTGAACATGGACCGGCGTCGCATAAGGAGGGTTGTAGGTGCGATCACCGGGCACTGTGGACTCAATAGTCACATGGCGAAAATCGGGATTAAAAGTAATCCTGAATGCGACTGTGGTCTCGGGGAGGAAACCGGATACCACATTATTTGTGAGTGTCCACGATTCTCTCGGCTGAGGCTCAGGAGTCTTGGTGGTCATACGATCAATCCCCTGGATGTACCAAAACTAGGACCGCTTGTTTTGGACAAGTTCCTGGTTGGTACTGGTAGGTTCGAATGATTTATATGATGAACGGGAAAAGAGACAAAGGATCAGTAGATCTGTGTTTCATGACTCAGAAATGAGTCTTCCCAAACTGAAAAATCTAAAAAAAAGTGTTGTCATTACGAAGCTAAAATTCGAAAACCAAAAAAAACCTAATTTATTGCTTGGGAAAATTCAAGATGGCACCGGTTTGACTGCTGGCAGCCATTTTCTTAAGATCCCAAAAAATTCTCCTGACCAAACTCTACAACTTTCCCGAAGAAACCAACCCTCTATCTATTGTCAATCCGGAGCTAAAATTCTAAAACTCCGAGCATAGCCTAAAAAACCCTCAAAATTGACCGTTTTTCCACATGCCACGGCTTTTCCACAATTTTTACGGAAAAGTGGCATATGAAATTTTTCATTTGGGGCCGAGACTGACATTCCCTGAGAATTTCAGGAAGATTAGACAGCCGATCTCTCGAGATCGG
Organism: Pseudolycoriella hygida; assembly: GCA_029228625.1. NCBI lineage: Eukaryota > Metazoa > Arthropoda > Insecta > Diptera > Sciaridae > Pseudolycoriella > Pseudolycoriella hygida. The sequence goes on from CM055403.1 coordinate 108,332,389, forward strand.
AAATTATTAGTAGATAGAACATAGATAGATAGATAGACAGATAGAAACCGACAGATCAGAAAAAAAGTTTTCATAATGATGAAAATAATAGAAAAAATCGAATTCCATAGAAAAATGTCATTTTCAAACCTCGATATCTCAGCCAATTTTCAACCGATGTTGATGAGTGAAGACTCGTTTGAAAGCTGCTGCGACGCAGTTTTTTTTGGAGGGGAGGGGGCGAGGGAAAAAAACTCAAAAGTTCGCCTACATATGGCTCCTTGTCCCAAAGTTTTTTGTATGGAGTTTTTTGGGTTCGTGGACATTTTTTTTGGGGTGTGGGGACTGCGTCACGCCCTCCGCTACCGCTGCGGGCATGATTTCCTTCGAATTGGAATTTTCCTTCAAAATATTAGTTTGCCTGGAAACGTTTTTGTTCTTCAACGTTTTATTTTTTCACGCCAAAAAATTCACAAGAAATTTTTTCGTAGACTAAGGAACATATGTACAGAAACTTTTTGACTTCCCCGTGCGACGTACCCCCCGGAAAATATTTTTCCCGGATTCTACGGAAAATTCAAGGCCGAAGTGTCTTTTTGGACCCGTACGAAGTGCAAAGGTTCTATACGTTTACCACAAACAATGGGGTGGGTCGAGGTGGGAGCTGAGGGGATGCATCTATTATCGTTTAAATATGACGAATCAGCAATAAAAAAAGTCCGTCCGTCTGTCCACCTCCACATTTTTTTCAAAACGGCTCAACCGATCAGCCTAAACTTTTACTTACTTACTTACTTAACCGGCCCTACAACCCGTTATGGGTCTTGGCCTTCTCCAACATGCTTCTCCAACCGGACCTATCCTCAGCTAACGTCTTCCAGCTGGTTACTCCCGCAGTTCTCAGGTTGGCAAAAGCTGCATCGCACCATCTGGATTTTGGTCTGCCTGCACTTCTTTTACCTTCCGGTTTGGTGATAAAAAGTTTCTTCGGGATACGATTGTCGTCCATACGCTGCAAATGACCAAGCCATCGTAGTCTGTTAATTTTTGTTGTTCTAACTATGTCCGGCTCTCCATAAAGCTGCATAAGCTCATGATTAAATCGTCTGCGCCATCTGTTCATATTTTCGTCATATACTGGTCCGAAAATTGTCCGCAGTACCTTTCTTTCGAACATGAGCAGCGATGACTGACTTTCTGACTCCGACCCATACGTAACTATTGGTCTTATCACAGATTTGTACAGGGATCAATTATTCTGCAAGTACAGCAAATCGGAAATACAGAAAAAAAAAATAACTTTTACCGACAGTAAATGTAATTGATCGACCAGAAAAAACAAATTGCCGAAATTAAATTAAATTTTACCGGAAAAAAGTGTTCGAAATAAACTTCGAAACTACCTGCTGTTAAATTAAACAATCGACCATATCAAATGATAGACTAAAAATGATAAATTACCGACTAAAAATTGTTTTTGATAGACCAAAATTGATCGGAAAATAATTTGTTTCGACTGAAATAAAGTGATAGAACAAATATTCAATTCCACCGAGCTAAATTAAATGATCGACCAACAATTCAATCGATAGACTAAAAATGATAAATTACCGACTAAAAAATGTTTTTAATTGACCAAAACTGATCGGGAAATAATCTCGTTTTGACCGAAAGAAATCGATAGAACAAATATTCAATTCTACCGAACAAAAACAAAAAATTACCGGAATTACATTATATTTTACCGGAAAAATTTGATCGAAATAAAATTCGAAATAACTGACAAAAAAATTTACAGACAGATTTAAAGGTGCGATCGACCGTAAATCGATCGATGATAGACCGAATTTAAAAATGATTGATCATCAGACCGAATGCCAAACCGAATTTGTATATTACCGACCGCATACTCCACTTCATTACCGACTCAAAAAGAATCATAAACTCACTTAAGTACATGATCGACCGGAATTGATGGATACATTACATTTTTGGGCTAAAATCTCGTCGAAAAAAAAATATTGTTTTAAAAAATTGAGGAACGCATTTTATTCACTTACTGTAGAAAATGAAAAGAAATAAAACTTATTGAACGAACAGTGCACAAAATTTGGTAAGTCACATAAGAGCGCTGAATATTTTGTTTCGAACTTGCTTGTATAGTCAGCTCCGGTTAGCATATGTGCGGCTACTAAAACCGACCAAACGTCTGAACCAATGAATTCGGCTAATTTGTGAATTGAAACAAATCGTTTGTTTTTTTTCACGAAAAATATGGATCGTGGATCTATAGAGAACAAGACGAATAAAATAATGTAAAGATAAGACGATTGCATCGCCCTGATCTGTTATGAATTTTAGTATTAAAACAAGCATAAATAATAATTCAAAGATATTTTTAATTAATCTTTGCAAGAAAAATTTTCATTACCTGCCAATTTTTTTTTTTTTTGAAAACTATCACAATGGGGCACCCTATTCACTCTAGGACAATACAAGTGTATCGTAGTGGTAAATAATACTTCGAGGAACAACATTGTAGATAGTGGTAGTAAAAAATGTCAATTTGTATCGAAAAATATGAAAAAAATCGGTCGAAAAAGGGTTTTACGGTGTCACGATGAAGGGGCTGGCGGTTCGAATCGTTGGCCGTTCAACAGATATCAACGGTACGGTCTAAATGTAAGGCGCGTACTCTTTTGATATTGTGAAGAACTTTGGAAATAAAACAGCAAAGTTCTATTATCAATAGATTTCTATTAGACTAAACTTGCATTAACTAAAAGTAAGATGTATTCAAGTTGCCAATCGAAAGCTGAGTGAGTCGGCTGGAGTTCTCTTATATAGCAGCAAAACCATCATGGCTGTGTTGTCTGGAGTTTTCTAGAACTGTGTCAAACTTGTTGCGCCATCTCAATGTGGTGTTGTGAGATGTTCGGTATATGCTGGTAGATGTCGTGGTGTGTTTATTTGTAATACAGTGGTGTAGATGGGTATAATTTGATGTGATGCTACACCCCCCATATAGCCAAAAAAATCGGAAAAAATTCAAAAATTCTTGGATGTAGGCAATTCTATTCTCTATCGATTCGCTGAATAAAGTTAGGCTGTCCGGCGTCACGCCTCGAGTAACATAAAAAAAAATTACCAATTACCAAAATTTGAATAAACTTGCCTGTTCGGTTTCTTGAAATGAAAAAATATTTAACAAGAACAAATTCTAACGACGGCTGCGATGTTATTTGTCGCATGAGTCAAAATTGTTTATTTTCTCTAAAAGATGGTACATATATTATATTAGGGTGGCAATGTTTTTAGTCGGTAATCTTTCGGTAAAACGTAACTTAATTTCGATGAAACCTTTTTTCTGGTTGATTATTTTTTTCCGTTAAATAACATTTTTTTTTCGATAAAACCTTATCTCTGGTCGATCGATCAATTTAAAAGCAGGTAGTTTCGAATTTTATTTCGATCACTTTTTTCCGGTAAAATATAATTTAATTCCGGGAATTTTTTTTTCGGTTCGGTGGAATTGAATATTTGTTCTATCACTTTATTTCGGTCAAAACAAACTATTTTCCGATCAATTTTGGTCGATCAAAAACATTTTGTTGTCGATAATTTCTCATTTTTAGTCTATCGTTTGAATTTTTGGTCGATCATTTAGTTTAGCAGCAGGTAGTTTCGAATTTTATTTCGATCGCTTCTTTTCGGTACAATTTAATTTAATTTAGGTAATTTTTTTTCTGGTCGATCATTTAGTTTAGCAGCAGGAAGTTTCGAATTTTATTTCGATCACTTTTTTCCGGTAAAATTCAATTTATTTCCGGTAATTTTTTTATCGGTTCGGTAATACTGAATAATTGTTCTATCAGTTTATTACCACCCATTTGTACAGTGCGCATTTAGAGTTTCTGCTTACTGATTTGGACTTTAAAATTTTTATCAGGCTGTAATAACTCCGGTTGCCAAGAGTTATCCGTCTTTTGATTTCGTCCATGATTACGTTGTCAGAATTAAGCAGAGATCCAAGATATACGAACTTGTCTACCACCTTAAATGTGTGTGTGTCAATTGTTACGCTTTGGTCGTGTTGTCGATTCGATGGGGAGACAATCATGTATTCGGTCTTTGTGTCATTAACCTTTAACCCGAGGTCGGTACCTTTTCTGTCCAAAGCCGTGAACTTTTCCTTAACAGCTTCCATGTTTCGGCCCAAGATATCCAAGTCATCAGCGAAGCCCAGCAATTGACTGGATTTGGTGAAAATGGTGCTGCTGGTGTCGATGTCCATGGTTCTCACTGCTGCTTCAAGGGTCAAATTAAAAAGCAGCGTCGCGAGCGGATCACCTTGACGTAGTCCTTCCTCAATGTCGAAAGCGTCTGACAATTTGCTTCGGATTCTTACTCGGCTGTTAGCTCCATCCATTGTCAACTTTGTTAGCGAGATTAGTTTTTTGGGAACCCCTAATTCCTCCATCACTCTCCATAACTTCCTCCTGTTGACACTGTCGTATGCTGCTTTGAAGTCTACGAACAAATGGTGTATTTCCACGTTGTACTCCTTACACTTCTCCAAGATCTGTCTAATGCTAAACAGCTGGTCCGTTGTTGAACGACCTACACGAAAACCACCTTGATATTCACCAACAGTAGATTCCATGTATGGAAGAAGGCGTTTGTATAGAATATTCGCAAATATCTTGTAGGCGATATTCAAAAGCGAAATTCCGCGATAGTTGCCACACTCCAATTTGTCGCCTTTCTTGTACAAAGGGCAGATGATGCTAGTCTTCCACTCTCCCGGCAACTCCTCGACATTCCAGATGCGCTTGATGAGCTCGTGCGTCTCCATACATAATGCGTTACCACCGTGCTTGAAAAGTTCTCCAGGTATGTTGTCGGTTTCTGGGGCTTTGAAATTTTTGAGCTTTAAAATTTCATATTCCACTTCCTGTAGCATTGGTTCTGCAATATGTGGCTGCGCGGTCTGAAATGGTAAGTTGTTGCTGGTGACGTTTCGGTTCGGTGGTCTGTTCGGGTTCAGCAGTTCCTTAAAGTACTCCGCCCATCGTCTGATGCACCTTTCCTCATCTGCTAAGACCAATCCATCCTTGTCCTTGCACAATAAAGGTTGTTGACTGTAACCTTTCCTCGATTAGTTTACTTTCCGGTAAAAATTCCGCGTCTCTTTTCGATTACCAAACCTTTCAATTTCGATTAAAACTTCCTTGTCATGTTGTCGCTTTTTTCTTCGGAATAGTTTTTTCTCGAAATTTCTCTTCCATTGCAGCTCGAGTGCATCTATTTAGATATCTCGCTCGAGCCGCATTTTTGTCATCCAGTGCTTTTCTGCATTCGTCATCGAACCAGTCATTTCTTTTCTTTCCCGTTCTCGTTCCTATCGTCTCTGCTGCGGCTTGCTCTACGTTTCGTCTAATTTGATTCCATGCATCGTCTGCGTTTCGTTGTTCGCTTTCCATTCCGTCAATAATTTTCTTCTCCAAACTGTCCACATATTGTCGTTTAATATTTTCGTCCTGCAGTTTCTCGACGTTCCACTTTTCCAATGCCGCCTGTCGATTGTGTGAAATCGAAACTTGAGCCCTAACAACCACCTTTACCAAGTAGTGATCTGAATCGATGTTCGGTCCCCTACAACTTTTGACATCCAAAACATTTGAACAGTGACGCCCATCTATGAACACGTGGTCAATCTGGTTTTTGGTTCGTCCATCAGATGATGCCCATGTCGCTTTGTGGATGTCTGTATGTTCGAAGTAGGTACTGCAGACAACCATGTTCCTTGACGCTGCGAAATCAATTGCCAACGTTCCATTTTCGCTTGAATTTTCGTGTAGGCTATATTTACCAATAGTGGGACGGTAGTAGACTTCGCGACCTATCTTGGCATTCAAATCCCCAAGTATGATTTTGATGTCTCGATTCGGTGCTCCATCATACACTTTCACCAGTTTCTCGTAAAATAGCTCCTTCGCTTCATTATCTTTTTCCTCCGTTGGAGCGTAGACGTTAATAAGAGTATAATTGAAAAATTTTCCTCTTATCCGTAGAGTGCATATTCGTTCGTTGACAGGAGTGAAATCAATCACCGCGTTTCTGGCTCTACCGAAGACCATGAAGCCTGTTCCGAATCCTCTTGGGATGTCGTTGCTCTTGCCGCTGTAATAAAACGTAAAGTCTCTACTGATCATAGAATCCTTCTCAGGCCATCTAGTTTCCTGTACTGCTGTAATGTCAAGTTTAGTGGCCCTTTGCGCACTATTGAGTGATCTCAACCCTCCTGGCCGTAACAGAGATCTAACATTCCATGTTCCTAATTGTAAATCGTTGTCCTTTTTCCGTTGCCTAAGTCGTTGCCGTTTATCCTTTCCAATCCGAGGGTCTGTTGTTGAATTCATAACCATATTGCTTTTTTTGAGTGTGGTATGGTGGCTAGCCACACGCACAACCCACTAATTCGATTCCCCTCTGACCCGTGGGCAAGTCATCAGGTAGCACTCTTAAGTTTAGTACAAAACTCCGAAGAGAATTGAGGTCCCGGGGACTACGACGTGGACGTAAGAAGAGCACTTGATAGTTAGACAGTTGCACGCCTGGCACATGACACGGACTACCACACTCCGCTCATATGCAATCAGGCGCTACCCTATCTAACTACCCAATCCCCTACCTAAACTGCCTAAACTTTTCCCTGATTCAATTTCGAAGATGAGCAAAATCGATTAAGTAGTTCCGGAGATATGGTCGAGGAAGTGACCAAAAACATGGTTTTTCGAGGGTCGGTGAAGCTTTTTCGCAAATATCTCAGCAAGTACAGCACGGAAATTCCTAATTTTGGTGTCAAATGAAAGCATTTGATGTCACATAACTGGGAAAAATTTTATGGGAATCGGGTCAGGGGTCTGGGCACTGGGACCAATAAAATGGAAGAAATTGAGATTCTTGGCCATATACAAAAACAGTTTTTCGTCTATATTTCCTTAACTATGCAATATGGAGATTTACTGTCAAAGACTAAGTTGTAGCGAGAATCAAATTTAAGCGAAAACATGTTTCAGGATTTTGGGATCGATTGCGGACATTACCAACATAAGTCCTGTTTTTGCTCCTATAAGTTCAATGAAGAACTCACTCTGAAGTGAATTTTGATCATAAGTAGCATAAAAAAATAAATGCTATGTATCTGGAGAAATAATAAAATAAGAATCCCGGAGGCTTGATTTCTTTAAACAGCTGAACATTCCACCGAATCCGCTAAAAGTCTCTATTTTTGTCCAACACTTTTTTAAAAAATTTTTAAATTTAATTTTCTTTAAACTCCCATTCCTAATCCCTTAAAATTATTATATTTGTTCCCTCAAAAATATTTTAGTTAGTTTTTTTACAATTTTTCAATACTTCTGAATATTATAAACATTCGAGTACTCACTGTTGAGCCTAACAAGGGACTCCGTAAAGGAAATTTGAGCATTTTACTCGAACCAAGACACTGTTTCGTCATATAGGGGCTATTTCCACCACAACTCCTCCGCCAATGGCAAGTGGAGGAAATAGTTTTCCCTATACGTGCCATCGAGACAGTAAATATCAGACGGTTTGAGTTAATATTTCGTCAGATATGAAATTTTGGTTTTTTTTAATCCAAATGGCCTTATTTGGAATGACGACTCGAAGATTGAGTCTTAAGGTTTTTCCATAAGTTTTTGTTATTTTTTAAATTTTTTTGTGACCAGTTTTTAATGCGAGTAATTCCAAAATTTTTTATTAAATAAATTTTTTCGATTAGTTTTATCTTTATATTATGAACTAGTCGAACCCCCGCGCCTAGGGACTACGCATGCTTTATCATTTTCGCTTCAACATTAACGGGTAGGTTACGTAGTCGAAACCCCCGCCCCTAGGAACGACGCAGCCTTTATCATTTTTGCTTGTTGTCTATTCAGAGAGCCAAAGTATTTTTTTTTCGTTTTAAATAATGATGCGCAGTGTTTCATGTCACTAAATCACTTCGTTGATATTACCGCTAATAATATTAAAATTGAAATGGGCGAGAAAGGTACTATAAATCAAAATAATTTCTTTGCCGCAAAATTACTCCAATTCCCCCGTATTCCAATTCCTCCGTGGAACGTATTCCAAGTTCCCCGTATTCCACATCCCCCGTATTCAACGTTCACCGCATTCCAAGTTCCCCGTATTCCAAGTTCGCCGTATTCAACTTTCCCCGAATTCTATTTCCCCGTATTCCACTCCCCGTATTCCACTCCCCGTATTCCACTTCCCCCGTATTCCACTTCCCCGTATTCCACTTCCCCCGTATTCAACGTTCACCGTTTTCCTATTCCACCGTATTCCACTTCCCCCGCATTCCACGTTCACCGTATGCAAAGTTCACCATATTCAACTTTCCCCGTATTCCAAGTTCCCCCGTATTCCACTTTCCCTGTATTC
>CM055403.1:108341342-108354810 GCA_029228625.1 Pseudolycoriella hygida
AAGCCGAACGATGGCACTACACTCAACTTCACTTGACTTGAACGATTCAATCAGTTTTCTTTTGTTTACAAGTCGAACAATCGGTACAAATCCGTCTTCGGCTGATTTTCAAACCAACGCACTGGTAACTCAATTTCGAAGTAACAAGCAGACGTGTTAACCACTACGCTATCGAGTTGTTCAGGGCGGTAACGTTAGCACGGATAAAAAGGTAGTACGGGGACAGCAACAGTAGTACGAAAAAAAACGGTAGTGCAAAGAAAGCAGTGGTACGGTGAGAATTTTAGTAGGGAGAAAACATTAATACGGGAAAAGGTTAGTATGGGGAATTGTTAGTATGGTGAAATGTTAGTATGGGGAAATGTTAGTATGGGGAAATGTTTGTATGGGGAAATGTTAGTATGGGGAAATGTTAGTATGGAGAAATGTTAGTGCGGTGAAGTCGTGGCACGAAGAAAAACGGTAGCACAGGGACAACAACAGTAGTACGAGGAAATTGGTAGCACGGTGAAAACAGTAGTACGATGAAAACTATAGTGCGGGGAGAACTGTATTACTGGAAAACAGTAGTACGGAGAAAACCGTAGTACGAGGAAAATAGTAGTACGAGTAGAACGTTTGTACGGAGAAAACGGTAGTATGAATGCAACTTTCAGTACTTTGAGAACGGTACTATGGAGAAAACCGTAATACGGCGAGAACGATAGTACAGTTTAAACGATAGTTCAGAAAAACTGTAGTACGGAAGAAAAGTGTAGTACGGGGAAAACTTTAGTACGGGAAGAACTATAGTACGGGAAAAACGGTAGAACGGGGAAAACATTAGTACGAGGACAACGGAAGTACTGGGAAAACGGTAGTATATAAAAAACGGTTGCAAGGGGAAAACGTTAGTACAGAATAAGAGGTAGTACGTGGTAAAACGATAATAGGGGGAAACGTTAGTACGGATGAAACGGTAGTACGGAGACAACAACAGTAGTACAAAAAAAACGGTAGCACGAAGAAAACAGTGGTACGGTGAGAATAGTAGTAGAGAGAAAACGGTAATACGGGGAAATGTTATTATGAAGAAATGTTAGTATGGGGAAATGGTGGTATGGTGAAATGTTAGTATGGGGAAATGTTAGTACGGGGTAAACAGCTGTACGGGGAAATCGTAGTACGAAGAAAACGGTAGTACGGTGACAACAACAGTAATACGAGGAAAACGGTAGCACGGGAAAAACAGTAGTACGGTGAAAATAATAGTAGGGGAAAAACGGTAGTACGGGCAAATGTTCTACGTGGGAAAATGATAGTACGGGGAAAGCGGTAGTACGTGGAAAATCAGTAGTACCGTAAAAGTTTCACAAACGACTTTAATGTCAAAATATTTTTCTTATGCTTTGCTATGGAGCTAAAGTATTTTGTCTTCAATTTTACGCATAATTAACTGTAAAATAGTTATTCGTAGCATGGTTTCAATATTTCAATGACACATTTTGGAGGCTCGATGTTTAAGGCTACATTTTCAGATTTTTTAGACAAGCGGCAAAATCTGTTTGGATTACAGTCTTCATAGATTCGTAGGCTGCCCAAAATTTTTTCTTGTGTGCAGCATTTATTAAGTAACATATTCTAGGCCTAATGATTTCTGTTTTTTCGTTAAGAAATCCTCCTCCGACAGCGTAATTCTGTGTTCAAACACAGAATTCTACTGCAGTCCGATTTCTGTATAGAAATTCTACGACAGCCTAATTCTGTATTCAAACACAGAATTCTACGGCATTCTGATTTCTGTATAGAAATCCTACGACAGCCTAATTCTTTGTTCAAACACAAAATTCTGCGACCGTCTGATTTATGTTTTTGAATACAGAAATCTTGCTACTGTGTTTAATCAAAGAATTCCACTGCGCTCTGATTTCTGTCCACTACAGATGTCTAACTGCCTAATTCTGTGTTCCAGAATTTTACTGCAGACTGATTTTTGTACAGAAATCCTGCAATAGGCTAATTCTGTGTTCACACTTAAAATGCTGTTTAATTACTTATAATATTCATTAAGGTAAACGGAAGAGTCAAAAAAATGTGAAGAAAATTAACAATTTATGATAGATGGACCATCAGTTTCTTTGGCAAAGTGTCAGAGTTTGTTAGTAGAAGTGACGAGTATTGGTTAGACATGTACGCCGACATCGGCGCGCCGCCGCGCCGCCGAAAAAAGTGTCACGCCGACTCCTCGCCGCCGCCGACAAAAAAATCTTTACGCCGCCGCCGCCGCCGACATGTTTTCTTCGGCGTTTTGAAAATCATCAAACTTATGATTAAATTAGAATAAAATGTAATGTTCATCACTTTCATCAACATTTTGCCTGTGTTACATTAAAAAATGATCTACCCCTATTGTCACAATATTCTCATCAACTGTGTTTGAATACAATTTGTTGTCCATTGTTTTGCTATTGCATTCAAATTAGATATTTGTGGCATGAAAATTGTGTTCATCTATCTAGTAACTTTTTGACATCGTAGTGCAACAAGTACAAGTCAAAAGATTCAAAATCATGAATAAACGAAAGAAAAGTACTGTTACTACTACAAATAGTAAATTAGCAAAAAATATCGGAGATCCGAATAATGACTTGAAATTAAGTGAGTGTGAAGTATGTGTGTAACCGATGTTTCCAAATGGAATTAGAACGTTCACCGACATCAGAACTATTGAAAGAGTAGGTAGACCCAAACTTAAGTCGATCCGTGTTGCTTACCAAATTGTACATTTATTAGTTGCAGCATTAAGTCCTACGCTAAATCAGTTAGTACTGGAAATTTGGCAAGCCATTTACAATCACACGGAATCACACAACATAAACCGTTAAACGAGACAATGCGTACTTTAGATACATTTTTCAATACGAACCGGCGAGTTGGTGGCACAGCTACAAAAAAAAAATTTGCGTTGATACGTGACTTAGTGTTATTGTGCTGCAAGGACCTTTTTCCATTCAATTTGGTCTCTGGTAAAGGACTTACAGATTTTGTTATGGTTAGTGTCATCAAATTCAAAATATTACGTTTCCGTTAAAAGCAATGATTTTCTAGAAATACAACATAATCGTTTCACCTGAAGACATGCCGTGTCGTATTTCGATTGCCCGTTCTCTCAATGAGATATATGAAGACTGCAAGTCGTATGTGAAAGAGAGAATAAAAACTGATTGTCCCGATCATGCTTCACTGACGTTCGATTTATGGAGCGACAAGCACAGGCGTAGGAGTTATATCACCTTCACATTACACTTTATTGATAATCGATTTCGAATGATAAATTTGACGTTGGCAACGATCCATTTTCCCGAAAGACATACGGGCATAAATATTCATGCAGAAATTGAAAAAATTCTTTTCGAGTTTGGACTAGATAAAAAGAAACTGTACATGGTGACAGATGCTGGTAAATATGTTTCGTTGCTTCAAAACCATTCAATTCTTCGGTGACTAATTACACTTTCAATTCAGGATCGAATTGTCGGTTAGCATGCAAACTTGGTAATTTCGAGAATTTGTTATGCGTAGGACATGGTCTCCACAATTTAATCACGAAAGACGGTTTCAAAAAAACTCCTACAATCTTCAACTTAGTTACCAAGGTCAAAAATATTGTTAAGGCTCTTCGGTACCGAACATCACTCTTTGAAAAGCTCTCCAAGGATCAAGAAGCGTTGGCGAAAGAAATGACTAGGCTGAGCGAAGAACTTCTTGTATTCGTTGAAGAAGAAGAAGTTGATGAGTCGTCTTCCTCAGAATCGTCAAAGACATTGAAACTTGACGTAAAAACACGATGGCATAGTCAGCTAATAATGATCGAAAGTTTTATATGCCAAAACAGGAATGTCATCAACGTAATGCTTCAAAGGTAAAAGTTTAATTTTTCATATCGATTTTTTGCAACATTTCTCGGAGCTAAAGTCAATACTATCTTTTCAGCATTGAAAATGGTGATCTCATTTTGTCTCAAACGGACTATGCCCACCTTCAAGAGTTGTGCCAATTTCTTCAACATTTCAAGAAAATTGAAGAAGTTTGAGTCAAGATGGCGGCAGATATGGACGTGTTTGTTTTGCTCTGAGTAAGTTTCGTTTATTTTTTGCCCTCTTCGCGTTTTAAATCACAGTTTCTCGTAAATAAGTTAAGTTAAATTAGTGTGTGTTTTTGTAACTTTTTTAGATATCAATTAAAATCTGCATTTTCTTTTCAAGCAACGTAGTGCTCACATAACCTCAAAGTTACAGCGTTTTTCGGGTGTTTGTTTTGTTTTCTTCATGCAAAACAATCGGCGTTTTGTGTTTGTGATTTTGGTATAGAATTTCAAGTAGGTGTTTGTCTACGGTTACGGTTAACTTCTTCGCTATTCATATAGCAATTTTTTTTGGCAAAAATAAATGAGCTTGCGCTTAGCATCTCAGGCACGTGTGTGATGTCCCCATTGAGGCTTGAACTTCCAGTGCGGTTCGGCTTACCAGGCCGTCCCACTGTATTCATTATTGGTAAAAACGGTCATAGGCAGCCTCGGACGAGTGTTGGTCACGGGGTACGACCAATGCGGGACTCGACCGGTACCCCCATCGTTGACGATCAGGCAATGGAAAAAGGTTGATGGTTTGTTTATTGGAAGTCTAAACGTTAATGGGGGTTTTAGGGGTCGCAAGGGTGAGTTGGTGGACGTGGCAATGGATTATGGTGTAGATATATGGGCGTTGAGCGACATTAGGACGAAAGGGCAGCGCGAAGAACTGGTGGGCGGTTATAAAGTGTTTTCGTCTGGTGTTCAGTCTGGTAGGGCGAACTGGGGAGTTGGAATGGCTATCAAAAGGGAATTAGAAAAGTTTGTTTTGGACGTGCGGTATGTAAGTGAAAGGATCATGTGGGTCTCCATTAAGCTGACAGGAGGTATTTATCGGCTGGTTAGTGTTTATAGCCCGTGCGAGGGGAGCAGTGCTGGCGATCTTGACACCTTTTACGAGCAGTTAGGGGATGTTGTCAGCAGAAAAGGTAGTGAGTGTGTGATTCTGTTGGGGGATTTCAACGCGAGAATAGGAAACAGTAAGACCAGTGGCGGCTATGAAAGGGTAGTGGGCAAATTCGGGGAGGATGTTTTAAACTCAAACGGAAAGCGGTTGTTGGATTTCTGCGATTTCAATGGGCTGGCAGTAACCAACTCTTTCTTTAGGCATAGGTGGATCCATCGGTACACTTACGTTAATAATAGTTTGGGCACAAGTCAATAATTGATTACATGGTTATAGAGCAGGACAGGAGGCAGGAAGTCAGGAACACACGTGTTTTCAGGGGTTTCACATTTGGCTCAGACCACTACCTTTTGGGTACCCATCTCTCTGTTAGTAAACTCTGTCAGGCTAAAAGGAAAAAAGTGGTGGTTCGGAAATTTCGTGTGGGAAAATTCAGGGACGAGGAAGTTAAGTCTCGCTTTATGTCAAAATTCAGCGAAGCTTTCGAAAGGCTTCCTCCGGACTGCGTAGACATTGAGGGTGAGTGGGCAAACTTTAAGGAATTTGTCTTGGGCGTAGCTGAGGAATGTCTAGGTAGTGTCTCTAGTGGGGGTAGAAACAAAAAGACAGGCTGGTGGAACGCAGATATCAAAAAGGCGGTATTAGAGAAAAGGAAGCTGTATTTGATTTGGTTACAGGAGAAGACGGACGAAAAGCATGAGGCTTACAGGGCTTGCAGGCAGACGGTTAAGACTCTAGTCAAGGAAGCGAAGGATCGGTCGTGGAAAAAGTTTGGGGAGGAATTGGAAGAGGCTGGTCAAGGAAGGGGTAAAAAATTTTGGTCGGCAATCAAGGATATTAGGCGTGGTGGTGAAAAGGAGGGCTGCGGTAGCATTTTGGGTAAAGATGGCGAATTAGTTACAGATAAGGGTGAGGTCCTGAAAACCTGGCAGGATTACTTTCAGGATCTATTCGCCTCTGTCAATCCCGTAACAAGCCTTGACAGGGAAGAGGGCCGTAGCTTGGAGGGTGAGGAGGAAATTACATTAGAGGAAGTGTCACGAAAGGTCAGCAGGCTGAAGGCAGGAAAATCCGCAGGTATAGACGAAATTAGGACAGAATTTATTAAGAATAGCGGGCCGGGGGGGGTTCAATGGCTTTGTAGGATTTTCAATTTAGCATTGAAGTCCTCAGTAGTACCCGCTGACTGGAGCTTCGGTGTTATTGCTCCGATCTTCAAGAAGGGTAACCGCAAAGTCCTTACCAACTACAGGGGGATTTCACTCTTGAGCGTGGTCGGAAGGTTTATACAAGTGTGCTAGTAGACAGGGTTAGGGTTATAGTGGAAGATGTTCTTGACGAGGTTCAGAGTGGTTTCAGACCTCTGAGAGGTTGTCAGGATCAGATCTTTTGTCTCAGGCAGGTTATAGAAAAGCTCTCTGAGAGAAATATTGATTTATACTTGTGCATCATCGACCTAGTAAAGGCATTCGATCGGGTACCGAGGCAAAAGCTGTTCGAGGTACTTGGCGAATACGGGGTTAATGGAAGTTTATTGGGCGCTATCAAACGCATCTACTCAGGGAGCAAGGCTGCGGTAAGGATAGATGGTGAAATTAGTGAGGCTTTCGAAGTTAATGAGGGAGTTCGTCAGGGTTGTTGTCTCTCCCCTCTTCTGTTCATAATTTTTATGGACAAGATTATCAGGCAAGCGAATTTGCAAGGGAATGTGAAGGTGGGGGAAGTAATCATGAAAATCCTGGCCTATGCGGATGACTTAACTCTATTAGCAGATAATGCCAAGGATTTGCAGGAGAATTTAGACTGCCTGAATGCTGCATGTGAGGAATACGGCATGAAAATAAGTGTCAGTAAAACTAAAGTTATGCATATTGGCAAATCCCGGAAGGATGTAGTTTGCAGTTTAAATGGGGAGCAGTTGGAACAGGTCTCTGAGTTTAAATATTTAGGAGCCATTTTTTCGGAGAATGGCAAGTTAGTTAGGGAATTTGAAGAAAGGAGAAGAATGGGAAATGCAGTGGCCAGTCAGTTGAGGTCGTATGTGTTCAACAAAAAGGAGTTAAGTAGTGGCACAAAGCTAGCTATTCACAGGTCAATCTTCAGACCAACGATTTTATACGGTAGTGAAAGTTGGGTGGACTGCGGATACCTTGTGCATGACCTGGAGGTTTCTGATATGAGGGTTCTTAGGAGCATAGCAAGAGTAAATCGGAGGGAACAGTGGGACAATCATATTAGGAACGACGACATCAGGGAAAACTTAGGGGTTACATCAGTGGAAGAGGCGGCAAGGATTAGTCGTCTGCGGTGGTACGGGCACGTTCAGAGGATGGGTAATAGCAGGCTACCAAAGAGGATATTGGATGCTCAAGTCCCGGGTGTGCGTCCCAGGGGTAGGCCAAGGAGAAGGTTTATAGACTCAATTAAATCCGATTTAGAAGTTAGGGGACTTTCTCTAGGCGAACAAACCATCTCCTTGGCACAGGATAGGGGAGTATGGAGAAGGGTGGTCCATGATCAGTAGTAAAGACCTCACACCGAAAGGTACAAACGGTCTATAAAGTGTGATGATGATGATTCTTTAATGTGCAACGCACACTGAAACTTAATTTATTATAAAAATGTAAATATTAATAGAATAAATAAAATAAAAAAAAAAAAAAACAATATTTTTTATGTAGCGGGCGGGAAGAAAATCCGAGAAAATTTCAACCGAACCATGAAAAATCGAAAACGCCTTCAGTCTCCCGAGCAGGGAATATTTTTGAAAATCGTATTTCCAAAAATTTTCCAAATAATAAATTGGAAATACGATTTTCCAAAAAAAGGCCCTGCTCCAAAGTATCTAGTATGTTTTTCACGCTTACATGCTTCATATTCGAGCCGAAAGTAAAAATGTTTACTTTGAGGGGCGAAAGTAAACTACTTTTGACTCTAGTAAGAAGCATGTGAAACTTAATGCGGCACTCGGAAAAGCTCTTTCAGCTCTTGTCGTTGTGAAGTGAACAATTTAACCGTGAGACATCATACCCAGTTGAGCTTCGTTCGTAGAATGTTTAAAAATTGATTTTTAACATATAACTTAATTCGAAAGCGCAATTTAATGTTTTGATGCATTTACTTGATGCTAAACGATTCAAAAAATGTAACAACTTGCTTTATCTCAATTAATTTCTTTAATTTTATCTCTTTCCACCTTTCTCACTACATTTACATCGGAACTGTAGAATGACCTGAAATGGAAATTTTATAATTTCTTGAAGTATTCGCCAATTTACTGTTACAACTTTTTTCATTTATCACAACCTTCTGACTTCGCTCTTTCAAGGTAGATAATGAACTGATTACAGAACAACCAAATAAACACATAAAAGCTTTTGTAACTTGCACTAATCAAATAATTTACCCGTAAATTGTTATATAATGGCCATGGAGTAGTTATGAGGGCTGTGACGCAAGTCCAAAAAAATACTCAGAAAAGTCGTTTAATATTTATCGTTGGAATGTACATGTGGAGTACGAAGTCGCCACTATTGCTATGGCAGTTGTTGTCATCATTTCATTATTGTTCAGCGAATTCAAAAAACCTTGAGTCGTATTTGACTTTGGCTCAGCCTCACAAATAGGGATATACGACACGTTCATACTCAAGTGTTTTTGGTAAATTTTATGGAAGTGTATAATAAGAAATAAAGTTAAAATCATTACAAATATTTTCTGCTCGCTTATTATAGATTACATGGTTGATTGTCTTGTCTATATCAAAATCCCGCGACTTTTCGTTTGTAAATTTGATTTAACATTTCTTTTGTACGAAACAATGAATCAAAGTTGAATGAGATGATTTCATATAATATTATGCTCATACATTAATTATAAAACAAAAAAAGCTAATAATGAAAGAATTAATGGAAATTACTGCGTTAACTAAAAATTAAACGAAAGCTTTTATTTAAATTGATCCGTGAAATTCATAATGTAGTTTGAAATATGAATTTTTGAATTTGAATTTTCGTACAAAAAAAGTAATTGTTTCAAAACGAGCCGTCTACTTCTATTTCGGTAGTTTTTGAATGAGACTCAAACGAAATGCAAACGGTCTTTTGTTATTGCGAGATCGAATCCTTAAACCTCAAGTCTGTTCTCAAACGACTCTTTGGAAATAGTGAAGCTTTTCTGTTGAGAATTTTAATCTACGCGTTCAGTACGGCAACAGCTTCTGTCAAATTAAAGCGAATTTCTTAAACAAAAATGGTGAACATTAAAACTCAAGTATATTCCGACATTCGTTCTTAAAAACACAATCGATCGATTCAAAGAGAGAACTTCGAACAGTTTCCGAAATTTTGGATTAACCGCTGCCGCACAGACAGAACAACAGAAAAACATATGCATCAGAATAGACATGGCAAACATAATAGATGCCTCAAAAAGACTCGAACGTATAAGTAAATATTGCCTTAACTCTTAAGTGTATGAAATTACATCCACAAGTTGGATAGGAAATTGCCGAAATGGCAAATTGGGAAAACCCGTCCAAAGCAACGGCGAAATGCCCAAAGTTTGGAAAAAAAAATTCAAAAAAATTTTGTACTAGGGCCGATCTTCGAATCGACCTAGATCACTTAGGAGAGGCCTCTGACCCATACTTCCATGGACATTAGTTTTCGCTATATTTTTCTTTACAACACTTCACAAAAGAACCTCATCATTAAAGAAATATTTACGAAAAACCACCAAACTTTGAAAGTTGTAAACCGATTTTGCCCACATTCAAATTCGTTGTCATTTATTCAATTATCTTTCAAGAAAAAAAATAATTTTGAAAATCGGATAAGATTTACCCGATTTATGTAGAAAAAAAAACGTTTGGCCTTGGTAGAGAGTCAGTTTTAGGGCCGTGACTGAGTAACGACTCCAAATCAAAAAATGTTCTTCTATCAATTGTCGGGCATGCCAAGACCTTTCGAACAAATTTTTGAAAATTGGAAAAGATTTACGCGAGTTATGTACAAAAGACCGAAACCCACTTAGTTGGCCCTTCGTTCAAAAATCCCATCTGTAATACCATACCCATACCCACTTCGTTCGAACATTTCACCATACCTAAAGAGCTCGCCCTGGAACGTATGGACACCGCCCTGAGAAAATCATTTTTATACAAAAGTTGTATCTGTTCATCTGTGTTCTGAAAAAGCTACAAAATTTTCGCCTGCGGCGCTTCCTTCCTTAGATTTTTTACTTCATCCTAGACCATCTTAATTTCTTTTTCTCGCGCTGGTGCATATGTGCAATTTATTGGATACTTTACTTATATCGCATTTGCAAGGTTATATACTAACTGTGTAATGAGCTGTGTCCACCCTTAGATTGTCTTTATACCCCGCCCGTTACGTCAAAATTTTTGCCTCGAAACATTTGATTTCACGAGATACGAGAATAGGCTATAATAATGATAAACCCAAAAAATTTTCGCCCCCTCCGCTCGCGATATTTTCAGTTGGTGTTGCAAGCCCCCCCCCCCCTCTGTTAAAGCTTCGTAGCTGAGGCTCTGCCATACCAATTAATATATCGTATACCAGTAAGTGTACAACTATTGGTTGAGTCTTGCACCCAATGACCAAAATCAAAGTCGGCGCCTCTGAGTAAATGTCTTCACGCTATACACACATGCATTGTCCCATTGGATCCGTACGAAGTACGAGTCCTATGAGTTTATCACTACGTTTGTAACCAGTCGATTTGAGGGGGAGCGTCGCCATGGACCTCAGATGCCGAATTTACAAAAAAAATATGTTTTCCGTCCGTACGTCAAAAACTTTAATAATGTGACTATCTAGGTTTTGAGCCGGTACAAAGCTTCTACGGCCGGCGGCTAACTGATTTCTCGTGTGAGCACTGAGGAGCTTTTATGTAGATGTTGATGGAGGCTCAAATCATTTTATGATTAACGGCTTCATTCAACTTTGTTTCTCAAGCCTACGACGTTCAAGTTGTATCCGTGTTCACCGGTGGTTTTAAATCATTTCTTTCACAATTGTAGATCTTTGAATAAATAATTGTAAACTGAGAGTGAAAGGTTTAAGTGAGAAGGGTCTTGTCGAAATTAGTTCTGCCCTTTTGAAATAAATTAGATTCCATGATATGGAAGAGAGTAGTAGTAACTTCGGCTAAAAGTTTCGTAGAGAACAGACGTGTTTTAACGTCGCTCTCTCAAATTCTTTTTTTTTATCTTCATTGATTGTAATTGAGTTTTGAGTTTTTTTTTCGCATAAATTTGTTCTTATATTCTGAGGTCAATTGTGCATATTCAAATTGTGAATTTATTTAAATATGCTCATGATGATGGTCAGAATTTTTCTAGGACGTGCCTTTTGTTTACGGCATTACATGTACGAATAAAGTGCTTGCTGTTTAGACCCGTACGAAGTACGAAGGTCTGATGCGTTTACTACCACGTTTGTTAAATTGCGAATTCGAACCCGGGAGTAAGGGGAAAAATTTCTTTGTTGCCTCCAGATGACAAATCAGCGAAAAAAAATGTCCGTCTGTCTGTCTGTCAACACAATAACTTGAGTAATACTTGACCGATTTTCAAAAACTTTTTCTTTCCTGAAAGGTAATCGAAAAATCTTTTATGGGATTGAATCTGGGCACTGTCAACCCAAGGGCCGCCTAGCTAGGGCCGTTTAGGTGGTTTTTGGTCTTTAGTACATAACTCGAGTAAATCTTTTTCGATTTTCAAAAAAATATTTTTTTTGTTTGAAAGATCTGGGTATGGCCAACAATTTATGGAAGAAACTTTTTTGGATTTGAGTCCTTGGACTTAGCTAGGGCACTAAAAACGATTCTATGCTAGGGCCATACGTGTTTTATGTTCATAACTAGAGTAAATCTTTTCTGATTTTCATAAATTTTCTTTTGTTTTGAAGATCTGGGCATGGCCGACAATTTATGGAAGAAACTTTTTTTAAATTTGAGTCCTTGGACTTAGCTAGGGCACTAAAACCGAGTCTATGCTAGGGCCATACGTGTTTTTTGTACATAAATCGAGTAAATCTTTTCCGATTGTCATAATTGTTTTTTTAATCGACAGACCTATGAAAGCCCAACAATTTGTAGAAAAAACTTTTTTGAGATTGGGCCCTATAACTAGGGCACTAAAAACGAGTTTCTGTTAGCGCTCTACGTGTTTAGACCCGTACGAAGTACGAAGGTCTGATGCGTTTACTACCACGTTTGTTACATTGCGAATTCGAACCCGGGAGTAAGAGGAAACTTTTTTTGCGAAAAAAAAGATGTCCGTCTGTCTGGTCTGTCTGTCTGTCTGTCAACACGATAATTTGAGTAAATCTTGACCGATTTTCAAAAACTTTTTTTTTCCTGAAAGGTAGTTGAAAAACTGAGGTCAAGTTTGAAGATGAGCAAAATCGGTAGAATAGTTCTTGAGATATGGTCGAAAAGGTGTCCAAAAACGTGGTTTTTCGAAGGTCGGTGAAACTTTTTCACGCATATCTCAGCAAATATAGCACGTAAATTGTTCAAATTAGCGTCAAATGAAAGCATTAGATGTCACAAAACTGGGAAAAACTATTTGTGGAAATCGGTTGTGTGGTTTGGGCACTGGAATGGAGAAAATTTTATTTCTCAGCCGTATACAATACCAGATGGGTTTTCATCAATCTATGTTTTATTATGATTATGAAACATAGAGACTTACTCCCGAAGACAAAGTTGTAGAGAATTAAATTTTAGCGAACACGTGTTTCAGGGTTTTCTCGAAAAATGTACCAATCCTAGGATTTAGCCACATGTAGATTTCAGAGGAATGACTCCTATCTCTAGAACTATGGCGCCATGGCAGTTAGAAGAATCAATTATTATAAGGAAAAAGCGTGTCGTGTAAAATCATTGATTGATCAGTTTGAATAATCGATTCTCCATTAGACCCAATTATCCAAATTCTTCCGCGGAAAGTCGTTCGGACATTGAACAAGCTTTTGAAAGCCTTCATTTTTCTTTGTCCGAACGAATTTCCGTGGAAGAATTTGGTTAATTGGGAGATATCGTAATGTCACATTTAATCATTAAAAGGATGAAGTAACATGTTGACAATAACAAAAAATAACAACAGATCTTTGCAATCTGAGGACATCCCAAACATATTGTTCGTAAGTCAAAGTCCCATAAAACAGCAAAAGTCTAAACAAACCCTATAGTAAGCACAATAGGCCAAAACGGAAGCCTCCGTGCGCGTTCTATTTCATCGAGGTAGAACAACTATTTTTAATAAAAAAAAGGCGTGTGCTAAATGCACTGCAGTGCAAATAGTGTTCTAATAGAGCATTTGATAATTTCTATTATTTCTTGATTATTTCTGAGGGACCGTCCATAAAGCAAGTCCGTTTGAGGGGGGAGGGGGGTTTCCTTAAAAGCGGACAAAATGGGACAGG
>CM055403.1:108355310-108366882 GCA_029228625.1 Pseudolycoriella hygida
CGTGCGAGGGTAGCAGTGCTGGCGATCTTGACACCTCTTACGAGCAGTTAGGGGATGTTGTCAGCAAAAAAGGTAGTGAGTGTGTGATTCTGTTGGGGGATTTCAACGCGAGAATAGGAAACAGTAAGACCAGTGGCGGCTATGAAAGGGTAATGGGCAAATTCGGGGAGGATGTTTTAAACGCAAACGGAAAGCGATTGTTGGATTTCTGCGATTTCAATGGACTGGCAGTAACCAACTCTTTCTTTAGGCATAGGTGGATCCATCGGTACACTTACGTTAATAATAGTTTGGGGCACAAGTCAATAATTGATTACATGGTTATAGAGCAGGACAGGAGACAGGAAGTCAGGAACACACGTGTTTTCAGGGGTTTCACATTTGACTCAGACCACTACCTTTTGGGTACCCATCTCTCTGTTAGTAAACTCTGTCAGGCTAAAAGGAAAAAAGTGGTGGTTCGGAAATTTCGTGTGGGAAAATTCAGGGACGAGGAAGTTAAGTCTCGCTTTATGTCAAAATTCAGCGAAGCTTTCGGAAGGCTTCCTCCGGACTGCGTAGACATTGAGGTTGAGTGGGCAAACTTTAAGGAATTTGTCTTGGGCGTAGCTGAGGAATGTCTAGGTAGTGTCTCTAGTGGGGGTAGAAACAAAAAGGCAGGCTGGTGGAACGCAGATATCAGAAAGGCGGTATTAGAGAAAAGGAAGCTGTATTTGATTTGGTTACAGGATAAGACGGGCGAAAAGCATGGGGCTTACAGGGCTTGCAGGCAGGCGGTTAAGGCTCTAGTCAAGGAAGCGAAGGATCGGTCGTGGAAAAAGTTTGGGGAGGAATTGGAAGAGGCTGGTCAAGGAAGGGGTAAAAAATTTTGGTCGGCAGTCAAGGATATTAGGCGTGGTGGTGAAAAGGAGGGCTGCGGTAGCATTTTGGGTAAAGATGGCGAATTAGTTACAGGTAAGGGTGAGGTCCTGAAAACCTGGCAGGATTACTTTCAGGATCTATTCGCCTCTGTCAATCCCGTAACAAGCCTTGACAGGGAAGAGGGCCGGAGCTTGGAGGGTGAGGAGGAAATTACATTAGAGGAAGTGTCACGAAAGGTCAGCAGGCTGAAGGCAGGAAAATCCGCAGGTATGGACGAAATTAGGACAGAATTTATTAAGAATAGCGGGCCGGGTGGGGTTCAATGGCTTTGTAGGATTTTCAATGTAGCATTGAAGTCCTCAGTAGTACCCGCTGACTGGAGCTTCGGTGTTATTGCTCCGATCTTCAAGAAGGGTAACCGCAAAGTCCTTTCCAACTACAGGGGGATTTCACTCTTGAGCGTGGTCGGGAAGGTTTATACAAGTGTGCTAGTAGACAGGGTTAGGGTTATAGTGGAAGGTGTTCTTGACGAGGTTCAGAGTGGTTTCAGACCTCTGAGAGGTTGTCAGGATCAGATCTTTTGTCTCAGGCAGGCTATAGAAAAGCTCTCTGAGAGAAATATTGATTTATACTTGTGCATCATCGACCTAGTAAAGGCATTCGATCGGGTACCGAGGCAAAAGCTGTTCGAGGTACTTGGCGAATACGGGGTTAATGGAAGTTTATTGGGCGCTATCAAAAGCATCTACTCAGGGAGCAAGGCTGCGGTAAGGATAGATGGTGAAATTAGTGAGGCTTTCGAAGGTAATGAGGGAGTTCGTCAGGGTTGTTGTCTCTCCCCTCTTCTGTTCATAATTTTTATGGACAAGATTATCAGGCAAGCGAATTTGCAAGGGAATGTGAAGGTGGGGGAAGTAATCATGAAAAGCCTGGCCTATGCGGATGACTTAACTCTATTAGCAGATAATGCCAAGGATTTGCAGGAGAATTTAGACTGCCTGAATGCTGCATGTGAGGAATACGGCATGAAAATAAGTGGCAGTAAAACTAAAGTTATGCATATGGGCAAATCCCGGAAGGATGTAGTTTGCAGTTTAAATGGGGAGCAGTTGGAACAGGTCTCTGAGTTTAAATATTTAGGAGCCATTTTTTCGGAGAATGGCAAGTTAGTTAGGGAATTTGAAGAAAGGAGAAGAATGGGAAATGCAGTGACCAGTCAGTTGAGGTCGTATGTGTTCAACAAAAAGGAGTTAAGTAGTGGCACAAAGCTAGCTATTCACAGGTCAATCTTCAGACCAACGATTTTATACGGTAGTGAAAGTTGGGTGGACTGCGGATACCTTGTGCATGACCTGGCGGTTTCTGATATGAGGGTTCTTAGGAGCATAGCAAAAGTAAATCGGAGGGAACAGTGGGACAATCATATTAGGAACGACGACATCAGGGAAAACTTAGGGGTTACATCAGTGGAAGAGGCGGCAAGGATTAGTCGTCTGCGGTGGTACGGGCACGTTCAGAGGATGTGTAATAGCAGGCTACCAAAGAGGATATTGGATGCTCAAGTCCCGGGTGTGCGTCCCAGGGGTAGGCCAAGGAGAAGGTTTATAGACTCAATTAAATCCGATTTAGAAGTTAGGGGACTTTCACTAGGCGAACAAACCATCTCCTTGGCACAGGATAGGGGGGTATGGAGAAGGGTGGTCCATGATCAGTAGTAAAGACCTCACACCGAAAGGTACAAACGGTCTATAAAGTGTGATGATGATGATGATGATGTTAATTTGGTAAAAATACGATAAATAGACTACACCAGAAATCTTTTTGGGGGATTGGGTAGTTAGATAGGGTAGCGCCTGATTGCATATGAGCGGAGTGTGGTAGTCCGTGTCATGTGCCAGGCGTGCAACTGTCTATCAAGTGCTCTTTTTACGTCCACGTCGTAGTCCCCGGGACCTCAATTCTCTTCGGAGTTTTGTGCTAAACTTAAGAGTGCTACCTGATGACTTGCCCACGGGTCAGAGGGGAACCGGATTAGTGGGTTGTGCGTGTGGCTAGCCACCATACCACACTCAAAAAAAGCAATATGATTATGAATTCAACAACAGAGCCTCGGATTGGACAGGATAAACGGCAACGACTTAGGCAACGGAAAAAGGACAACGATTTACAATTAGGAACATGGAATGTTAGATCTCTGTTACGGCCAGGAGGGTTGAGATCACTCACTAGTGCGCTAAGGGCGACTAAACCTGACATTACAGCAGTACAGGAAACTAGATGGCCTGGGAATTCTATGATCAGTAGAGACTTTACGTTTTATTACAGCGGCAAGAGCAACGACAGCCCAAGAGGATACGGAACAGGCTTCATGGTCTTCGGTAGAGCCAGAAACGCGGTGATTGGTTTCATTCCTGTCAACGAACGAATATGCACTCTACGGATAAGAGGAAAATTTTTCAATTATACTCTTATTAACGTCTACGCTCCAACGGAGGAAAAAGATAATGAAGCGAAGGAGCTATTTTACGAGAAACTGGTGAAAGTGTATGATGGAGCACCGAATCGAGACATCAAAATCATACTTGGGGATTTGAATGCCAAGATAGGTCGCGAAGTCTACTACCGTCCCACTATTGGTAAATATAGCCTCCACGAAAAGACAAGCGAAAATGGAACGTTGGCAATTGATTTAGCAGCGTCAAGGAACATGGTTGTCTGCAGTACCTATTTCGAACATAAAGACATCCACAAAGCGACATGGGCATCACCTGATGGACGAACCAAAAACCAGATTGACCACGTGTTCATAGATGGGCGTCACTGTTCAAATGTTTTGGATGTCAAAAGTTGTAGGGGACCGAACATCGATTCAGATCACTACTTGATAAAGGTGGTTGTTAGGGCTTTCACACAATCGACAGCCGGCATTGGAAAAGTGGGACGTCGAGAAACTGCAGGACGAAAATATTAAACGACAATATGTGGATAGTTTGGAGAAGAAAATTACTGACGGAATGGAAAGCGAACAACGAAACGTAGACGATGCATGGAATCAAATTAGACGAAACGTAGAGCAAGCCGCAGCACAGACGATAGGAACGAGAACGGGAAAGAAAAGAAATGACTGGTTCGATGACGAATTCAGAAAAGCACTGGATGACAAAAATGCAGCTCGAGCGAGAAATCTAAATAGATGCACTCGAGCTGGCATGGCAGAGTACCGTTCGAAGAGAAATTTTGAGAAAAAACTATTCCGAAGCGACAACATGACAAGGAAGTTTTATTCGAATCGAGGAAAGGTTACAGTCAACAACCTTTATTTTGCAAGGACAAGGATGGGTTGGTCTTAGCAGATGAGGAAAGGTGCATCAGACGATGGGCAGAGTACTTTAAGGAACTGCTGAACCCGAACAGACCACCGAACCGAAACGACACCAACAACAACTTACCATTTCAGACCGCGCAGCCACATATTGCAGAACCGACGCTACAGGAAGTGGAGCATGAAATTTTAAAGCTCAAAAATTTCAAAGCCCCAGGAACCGACAACATACCTGGAGAACTTTTCAAGCACGGTGGTATGTATGGAGATGCACGAGCTCATCAAGCGCATCTGGAATGTCGAGGAGTTGCCGGGAGAGTGGAAGTCTAGCATCATCTGCCCTTTGTACAAGAAAGGCGACAAATTGGAGTGTGGCAACTATCGCGGAATTTCGCTTTTGAATATCGCCTACAAGATATTTGCGAATATTCTATACAAACGCCTTCTTCCATACATGGAATCTACTGTTGGTGAATATCAAGGTGGTTTTCGTGTAGGTCGTTCAACAATGGACCAGCTGTTTAGCATTAGACAGATCTTGGAGAAGTGTAAGGAGTACAACGTGGAAATACACCATTTGTTCGTAGACTTCAAAGCAGCATACGACAGTGTCAACAGGAGGAAGTTATGGAGAGTGATGAAGGAATTAGGTGTTCCCAAAAAACTAATCTCGCTAACAAAGTTGACAATGGATGGAGCTAACAGCCGAGTAAGAATCCGAAGCAAATTGTCAGACGCTTTCGACATTGAGGAAGGACTATGTCAAGGTGATCCGCTCGCGACGCTGCTTTTTAATTTGACCCTTGAAGCAGCAGTGAGAACCATGGACATCGACACCAGCAGCATCATTTTCACCAAATCCAGTCAATTGCTGGGCTTCGCTGATGACTTGGATATCTTGGGCCGAAACATGGAAGCTGTTAAGGAAAAGTTCACGGCTTTGGACAGAAAAGGTACCGACCTCGGGTTGAAGGTTAATGACACAAAGACCGAATACATGATTGTCTCCCCATCGAATCGACAACACGACCAAAGCGTAACAATTGACACACACACACACATTTAAGGTGGTAGACAAGTTCGTATATCTTGGATCTCTGCTTAATTCTGACAACGTAATCATGGACGAAATTAAAAGACGGAAAACTCTTGGCAACCGGAGTTATTACAGCCTGATAAAAATTTTAAAGTCCAAATCAGTAAGCAAAAACTCTGAATGCGCACTGTACAAATCTGTGATAAGACCAATAGTTACGTATGGGTCGGAGTCGTGGTGCATGACTCAGAAAGACGAACAATCGCTGCTCACGTTCGAAAGAAAGGTACTGCGGACAATTTTCGGACCAGTATATGACGAAAATATGAACAGATGGCGCAGACGATTTAATCATGAGCTTACGCAGCTTTATGGAGAGCCGGACATAGTTAGAACAACAAAAATAAACAGACTACGATGGCTTGGTCATGTGCAGCGTATGGACGAAAATCGTATCCCGAAGAAACTTTTTATCACCAAACCGGAAGGCAAAAGAAGTGCAGGCAGACCAAAATCCAGATGGTGCGATGCAGCTTTTGCCAACCTGAGAACTGCGGGAGTAACCAGCTGGAAGACGTTAGCTGAGGATAGGTCCGGTTGGAGAAGCATGTTGGAGAAGGCCAAGACCCTTAATGGGTTGTAGGGCCGGTTAAGTAAGTAAGTAAGAAATCTTTTTGTTGCCATATCCTCAAAACCACACTGAATCCCACCTGTTTACGTGTAGAAATATGAGAGAATATTTCCTTTTTGGAGAGGGACTTCTGCGTCTTAAGTGTCATTTATTTGTTATCATGTGATCTTTTATCCGCCCTACCTTAAAAAACATCAAACCGAACTTGTTCTGTAAACTGCATCCTTCCATAGTATTTCACTACTTGAATGAATGAATGAATGAATGAATAATGCTTTAATTGTCTACTATTTCCTAGCCGAAATTACATGGTTAAAGAGTAGCTATGTCAGCAGACATAGCTCTCATTAAAATCCATAAAATACAAAATTACAATAAAGTACAAAAATACAAAAAATGCGAAACGAAGAAAAAATTGAAAATCAAATAAATAACAAATAAAATAAAAATGAAATAAATAAATAACAAAAAGCAAAAAGAGGTCGTTCATAAATTACGTAACGCTCTAGGGGGGTGGGGGGAACGTGCCTAGCGTGACAGGGGAGGGGGGGGGGGGTCCGAATATGTGTTACGAACGCAAAATTTTGAAAAAGCTTACAAATACTGGGTCCATTGGAAGCTTCACCGAGCTCTTCACAGTGTCTCCTTTTGCATATGGGAGTAGCAGTTCGCTTATCCGGTGACGTCGCTTTGTGGATGTCTTTATGTTGGAAATAGGTACTGCTGATAACCATGTTTCTTGATGCTGCAAAATCAACCACCCGCGTTCCATTGTCGTTGCAGTTTTCGTGAAGGCTATGTTTACCGATTGTCTTCTATCGTCCCACAATTGGTAAATACAGCCTCCATAAAAACTCTAACGACAACGGTACGCGGGTAGTTCATTTCGCAGCATCAAGAAACATGGTTGTGAGCAGTACGTATTTCGAACATAAAAACATCCACAAAGCGACATGGGTGTCACCTAATGGACAAACCAAAAACCAGATTGATCACGTTTTGATAGATGGGCGCATTCTTTCATCAAAAGCTTTCGTCAGCGCATGACTGTTTATTTGCTTAATAAAATTTGCCAGAAATCAGCAATAAATTTTCCTTCGAAAATATTTGTCGCCAACCGGCTGCAATATTTTTGTTTAAAAAAATTTGTTGCCATCAGGCAACAAAAAAGTGGGATAATTCACAATAGAACGTAAATTTTTTGTTGGATACTTCAGCTAAAAGACGTCCAAATTCATTACATGTAAATCCATTTACTGTCCTAATCTGTCCGTATTTTGAAGGAGCGACTTTTTTGGATGTCTTTTATGGATGTCCCCTGATTTGTGTTACGTAAACGTAACGTGAGTGAAGTATTGACTATTCTAGAGAAACCAATTAAAAAAACAATTCCTGTAAATTCCATAAAATAACGGATTTATCATTTATCAATTTAACGTCAAAGAGTTAAATTTTTAATTTTTATGTAAAAACATAACCAGAATAGATGTGGCAAAGACACTGGAACGTATCTAAATTTACAAATAAGCAAACAATCCAACGTTTTCTGTTCTTTTATAACTGTGCTGCAAGAATTTCAAA
Source organism: Pseudolycoriella hygida (assembly GCA_029228625.1). NCBI lineage: Eukaryota > Metazoa > Arthropoda > Insecta > Diptera > Sciaridae > Pseudolycoriella > Pseudolycoriella hygida. Next base: position 108,362,742 of record CM055403.1, read on the forward strand.
GTTCCATAGAAATTACCCAAGGTAATGTCAAAGGTGTAGTGAAATAAATCTTATCGGTCGAAGAAAATAATAAGTCCTGCCTTTACAATGAACAAAGAGCAAGTAATTTATTCTCTGTGCATATGAGTCGCATTATTATAAACTTGTATGTAGAAGTAAGTTGCTGAATAGCTGATAGGAATGAAGTGAGCTAAAATTGTTTTTCTGTTCTAACACCTCCACTAAAACAATTCAGTCGATTCAAACAACAAAAATAAATGAAAAAATTAAAATAATAGAAAATCAACCTCGACTCTACTTTAAGCTCAACAAACAAAATCAAAAAAAAAAAAAAATACCCAATCCCTTTGAGCACTTCAAATGTTTTTCGGTGAAAAGTGGTTTCGTAAGAACATCCGCCACCATATCATCCGTTCCAACGTGCCCCAGAATGATCTCCTTATTCTCGACTTGTTGAAGCAAAAAATGGTGCCTGACATCGATATGTTTGGTTCGTTTATGATAGCCGATGGTCGAAGCCAGATCCAATGCACTTTTGTTGTCACACTTTATTATCGTTCCCCCTTCGCCGACAATGAACTCTTTGAAAAACTGACGGAGCCACAAAGCCTCTTGAACCGCACTCGCAAGAGACATGTACTCTGCTTCGGTTGTGGAAAGTGCCACCGTTTGTTGTTTCTTACTGCTCCACGATATGGATTCATTTTGCATTAGGAAGACGTATCCGGAACAAGATCGCCGATCATCACAGTCGCTCGCATAATCTGAATCGCAGTATCCAACGAAATCGGAAGTTCCCTCCTTGGAAAATCTAAGTTTGGCACCGGATATTCCTTTTAAGTACCGCAAAATTCTTTTCGCAGCGATCCAATGTGACTGGCCAAGATTTTTGTTGAACTTGCTAACATTGCTGACGGCCCAAGCGATGCCTGGATGACTTCCTGCGATGTAAAGAAGACTTCCAACCAGTTGTTGATATGGTACCTATGACATTGCCTCCACTTCTTCCGTGGATTTGGGACACATTTCTTTAGTTAATTTTTGGTTCGGATCTGCAGGCGTTGACGCAGGATTGCACTCAGTCATATTGAATTTGTTCAGCAGTTCCATGCAAGGTTGGGTTAGCGTCGCTAGTCACTAGCGTCGCTAATAGCGAAGCTAATGTTGCAAACATCTCGCTAGTAGCGACTAGGGTTCGCTAAAACTGCTTTAGCGAAACGTTTTCGCTAGTCGCTAACGCATTCGTTAGTTTTATGGACTAAAATATTATGAATTATTAAATCTTATGATGAAAAAATAGAAACAAAATTTAAGGAAAGATTCAATTGACAAATCGATCTGCAAGGACTCGAAGAAAGAACCAGAAGAGGATCGTTCTGATACTCAACATTTCAAGACATTTCAAAGACTTTTCGGCAGATGCAGGATTCTCAGATCGGTTTATTTAGTCCATCGCTTAATAAGCAGAAGTGCTTCTGAACAATTATATGTCTGTAGACAATACCAAAATGAGTTCTTTCAAGGACTATCCTAAAATCGGACGTTTATTTATAAAGTACAACACCACACATAACGATAGTGCCGCGTGTGAAAGACTATTTTTAGCTTAGTAAAATACGTTTTGCGAGCTGATCGTTGCCAAATTAGCAACGAAAACTTTGAGGCTCAACTCATTTTGAAATCGAATCTATTCTCATGGAAAATGAGAGCAAAATAAATTCATTTTATATTTATTATAAGAAAAATAAATCAAAATTTAGATCGGATAATCCTCTCGCATTTTTAGTGAGAAGAAAATCGATATTTTTTGGACCCGTACGAAGTACAAAGGTCCTATACGTTTACTACAAACAATTTTATTGTAACATGGGGTAGATCGAGGTGGGATGGGGGGGATGCATCTCTTATCGTCTAGAGATGACGAATCAGCAATAAAAAAAAATGTCCGTCTGTCCGTCTGTCTGTCCGTCTCCACTTTTTTTTTCAAACGGCTCAAGCGATCAGCATAAACTTGTTTTTTCCTGAAAGGTACATGTCTCCCATGATTCAAGTTCGAAGATGAGCAAAATCGATCAAGTGGTTCCGGAGATATGGTCGAGGAAGTGACCTAAAACATGGTTTTTCGAGGGTCGGTGAAGCTTTTTTGCAAATATCTCAGCAAGTATAGCACTCATTTTGGTGTCAAATGAAAGCATTTGATGTCACGAAACTGGGAAAATTTTTTTGTGGGAATCGGGTCAGGGGTATGGGCACTGGGACCAATGGAATGGACGAAATGGAGATTCTTGGCCATATACGAAAACAGTTTTTCGTCTATATTTCCTTAACTATTCAATATGTAGATTTACTGTTAAAGGCAAAGTTGTAGAGAATTAAATTTAAGCGAACATGTGTTTCAGGGTTTTGGTGAAATATGGCCCAATCCTGGTATATGGCCACTTGCATTATTGGACAGAATGACCCGAATCTCAAGAACTGTGAGTGGTAGAGAGTTGCTTCCAAAGGCAAAGTTGTAGAGAATAAAATTTTAGATAACACGTGTTTCAGGTGTTTAGGGAAAAATGACTTAGTCCTTGGATATAAGTTTTTCTAGATTAGATTGGTCTGAGACGTACTTCGGTAGAGCCTTTGGCATTACCTTGGGTAATTTCTACGGATCTTTGAAATTCTTACAGTTATAAAAGAACAGAAAACGTTGGATTGTTTGCTTATTTGTATATTTAGGTACGTTTGAGTCACTTTGCCACATCTATTCTGTTTGTCACATCTATTCTGATACGTACGGGTCTTTGGTTATGTTTTTCTTTAAAGTTACAATTTAATTTAGCGAAAAATTAGCGACCGCTAGTAGCAACCGCTACTAGCGCGCTAGTATTTCATTAGACTAGCGAATCAGTTAGCGACGCTAGTATTTTTTGAAACTAGCGTTAGCGTTAGCGTCGCTAAAAAAAACGACTAGCGAGCACAACTTTGGTTCTATGATATGTTTTTCTTGGTCGATAAAAATTTCTCTTTTTTCACGAATGCAAGTGATACGAATTCCAACACAGCAGCTAGCCTCGCCAAGATCTTTCATTTTGAACCGTTTGTGTAATTCATCGTGCAAAAAACGTTGCAGTTGAGAATCATTTGAAGCTATGAGCGAGTCGTCCACGTATACTCCAATGAATGTCATCAAATTTCCATTGACTTTGTAATAAATACACGGATCCACTTCTGAACGATTTAATCCGATTTCTTTCAACGCGCTGTTCAGTTTGAGATTCCATAAAGGTCCCGCTTTAACCCATAGATCGCATTCTTTAACTTGCATACTTTTCGTCCTTGTTGATATTCCTTCGGCTGCTCCATAAAAATTTCTTCATCGATGTCTCCCTGAATGAATGCAGTGACAGCGTCCATTTGTACCAAATCGAGATCGAACTTCGACGCCAATGCCAATAAAAATCGAATGGAATTGTAACAGATAACAGGTGAGTAAGTCTCTTCATAATCAATTCCTTTCCGTTGTAGGAAGCCTTGTATGACCAGACGTGCCTTATAACGAACGACGTCACCATTCGTATCTCTTTTTGTTTTGAATACCCATTTACAGCCCAATGTTTTTTTGTTCGGTGGCAAATCGCATAATTCCCATGTCGCATTTTCCTGATGTGAACTAAATTCCTCATCCATAGATTTCTTCCAGGATTCACGTTCATGTGATACCATTGCTTGTTCAACTGTTAGTGGATCATCGGGATGTAATCCGTGTACAAAGTGACTTACACAGTCCTTGGGGACGCGTTGCTTCTGAATTCTCTCTGAACGTCTGGGTAAAACAATTGTCGACTCAGTCACGTCTTCCAAAGCATTCGAATAAGAATCATCATCGTCTGATGAATCATTAGCTTTCGGCTCATTGAATGTTGCTGGTACGGACTGATTTGCGGACGATTCGGATTTTATATTATCCTCCACTTGATTCTCATCTCCACTCGACCCAACATCATCTTGATTCTCTGTAACTAAATTATTTGTGACAGATTTGTTACAAAGAATGTTTTCCATGAACACCACGTCTCGGTTTTTCGTTAACTTCTTTGTCGCTGAATGAATAAAACCGTATCCCTTCGATTCTTCACAGTATCCAACGAAAATT
>CM055403.1:108367382-108401906 GCA_029228625.1 Pseudolycoriella hygida
TAACCATGTAATCAATTATTGACTTGTGCCCCAAACTAGTATTAACGTAAGTGTACCGATGGATCCACCTATGCCTAAAGAAAGAGTTGGTTACTGCCAGTCCATTGAAATCGCAGAAATCCAACAACCGCTTTCCGTTTGAGTTTAAAACATCCTCCCCGAATTTGCCCACTACCCTTTCATAGCCGCCACTGGTCTTACTGTTTCCTATTCTCGCGTTGAAATCCCCCAACAGAATCACCCACTCACTACCTTTTTTGCTGACAACATCCCCTAACTGCTCGTAAAAGGTGTCAAGATCGCCAGCACTGCTACCCTCGCACGGGCTATAAACACTAACCAGCCGATAAATACCTCCTGTCAGCTTAATGGAGACCCACATGATCCTTCCACTTACATACCGCACGCCCAAAACAAACTTTTCTAATTCCCTTTTGATAGCCATTCCAACTCCCCAGTTCGCCCTACCAGACTGAACACCAGACGAAAACACTTTATAACCGCCCACCAGTTCTTCGCGCTGCCCTTTCGTCCTAATGTCGCTCAACGCTAATATATCTACACCATAATCCATTGCCAAGTCCACCAACTCACCCTTGCGACCCCTAAAACCCCCATTAACGTTTAGACTTCCAATAAACAAACCACTAACCTTTTTACATTGCCTGATCGCCAACGATGGGGTACCGTTCGAGTCCCGCATTGGTCGTACCCCGTGACCAACACTCGTCCGAGGCTGCCTATGACCGTTTTTACCAATAATGAATACAGTGGGACGGCCTGGTAAGCCGAACCGCACTGGAAGTACAAGCCTCAATGGGGACATCACACACGTGCCTGAGATGCCAAGCGCAAGCTCATTTATTTTTGCCAAAAAAGAATTGCTATATGAATAGCGAAGAAGTTAACCGTAACCGCAGACAAACACCTACTTGAAACCCTATACCAAAACCACAAACACAAAACGCCGATTGTTTTGCATGAAGAAAACAAAACAAACACCCGAAAAACGCTGTAACTTTGAGGTTATGTGAGCACTACGTTGCTTGAAAAGAAAATGCAGATTTTAATTGATATCTAAAAAAGTTACAAAAACACACACTAATTTAACTTAACTTATTTACGAGAAACTGTGATTTAAAACGCGAAGAGGGCAAAAAATAAACGAAACTTACTCAGAGCAAAACAAACACGTCCATATCTGCCGCCATCTTGACTTGAACTTGAACCAAATTAACTAGGAAATTTTTCTAATTTCGTTATCCACCTAATTTCTGTAACTTTTCATAAACGGAAATTTTTCCTAGTTTTGTTATCAACCAAGTTCGTACAATGTTCATCATAGACTCGCAATGTTCTTAACCGGGGATGGGATATTCGGAAATTAGGCAAGATAATTGAAAAATAATAAATCATTCTATCAAGAAAAATACAACTTTCGAGTGTTTTTGCATCTCCCAGACAAATATACACCAATTATACGAATATAAAAAAAAAATCAAATAGACTTCCAATCGACATTAATGCGATATACTAGATTTTAGCCGAACGCGAAAAGCACAACAAGTACATCGATTTGAAGGCGCAATACATTTTCTCACCGCTAGCTTTCGAATCGTTTGGTGCGGCCGGCCCCGAAACAACGCTGTTTTTGAAAAATTTCGGAAAAGCGTTAGTGAGAAGTTCTGCAGAGCCGCGATCTTTAGATTATCTATTGCAACGGATTTCCATATCCATCCAGAGAGTCAATTCAATTTTAATTCGCGACACCTTTAGTGATGATCAAGGTTGTGATGTATTTTTGTGATTTATAATATTGTATGTACGTTGTAGTTTGTACTTTTTGTGATATTATTTTAGTATTTGGGTTTAAATAAATAAAAAAAAAAAAAGGTAAAAGCTAAAAGATAACTTAGTACACAATTTTTAACGAAATTTTAATATTTCTTGATTAATAAATCACAACAAAAACCCTTTTTAAAAGGGAAGCGTGACGCAAGTCTCTTTGTTTCTTCTTCCAAAACGACTGATATCAATACAGCTTTGAAACGCAAAAAATTTTTTGGAATGTTTTCATTTTTACTTAAAAAAATGCGTCATAAATGCCGGACCCCCCAATGTTATAGTTTTTCTACGCTTTCAGCTTTCACAACGCAAAAATTTGACTTTATGGGATGTATGGCGTATTTTTGTACAGGAAATCAAATTTTTGAATATGAAAGCTGAAAACGTAAAAAAACTATAACACTTAGCTGGCGGTGGCGGCCATCACTTATATCTACGATAATGATCACAGTCACTTTATCTACATCCCTCATTCATAGAATTTTTTTGGCGTCACGGCATCTCGCGCGGCTGCCATAGCTGGCGGTGGCGGCCACCACTTACATCTACGAAAATGGTCACAGACTGTTCAGCACAAGTGAACACAACCGGAATGTGGCAACAACGCCGTCTAGCTTTTATGTATTTGTACTAGATTTTATATGTATCATCGTTTCGTTACTGAATAAAGTTTGTCATTCGTCAAGTAACATTCGTTTTTGCAACACCACATCATCCAGATACAGTCCACTATACCGTCGAGCTATTCAATAGTCCTTCGAGCATTGTTCAAGCGAGCTAACGATATTTTTTTTTCATAAAGTGGTGTTGCGTGATAATTTAAATCAAAAGTTGGATTTAAATTAGTTTATCAATTGAAGTTGCGAATCAAGTTTTAGTGCGATTTCTGAAAGGAATAGAAATCGTACAAATTATTAGTGCGAGTTGCACTGTGCCTTCTGAAAGGAATAGAAGTCACAAAAAAGAAAAAAAATTGGTGTACGAGTGTTTTGAGATTTCTGGAAGGAATAGAAATCTAATTGTGAAGTCCTGTGTTTCCTGAACGGAAGTACTTCAACGGCAATATTAATTAGAAGCGAGGAGCGACATTGGGAGTTCCCGAAGTTAAGTATTGCAGTTCATATAGTCAATTTATTGGCTTTTAGTTTCAATTTTTAAAATCTTTTTTTTTTTTTTTGCACGGCGCGGAGTGTGTGTAATTGACGAAACATACACGTTGGGGAATTTGTATTGTGGTTTAATGCCTGTCTAACCTTTTTAGGTAACCATTTATTGCAAAGCAAGAAAACCAATACCAGAAAAGGGTTTTTTCAACCGAAAGTTCGGGGATTTGAGTTTCTGAAAGCCACGTGTTTCATTCGTCGACGTTGGAAAACCGATTCCAGATCCTAAACCGAAGGAAAGGAATAAAGGGAAGTAGATATTTTGTTTTATTTGGGCTAGTTCAAACGAATTTGGCACAGTTTGGTGTCTGAAAGCATAAAAATTATTTGGCACAGTTTGGTGTCTGAAAGCATAAAAATTATTTGACACAGTTTGGTGTCTGAAAACATAAAAATTATTTGGCACAGTTTGGTGTCTGAAAGCATAAAAATTATTGGGCATTTGCTCTCTAAACTGAATCAAAATATCTAACATTATCAAAGGTATGCAAAAGGTTAAATTTTTTCATGGTCAATTAAAGAAATTATCAACGATTTGTCCAAGACTCCAAAGGACAGACGTACCACGTCCTACCTGCAGGCAAGGCTTGCGTCTGCGAACGAATTGTTCTTGAATTACACCAAGGCTTTCGGTGAAGCTAATGATCTGATACCCGTTGGGGAAGATGGGGATTACCCGCAATGTGAAGCGGCTGCGTATAAGGAAGTAGATGGGTTGATCACTAGCATTAGAGAGTGGATCCAAACGAAGATAGACCTAATGACCCCAACCCCAGCGGGTCCTAATGTCAATACTGTACTTACTAGGGAAGGCGAAGGAACGCCAATTGTTGTACAGAATGCGCCCAAGGACACGTTAAAGAAGTTGTCAATCCCAGTGTTTCGGATTTCGAATCATGGCTTACGTTCCATCATTTATTTGTTTCTTTAGTTCATGATAACAAACAGTTAAGTCCGACCCAGAAACTCCAACATCTCAAGGCTAGTGTGGAAAAGGAACCCGAATTGTTGATTCGTAATCTCACGATCACTGATGCGAATTATGAAGCCGCGTGGGAGACGATGTTGAGGGTTTACCATAACCAAAGGGCTCTGGTAGACGGTCAGTTAAAGATGTTGTGTGGTTTACATCCCATGAAGTCTGAATCGGCAGCGGAGATGAAGTCATTACTGTATTCGACAGATCAATGTCTGAAGTCTCTCAGCAACATAGGGCTTGATGTGTCGGGTTGGGATTACCTGATAATTTTCCTAACTACTAGTAAATTGCCTAAGGAGACGCATCAGCTATGGGAACAGCATCTAGCTCAAAGGCAAGATCAGGACGAATTACCTACTTTCGCTCATTTTGTTAATTTCATGGAGAATCGTTACCGAACGTTAGAGGTCCTGAGTAGTGCAATTGAGCAATCTACAGTCAAGAAAGAAAGAACTAGTGCATTCGTGACGAAGGCTAAAGCTCAGTCTTGTCCGTTATGTCGCCAGGAACATTGGTTACACCAATGTTCTTCGTTCCAGCATTTAGATGTAGCTCAAAAATGGGTGAAGGTACGTGAGTTCAAAGTGTGCTTTAATTGTTTATCGGGGGCACACTCTGTTAAGACCTGCAGAGCAAGGTATTCGTGCAGACAATGTCAGAGGAAGCATCATACTTCATTGCACAAAGATCCACAACCTGCTGTAGCGGTGAAACAGACAGCGGTTCATGTGCAATCAGTGTTCAGTAAAGTACCGGAACAGGTTTTGTCATCTTCTCCAGTGGTCTCAGTTCTACATTTGTTGAAAAACACAGTGAAACGCAAAGTGTTTGCCACAGCACTTGTGGCATGTGAGTCTAAGAAGGGAGGTACAGTAATGCTACGAGCCTTGATTGATGCAACTAGTGACTCATGTTTTATAACTGCGGCTGCAGTGAAATTGATTAATGGGTCAGCGGTTAAGATGGACACTTCGATAACAGGTCTGGGGAATTCTCCAGTTGGAAGTGCGTCAAGTCTATATTCCTTCAACATAGCATCGACTCGTCAAAGCGATGTTCAGTTCGATATTGAGGCTGTAGTCGTTCCGTCGGTATCAGGGATTCTGCCCGTGAATCGGTTGCAGAGTTCAGCTTGGTCCCATTTAGAAAAGTTATCCTTGGCTGATCCCCGGTATGATGTCCCTGGAAAGATCGATCTTTTGGTGGATGTGGAGGTCTTTGCGAATATTGTGTTGGGTGGTGTATTGAGGGGACCGCCAGGGACTCCAGCTGCGATTAATACTAGGTTGGGCTGGCTTGTGCTCGGCGCAGTTATGAATACTCAACCTGACAGAACAATTCAAGTATTGTCGACCAGAGCATCGCTTGAGAATCAATTGAAAGCATTCTGGGAGCAAGAAGAGCTTGTAACCCCAATGCCAGAGTCCGAGGAGGATAGGAGTTGTGAGAATTTCTATAAGTCGACGGTGAAGCGGCAAGCCGATGGACGGTACCAGGTTTCATATCGACATCTCGGTAAGCCAAAACCTCTCGGCCGGTCCAGCTCAATTGCATGTTCGCGTTTTTACCGATTAGAGCGACAACTTCAGTCAGATCCTCACCTCAGAGACAAGTATGTCTCATGCATGCAAGAGTACATATCATTAGGTCACATGGAACTCGTTCAAGACCTAGACTCCATACCATCAATCGTTGATGAATCTTATGCTTCATATTTTATTCCGCATCATGCAGTTGAAAAGGGTACTAGCAAATTTCGAGTAGTTTTTGATGCGTCATGCAAGTCACGTCCGGTTTATCGCTCAACGACATCATGGCCACCGGCGCCAAGTTACAAAATGATCTCAGTACCAGCGTTGGCGAATGCATCGGGTGGTCTTCCAGGCTGATATTGAGAAAATGTATCGGCAGATTGAAGTCTCGGAAGGAGATTCGTATCTGCAACTGATTCTTTGGCGGGCTACGCCGGGCGAACTTCTTAAGGTTTATAAGATTAAGCGTTTGACTTTTGGAGTCAAAGCATCGCCTTATTTACCTATCCGGACATTGCAACAATTAGTTAAGGATGAGAATGTCCGGTTTCCGTCTGCGGCCAATATCGTTCGAAATGATTGTTACGTCGATGATGTATGGTCAGGAGCGGATTCAGTTGCTCAGATCCGATCCAAAGTATACGAACTTGTTGACCATTTTGAATGTGTGTGTGTCGATCGTTACGTTATCTTCCTGATATCGATTCATAGGTGGGATGATCATGTACTCCGTTTTTCCGTCAATGACCTTCAACCTTTCCTCTCCAAGGCCATAAACTTATCTTTAACAACATCCATATTTCGTCCAATTATGTGCAGGTAATTTGCAAAACCAAGCAACTGACTGGACTTGGTGAAAATAGTGCCGCTGGAGTCTATCTCCATGATTCGAACAGCTGCTCCGAGGGTAAAATTGAAAAGCAGCGTTGCAAGAGGATCTTCTTGACGTAGGGCTTCCTCAACGTCGAAAATCCCTGAAAGTTGGTTACGGATCCTTACTCGGCTATTAGCAAACTCCTCCATGACTCTATAGCTTACTTTTTCTAACACTAGAAGTCAATGAACAAATGGTGTTTTCCAATGTTATACTCCTTGCACTTCTCCAAGATCTGTCTGATATTAAACAGCTGGTCCGATGTTACATACACGAAAACCACCTTGGTATTCAGCTAGAGAGTTTTCCATGTATGGATGAAGGCGCTGGTGAAGAATATTTGCAAATATCTTGTAAGCAATATTTAGCAGAGCGATTCCTCGAAAATTGCCACACTCCAATTTGTCACCTTTTTTGTATATGGGACAAAGTATGCTGGTCTTCCACTCTTCCGGTAATTCCTCGACATTCCAATACGCGTGATGAGCTCGTGCATCTCCATATATAGCGCGTCGCCGCCGTTCTTGAAAAGTTCTCCGGGTAGGTTTTCAGTCAGATTTCAGATTTCAGCTTCTACTTCTACATCGTTGGTTCTTCTATGTATGATTGCGCAGTCTGAAATGGCAATTCATCGTTTTCGTCGTCTCGGTCTGTTCGGATTGAGCAGTTCCTTAAAGTTATCAGCCCATCTCGCAATGCACCTTTTCTCATCTGCTAAGATCAATCCATTCGTGTCCTTACACATCAAAGGTTGTTGACTGTAACCGTTTCTGGATTCGTCCACTTTCCGGTAAAAGTTGCGAGTCTCCTTCCGATTGCCAAACTTCTCAATTTCGAGTAAACCTCTTTTATTACGCTGTCGCTTTTTCCGTCGGAAGGTCTTTCTCTCGAAATTCCTTTTAGAACGGTGCTCTTCCCGGCCAGTTCGATTCAATCTTCTTAAAGTTCTCAGACGAGCTGTGTTTTCGTCGTCCATGGCCTTCTGGCATTCATCGTCAAACCAGGCATTTCTTTTATTTCTCGTTCTGGTTTCCACTATCTCTGCTGCGGCGCTCTCTACATTCTGTCTAATTTGATTCAACGTATCGTCTACGCTTTATTGCTCGCTGACCATTCCGCCAATAATATTCTTCTCCAGACTGTCCACATATTGACGTTTAATGCAAGCGATACAGCTACGACCATATATTTTTGGCCAGCGTATGTGTTTAAATTTTCAAAATCTCAATTCCTCTGTCGATCGCTTAATCGCTTCAAATTTTAAATTCTTCTATCTATCGCTTAATCGATGCTACATGAATTGAATTCGATTGAAAATTATATTCAATCTTGAAAAGATCATTTCAATAAATTGTGCGGCGTTAACATATAGAAATTCGGAAATCATGAACGCATCACATTCCTTTTGTTTAGACAGTTGACATTTCATAAATTTTTTGTGTCATCTGTAAAGTTTAATAACAAACATTAGACAATTTTCGATTCTCTGATGGAACACTGCAAAAATTGTGCTTTAATATCTATTAAAGTAATTTAAAATTTAATAAAATTTTGACCAGCGTATAAGTGTCCAGTTATGAACCTTTTTCAATAATTATTTTTTGGTTTTAATTGCCAAATATTTCGATCTCAATTCGAGATCATCATCAGTGGCTGTAACAGTTTTTATTATGAATAAACAAACGGCTTAAACAACTACAAAGAATTTTTAAAGTACCTTACTGTCACTGTAAAATCATTTGCGCAAAATTTCTTTCTTTGATCGTCAAAAGTTATTACAATACTAAAATGAATATTTTACGTTAGAATATTGGAATTTTGAAAAATTAATGAGATTATTACCATGGTCGTCAATAAATGTTAATTTGAAACTTTTTATACAAATAAATAATAAATAAATAAATTAGACACACGAGAATGATTAATTATGCCCATCTAAACAAGTGGACATTTTTTTGATAACTGCGTTTGTAACGCAAGATTAAAATTTCAGTTACTCATTACATGTATAAATTTACAAGAAACAAAGAAAACCTAGCATTGATTATTTCAGTTTTTAAACCTATTGAATGTCAAATTCCGATGATGTTGTTGTAGGTCGTGGAAAGCATTATTGAATCTGTCTGTTTGTTCAACCAGTTCTTTGTCTTTTTAATCGCAATCATTTCCAAAATTTCTCTTTTCTTCTTTTGACTTTCTCGTTGAACTATCGTGACTTTATCCCATAGGGGAGTATGACCTGTTTCGATGGCGTGTTCACATAGGGCGCTGTGTGCTTTATTTCCGATGCTTATATTGTATTTGTGCTGGTAAATTCGGTCCTTAAGCAACTGTTTTGTATTGCCCGCGTAAATATAGTCACAAGAGCAAGGAATTCTGTAAATAAGTTCTGACTGAAGTAGTTTCGGAGTCTTGTCTTTCAACTTGCTAAAAAGTGACTTTTTTAATTTATTTTCGCCTCTGCCAACTAATGTAAGATCGCCCTTACATGCTGATTTTAGTCGTTCAAAAAGGCCTTTTACATAAGGTATAGCCACAATTGGTTTCTTTTCTTTTTGGTTCGACTTTGAACTTTTCATGTGTGAAATGGTAAATTTGTTTTGGGTTTCTTTAATTAATTGATTGACGAGTTTTTTCGGATACAAATTTTTGGCTAATGTCGATTTCAATAGGTCAAAATTCTCAGTGTGAAATTCAGGTTCAGATAGTCTGAGGATTTTTTCAGCTAACAGCGTCGCATTATTGCGTTTGTACGTCATTGGTAAGTGAGATTTGAAATTCAAATAACGGCCAGACCACGTAGCTTTATGGAACCAATTGGTCTTTATGCTACGTCCATCGCGAATGCATATTGTTTCCAAAAAAGAAATCTTACCGTTTACCTTTTCTTCAACAGTGAATTGCAAATGTTTGTTGAAACTGTTGAAAACTTTCTTGATCTCACTAACTTGTGAGAATCCCGCGCTCTGATTCAGCCAAAGTCCTTGGTCTTACAATGGATTCCAAAAATAACTTTCAACTTCATTTCAATAACGTCATCAAGAAAGCCACCGGAGCGCTATGGCACTGCCGTAGAGCCTTCGGTTTAACTTGGGGCCTCAGCCCAAAAGTCTTAAAATGGATATACACCTCTATCATCAGGCCCCGACTAAGTTATGCAGCCATTATTTGGTGGCCCAGGTGCAATCTTACTGCTTCTCGTCTTAAGCTCTCACAATTTCAAAGATTAGCACTCATTGGAATAAGCGGTGCCATGAGATCAGCCCCAACCGCAGCCTTAGAAGCCCTGCTCCACATAGAACCACTTCATATCTTTATCGAAGCTGAAGCCCGCTCCTCCGCTTTGAGACTAAAACTAAGTAACTCGCTTATTGCAGACCAAACCAATCACTCAAAAATATGGAAAAGGATGGTAGAAAGTTCGCCCGAACTAGAGATGCCATGTGACTCCATTATTCCTGAATACAGATTTGATAGATCTTTCTCAATTACTATTCCTAATCGGTGTGATTGGACCAATGACTCAGTTATTCCAGTCACTAAAAGACTAAGATGGTTCACAGATGGCTCCTCTACTAACGGAAATTCCGGAGCAGGATTTTGCTCTTTGGACCTAAATGTAGTCTACCCCTTGGTAAATTCATTACAGTTTTCCAATCGGAGATTATTGGAATCCTTGGTTGTGTCAACGAGTTGTTATCTTCTTTGGATAATTTGCCAGAGGACCATGGAATCTACATTTGCTCAGACAGTCAATCATCAATCAGAGCCCTAGGTAGTTATAAAATTTGTTCATCATTAGTTCTAGAATGCAGAGACCGAATCCAATTGCTCTCCACCTTACGTCAAGTTATTCTGGCCTGGGTACCAAGTCATATAGGTATCACAGGTAATGAACAAGCTGACGGACTAGCTAAAGCGGCCCCGTCTTCTTCCTTCTTAGGTCCTGAACCATGTGTAGCTGTGTCAGCTTAAACTCTGTTTGGAATAGTATCACTCTGGAAGGCGAAAACCTTCTCCCACCACTGGGAGTCATTGAACTACGCTAGCCATGCCAAAAACTGCATTAGAATTAACAAAAACCATTCCAAAGAACTTCTCTCATTCGCCAAACGAGACGTCAAGAGGCTAACAGACATTCTAACAGGACACTGTTCTTTTAATAAGCACTTGCATACTATGGGCTTTGCTAACAGTCCTCTGTGTGACAGATGTGGGGACATTGAATCCGCCGAACACCTCCTCTGCTATTGTCCCGCCTTTATTATGGCACGAGCAAAATACTTTGGTTCATATATCACGAACCCGAAATCCATAAGAAATCTTCCGCCGAAAACGGTGCTAGATTATTTGAATCGCATCAGAAGGGATAACCTCTAAGTTCTGTGGGCATGCACAACAGGCCCATTAGCGGCTTAGGTGCAAGGATCTGTCGTTTGACGTTCCTACCCACGTTTATCCTATCCTATCCTAACTTTGTCCATGGGAATTGCGGTGAGAATGTCATCCACGTAACGATAGAAAAAAGGCAACTTGAAACCTAATTTCTTGATGGTGACGTCTTCTAAAATTTCCAGGATTAAGTCAGCGAAAACAGGGCCGGCTGAAGAACCCATTGGTGAGCCAAAAACTTGTCGATAAAATTGACCGTTGAATTGGAAACAATATTCTTCCAGAACTATTTTTATGCCAGTCAGAAACTCATTTTTGGGCAAATTGGTGAATTTCTTGATATCTGTCCAACGTTTGTGAACAGTAGCGTACACGAGATCATTCGGAATGTTAGTGAACAGAGAGACTACATCCAGTGAGATCAGCTTGTAGTTTGGTGGAAGTCTCATTCGTCTTAGTTTTGAAACTAATTCAGTTGCATTTTTAACAGTTCTGTTAGTTTTTCCGACAACATTTTTTAGAATATTGGCGTACATTTTAGACAAATTGTAGGTGGGTGAGTTGATGCTAGCAACCATAGGTCTGGCAGGGTGTCCAGGTTTGTGGATTTTTATTAAACCATACATTTTTGACGTGACGGAGTTATATCGTCTAAAAAATGTTCCTTGCTCTTCGGTGATGAAAAGTTCGTTTTGCCAATGCGTAAATAACTTGTTGATTTTTTCTTGAACGCTCGCTGTAGGATCGCGGTTGATTTTAATGTACGTCATTTCATCATTTAGCAGTTGTAACATTTTCGACTCGTAATCGGTCCTATACATAACGACCGTGACATTACTTTTGTCTGCATTCAGCACTAAAAGTTGTGAATGTTGTTCAAGGAATTTCAACGTAGCCGTATGGTTAGATTTTACAATTTCGTCAATAGTTTCGTGTTTTGTTGGAGATTTTTTGAAATTTGAAATGATGTTGCAAACTTTGTTCCTTAAATTTACACGGTATTTTTTCCCTAAGGTTTGTAGTTTTGGTTCCAGATTGCAAATAAATTGTTGAACCGGAATTTCTTTGTTGTTCGTAGGTAAGTTGAAATTTTCACCTAATGCTAACGTATTCTGTACGTACCATGGGAGAACGACATCTGTTAAATTCCAAACCCATTTTTCAATGTTAACATTCAAACCGGACATATGTGGTTCCATTAGTTCATCGAACCGTGCCATTTGATCTAACGGGTCTAACGTAACTTTGTGGAAAATAATTTCGTAGCCTCTTTTTACGTTCGACTTGAAATCGTCCAAATGTTCGGTCGACAACCTGGTTTTCAATTTTATGCTAGTTTTGTTGTCTTCTGAACAGATTCATTGATGTCTTTGTGAACGGATCCTATTGAAATCGACATAAGCCAAAAATTTGTATCCGAAATGTTGAAACATATTAGTTTATATTTTCGTCAACTCAGCATAAATGCAGGTGTGCATATTTTGGTTTATATAAATTGACTTATACGACGAACTATACAATTGAGGACCTATTCAGATATTTTGATTTTCTTTTTGAACAGCACTATTAGTTGATGCTATACTCGGTTACTTAAGTGCTAACCACCGGCGATGTGTTTCAAGTTATCGGCGGCGGTGCGTCTAAACTCGTCGGCGGTGTGTTCCAACTCACCGGCGGTGTGTTCCAACTCACCGGCGGTGTGTTCCAACTCACCGGCAGTGTGTTCCAACTCACCGGCAGTGTGTTCCAACTCACCCGCGGTGTGTTCCAACTCACCCGCGGTGTATTCTAACTCACCGGCGGTGTATTCTAACTCACCGGCGGTGTGTTCTAACTCACCGGCGGTGTGTTCTAACTCACCGGCGGTGTGTTCCAACTCACCGGCGGTGTGTTCCAACTCACCGGCGGTGTGTTCCAACTCACCGGCGGTGTGTTCCAACTCACCGGCGGTGTGTTCCAACTCACCGGCAGTGTGTTCCAACTCACCGGCAGTGTGTTCCAACTCACCCGCGGTGTGTTCCAACTCACCCGCGGTGTATTCTAACTCACCGGCGGTGTATTCTACCGGCGGTGTGTTCCAACTCACCGGCGGTGTGTTCCAACTCACCGGCGGTGTGTTCTAACTCACCGGCGGTGTGTTCTAACTCACCGGCGGTGTGTTCTAACTCACCGGCGGTGTGTTCTAACTCACCGGCGGTGTGTTCCAACTCACCGCCGCGCCGCCGGTGTGTTCCAACTCACCGGCGGTGTGTTCCAACTCACCGGCGGTGTGTTCCAATTCGCCGGCGGTGTGTTCTAACTCACCGGCGGTGTGTTCCAACTCACCGGCGGTGTGTTCCAACTCACCGGCGGTGTGTTCCAACTCACCGCCGCCGGTGTGTTTCAAGTCACCGCCGCCGATGACTTTAAAATTAATTTATTCGAATTAAATGTTTCGAAAAGGAAATTAAAATTGATTTCTGACTTCTACTCTATTCCGTGGGTAGGCGGTTTCGTTTCTTTTTCATTACAGACGTCGCCGTCGTTGTGCCTTGTGCTCTACTTTTTCCTTTCGGTATGACGCTTCTTTGCTTTTTCGATGCAGTGGGCACACTTCTCAATAGTGTTGTGCTTGTTCCTTTACGAGTTGTATTCAATTTAAGTGCTTCTGATTCATTATTGCTCTCATTATCTCTGTCATTTTCACCGTCGTCCCCTTGTGCGGCATCAAAAACGGATCTGATCCCTGATACCTGGAACGTAAAAGGGTTATTTGGATAATATTTGGATTTTATCATGACCGCTCAGATTTTTCGTAGAGCGAAAGCGCTGGCCATGTACTTTCTGCCAGACTAGATGGATTTTCAGCCCGCACACGCTCGCGTAAAGGTCAGAACCGTAGCTCGAAGATGACCTTAGAGTATCAGAAGAGACATATTTTGAAATGCGGAACTTGAAAAAGTTACTTATGAGGCAAAAGCACACTCGCAACTGAGAAACTGTAAAAAATTACAGCTTTGATTTTCGAATAGTTCTAGCAGTAGAGGGGGTGTTTTCTTGATTTCCAAGCGTCCCTACACATTTTATTTCAAAATTTTCAAATGAATTTTCGAATTTTGTTACTATTTTTGGGATTGGGTAGTTAGATAAGGTAGCGCTTGATAGCATATGAGCGGAGTGTGGTAGTTCGGGTCATATGCCAGGCGTGCAACTGTCTAACTATCAAGTGCTCTTTTTACGTCCACGTCGTAGTCCCTGGGACCTCAATTCTCTTCGGAGTTTTGTGCTAAACTTAAGAGTGCTACCTGACAACTTGCCTACGGGTTGTCGGGGAAACGGATCAGTGGGTTGAGCGAAGTGTTAACGCCTCTTCCTCGTAAAAAAATCACAGTTGAAGAAACTCTACAATGAGCCTCGGATAAACGGACGGATTCAACAACGACGACCACGTTGGAGAAGTCTGGCCCAGGATCGCTCCAGATGGAGAAACGTTGTAGAGTCAGAGGGTTAGAAAGGCTGATAAGTAAGTAAGTTACTATTTTTACGTGAAGGATTTTTTTGAAAACCCGTCTGCCGAAATCGGAAGCATCTTCCAGCGGATTTTTTTATATGTGCCTAGAAAGGTATTGGTCCCTAGAAGCCAAAAAAAAATTCAAAAAATTCATCGATGCTTGTGTGACTAGTGGGAGGTGTTTGAAAACCGAAAACATGCATTTTTCTTACAAAATTTCTTCGGGTACACGAAACGTACAAAGTCGTGTGGAGCGTCATTTGAAAGGTAATTTCACGTACTTGCGGGCCAAATAAGGTCTTGCTAGGTTTGAAAGTCATCCGCACTGACTTGTTCCTAGAATGTTCCCTTTAGTTTTCTACCTACCTTCGTCCTCCGTCCATTTTTAGCGACCCCCTCCCCTTTCCTACTTTGTCCGTTTAGTCATGAACACATAAATCCCACATCAACCTGTCCTGCTGTGTCCGGCTAGTCATGTACACCCAAATCCCCCCAAGGACATACGCTAACAATCTAAAATGGATATAAACTTTCAAACCTCGGATGCAATTTCGTTATTCAATGAATGAGATATTGAGTTTTCTGTGTCATTAGTTACATCTGTTGAGTGTCCAACCAGTAATTCGCCCGATTCTGATTTGGTTTCTTTTCCTCGCAACCTCTTCAGTTCATTCTCCAACTTCATATTTTTCCTTATTAACTCAGATTTTGTTTCCTCTGTCTCTTTTAAGCATGTATTGAAATTTTGCATTTGGCTTTGTAATTGTGCCACCAATATGTTAGCCTGATTTTTCAATGAACTTAGTTCCTCCTCTGATTTTCTTGCTTCGATCAGCTCTGTTTCTTTATTCTCAGCATAATGCTTCCAGCGGTCCAACTCCTGATTCAATTTTCTGATGTTTTCGAACATAATCATCTCTTTATTTTCGGCATCAGATAAATTTTTAGTCAGATCCTGAACCTGGCTGTGTAAGGACGCTTTAGCGTTAGCAGCGTCATGAATCGATTGAAGAAAGTCCCGCTCAAGTTTTTCGTTTTTATCAGAGACTTCCAGAATGGATCTTTCGGCTACGGATAATTTCTCCTTCAAAACATCAATCTGTTCTCCTGAACACGTCTGAACACTTGTTGCATGGCGCTTTAAATCATCGAGATCAGTTTTTAGCTTGAGATTGCTTTCGGACATTTCCTTGTTGAGTTTCTCAGCTTCGCTCACGTTTTTTACTAAATCCTGGATCTGATTTCGTAAAGATGCCTCGACACTGTTAGCGTTTTGTCTTGAATACATAAGCTCTAGCTCTAGTTTTCGATTTGAATCGGATGTGAACAAGTTCATTGCCTCACTTTCAGATAAACTTTTGGTTAGATCCTGAACCTGGTTCTGTAAGGACGATTCAGTGGTGGTAGCGCATTGTTTTGAATGAAGAAAATCCCGCTCAAGTTTCTCATTTTGATTGGATACTTCTAGAATGGAGTTTTCGGCTACGGATAATTTCTCCTTCAAAACGTGCATCTGCTCCTCTGAACACGTCTGAACGCTTGTGGCATGGCGCTTCAAATCATCGAGGTCCTTTTTTAATTTTAGGTTGCTTTCGGACGTTTCGCTGTTGAGTTTGTTGAAATAGTTAATTTGGATCTGCCATGACGATTCCAACATTTCGAACAGCTTAGAAGTCGAGTCTAAGCTCTTTTGTAATGTCTTAATTAGATCAGTGTTTGCCTCAATCTGGCCTTTTAAGATTTCATTTTCTTTCACAAGTTTTTCTTTTTCATGCTCGGCTGGATTCAACAATGTCGACAACTCTCTAAATTCCTTGCGTATGTTGATAATCTCCATCCGAAGAGAGGCTGTAATATAAATTCGTAGTTTGTTTAATTGCGCAATTAGGCGATATGGGTACTTGCGAGCTTCATAAACCTATAATTCGAGTTAGAAACAACGTAGAAAGCTCATTTCTTCAGATATGTGCTCAGAACTAGTGAGAGTTCGTTGGAAAAGTGTTAAAAATGTTTTAAAAATTTGCGAGACCTTTCAAAAATTGCGCCAAAGTTGACAAATGTTCAATTCTCCACTTCGACCCACAACTGGTACACTAGAAGAAAAATTGAGTAGGACTATTTTTGTAGTTACCACATTAGTATACAAGAAGAAAATTGTATTTAACATTTAATCCTCAGGTATTTGAGTGCAGGTGAGGGTATTGTATCATTGGATGTCTTATAGTTGAAAGCAGAGTCAACCCATCGCGACATTTAAAATGCATTGGAAAGCCCATACTAAATTATAACTTAACTATAGATAGTAGGGTGTAGCGTTTAATTTTTCATTTATTTTTAAACTCCTGCCGCGCCGTCAGAATCGATCCGGGGCAACCCACTGATCATATTAGTAAAGAAAAATTTTTTTTGAAATCCGTTTTACT
This sequence comes from Pseudolycoriella hygida, assembly GCA_029228625.1. NCBI lineage: Eukaryota > Metazoa > Arthropoda > Insecta > Diptera > Sciaridae > Pseudolycoriella > Pseudolycoriella hygida. The sequence continues at coordinate 108,384,081 of CM055403.1, forward strand.
ATTTGCCCCAAGAGCAATTTTCAAAAATTTTGTACCTACCATGTTTTCCCATGGTCTTTCGTGTGATTGGCTCGACATAAAAAATTGGTATAAAGTTCTAAAACATTCTAGAGACATCAGGCTTTAAGTATAAGAAAAGATAAAGTAAACAACTTTTTTTTGTTATCACGATATTTCATCAAAGTCTCTCGATGTCGGCTAAACGCTTTTTCGCTCAACCTAAAACATGATGAAGATGAAAAAAAATGTTTTTTTTATTGCTTAGATCGATTAAATGGAACCAGTACTAGTTACTAGAATGTTTTTTTTATATTATTCGTATATTTCAGGATCAGAAATTTGGTCTAATCTTTAGATCATCATATGATCGAAAATTGGTCATAACAATTATTAAAAAAAAAATACGAAAAGACTCCTTGCACATTGTGCAAATAGTCTCTTCTATATAATGTTGGCTATTTGCACACAGTTGCATACACAATAGTCAGCAATATATAGAAGAGACTATTTGCACATGGAAAGGCGTAATATTCAACCAAAACTCTTACACAAAGAAGAAAGTTTTTAATGTAATTTTTCATCAATTTTATAATATGTACGTGATATGTATATGTATTTGTACATGTACATGTATGTATGGCGGCTAATGAAAGTAGGGAACTTTTCCTTTTACGAAATGTCACAAAAACTAGGTGGCTAACGAGGATGGAAAACTTTTACTTTTAAGAACACTCAACAAATCCTTATAGAGAAACATTAACAAACGACTTTTCAAACTAGAATTAGTACAAATGACCGGAACATTCGTCTAAGTGTGTAAATAGTCTCTTCTATATATTGTTGGCTATTTGCACATTGTGCAAATTGTCTCTTCTATATATTATTGGCTATTTGCATTGTGTGTAAATAGCGGAATATATATAGAAGAGACTTTGATGAAATATCGTGATCACAAAAAAAAGTTTTTTCACTTTATCTTTTCTTATACTTAAAGCCTGATGTCTCTAGAATATTGGCAATAGTAAAACGGATTTCAAAAATTTGTTTTCTTTAGTAATATGATCACTGTGGTGCCCCGGATCGATTCTGACGGCAGGAGTTTAAAAATTAAAAAAAGTTTAAACGCTACACCCTATCAAATAGGGGGAAGCATTCCAAAATTTATTTCAACTGTTGAAGTATTACAATATACATTGAAAAAATTCCCCAAAGTTACGAAAAATAAACAGAAAAACGCTTTTAAATTTAGGGGCCGTTCATAAATTACGTAACGCCGAAATCGGCATTTTACAGTGGTCTGTAACGCAAAAAGGGTCAACTTTGACCCAATTTCGATAGAACCTTATCGCTTGTTTTATACCACTCCCTCCTACCTCGCCTTACGTAATTTATGAACGACACCTTATGGATAAACTAGGTGCAATAGCTAATTTTAGGGCGGCGAACGATCAGTGGAAATCACAAGAGCTTTTGGTCTCAATCGAATTACTGATATGTTGATATGTCAAGTTTGATCAGTGATTTAAATGAGGTTCCTTTCACGTTATTGGTACAAAGACAACAAATTCCACCAATAGAGACTTCAGTAATAAAAGTAATAAGTAGTAAAAATGACACTACTAACCAATGGTTGAGTCGACTGTTTCATTTTGTGGTTCATTTAATGGCTCAGCTGTACACGTCAATTGAGAATGTGCTATAAATATTCGTTAAGTGAGAAATGCAGCAACAACATTAAGGTTTACGACTAGTATAAATTCACTCACCATGTACGCTACCGATTCCTGGTTCTTCTGTTTCAGGTCTCATAGTAAGGTCCAGACGTATTAGTTTAACCGCAGGTGTTGCAGCTGCTGAAATTTCTTATGAGTAAAAAAAGGATATTGGTAGAGATAATTTTATATTGGGAATCAGGCACGGGTGGTGAAAAAAGCTTCATTCGAGGAGGTAGTTTGTAACGTGATGTTTTAAACTTGGTCATGAAATCTTCAGAAGTACCTACGGACTCGAGAACCATAAGGAATATAGCAACTATAGAAGGATTTCTCTTTCGAGCGTAGTCGGTAAAGTCACCGATTTAAAGAAGGCGTTCGATCAGGTTCGTTGGTGTAGGTTCTTTAACGTCCTCGAGTAGGAAACAGCAGGAGTTTTGTAGGGACCACTAAAAGCATTTTAAGAAAGAACTGAAGTAAGGATCTACGGCGATGTGAACGCGTCCTTTGAAGTAAACGAGGGAGTCCCCAAGGCTGCCGTCTCTCTCCCTGTCATGTTATCCTGTTGGATAATTTTAACGCTAGAATAGGAAGTGGTTGGCAGGTCTGCGAAGGGTACTCTAAATTCGACGTATGGAAATATGTTTTCATTGCATTGACATACAAGTAGGGCAACCGGAAGGTGTGTGATTCTTACAGCTGGATTTCCTTTTGGAGTGTAAGTGCCTATATGCGACCTTCTACTACGCTCTATAAGGTTAAGGGGGTTCACACCTTCAAGGGGCAGTCAGGGTCAGATTTGTTGTCTTAAGAACGCTCTTGAGAAGAATATGGATTTATATTTATGCTTTGTCAAGTAAGAGAAGGCATCGGAATGGGCACCAAGGAGTTAGTTATTTGGGGCTTTTAGCGAGTGGTATAAAGGGAATTTTATTCGAAGTATTTAAGTAGGAAGTAAGGTTTTAGTAACCATAGATCGAGCAAATTTCCGATTCTTTTGAGGTAAGTCACGGTGCCCGCCGGGGCTTCTGTATGTCTCTGCTTCTTTTCATAATGTTTATAGATAGGATAGAAAATAGCAAGAAAATGTTCGGTGAAATTTTGAGATGTTTGAGAGTAATTTTAAATAAATATAAACGCACATAACTTGATTCAAATGACGGCAACCTGAACATGCGTGTGATGCATTCAGGATGAAGATAAATGTAGGTAAAACGAAGGCTACGCATGTTCGAAAATTTCGGACTGAAGTTGTTTGAAGCTTAAATGGATAGAAGTTGGAACACTTTCCTGAATTTATTTATTCGAAATAGCTAAATTATTTTAAAGAGGGTATTTGCAAGCACCAGCGAATAGTTTCTATAAAAGGGAAATACTATTCGTACTATTTGATACGATGCATTTGCAGGCGCCTGCAAACAGCTAATTTATTAAAAACTGGTATTTGGCGGTAAATAGCACCTTCATAATGAATTATAGTAAACCTTGAAAGAAACAAATCAATACGGGATGAAAAATCGCTAAAAAATCCGTACAACATTACTGAACAGCCCCTTAGGTCTGAAGACAAATTAGTAAATTTCGGCTCACTTCACAAAACTAAAATTTCTGAACATAATAGTACAGGTGTATAGTATACTTACTAGCTAGTAGGACTAATAAAACTCAACTTTGTTCTGACATGTTGGAGAGTCATATTTCGGGTATTTGCAGAATCATTCGTTCGGCCTTACATTCTAAAACCTACTTTTTAATCGGTTGGCTGTAGTTTCTCTGTTGTCTTGTAAGTCCAACCGTCATTTTGGCATAGGGTAGGGTTGCGTCGAGTACATTAAAAAGACCACACGACCAGGTAATGGTCTGTGAAGTATGATTCGGCAGAAGCGAGATTTTCAGAGAAACAAATACTACCAAGAGACTCGAAAACAGAAATCAGCGGAAAATCATGTAATTGTTTTTAGTTTGTTTATGAAATTTTTTATCACAAGTTGAGGACATTGCGTTAGATCAACCTGGCGCTATTGAGGCTATTCAATTTTTGTAAGAAAAGTACGAAATATGCATCCTCACTCCTCACACACTATGAGTTCATTCGAATGATCGACTCAAAATTATTAGCTTTGTAGATTAGCCTTTGTAATACCTCTGAAGAAGAAGCTTTGCAAGTTCTATGCAAGTGAATAGAAGAAAATAGAATTAACTAAAACGAATATCCTTACCATTATCAGTTCTTCCTTCGTCCTCCACTGTCCTCTTGCCATTACCGGATGGTTGCTTTTTTAAATAATATTTTTGTTCTTTTAAGTAAAATGAAAGATTATTTCAGTTAATAGCTACATTATTCAACGTAGGTTTGCCATGTTTCAATGCCTTCCAACATACATCAACATAATCGCTTTTGATATCAAAAGACTTGAGATTCTTTGTGAATTTTATTCCGTTAAATTCATCAATGTTGGAGGGGGCTTCCACGAAGTGCTTTAACCTGCCTAGTGTGCTTTCGCATACATTTAATGCTATAATTCGGATATTCAATTTCCGAAAAATAGCCTTATCGATTGCGTGTGGCGAGATCCATGAATTTCCTAATACTTCAACGCTTCGGCTTTGCGGAGGATACCATGTGTCACCGAAAAATTTTCTCCCCAACGCTGGGTAATTCTCTATCGCCCAGTAACCAAGCAATTTCCTCTGACGAACCCGTTGTGACGTTGAAGTCATGTCCTTCCAGTTGTCCAACAAGTCTTTTGATTTAATATGGAACGTACCAGTCATCCCAAACTTCAACGCATCGACTAAATGATCATCCGATCTCGAGCGCAAGACGACATTTTTTAAGATATTAAAAAAAATATCGACCTCCATTTCCACGCAAATCAGCAACACAAGAAAAACCTCTGGATTAACTTTGAAAGTATTTTCTTTATTATCGATTATTCGAAAGTTATATCGGACTTGATTTTATAACTAAATTTTATAGAACAATCAAGTGCAACTTAATGGTAACAAACTGGCGTGTGTATGACATTGTAACACTTCCGATTACTTAGATACTTTTTCGATCGTTCGCTTTTAGGCTTTTTAGACCCGTACGAAGAATGAAGTTCCCTTCTTATGCATTTACCACAACGTTTGTAACCACCCCAATTTCGACCCGTGAATAGGGGGAGAGCATCGATCATGGCCCTTTATGACGAATCAGCAATTTAAAAAATGTCCGTCCGTCCGTCTGTAAAAAATCTTTTATGGCTAGCTAGGGCCGTTTAAGTGTTTTTTTTTTTTATACATAACTCAAGTAAATCTTTTCCGATTTCCATAATTTTTTTTTGTTTGAAAGATCTGGGCATGGCTGACAATTAACGGAAGAAACATTTTTAGATTTTTAAAAACGAGTCTCTGCTATCTGCTAGGGCCCTAATAGTTTTTTGAAGATAACTCTATTTGAGAGGTAAGAGTACCGCATTATATTCAAAAATAAATTGTTAAAAAAATTGAGGGGAATATTTGTCTCTGACTTCTTCTGAGGGTCCTAGATCGGACTAAGGTCGACCCTAACCCAAAAAATGGTTTTTTGCTATGTTGTAGAGAAAATTGAGGCGAACATTTTTGTCTATTTGTAGATCAATTTTGTGCTTTCCGGAGGGTTTTTTTACCGTTGCTTAGGATGGGTTTTTCACTATTGCCCTATCGGCAATTTCCAGTACAATTTAAAGTGGACGTAATTTCATACCCTTAAGAGTTAAGGCAAGCAATATTTACTTAAATATGTTCGAGTCTTTTCGAGTGTTTGCCACATCTATTCTGATACGTACGGGTCCCTTGCGTATGTTTTTTTACCATTGAACCAGCCATGAAGGGTGCATTTGCAGTGTTAAAAATTTCAAATTTTTTCACTTCGTTGTTCAAGAGAAATCCTCATTTTCCAATTTTTTCCGTTTTATTATTTGTCGGTTAAATTTTTTCTGTACGATTCGGGAATTTTTTGTACAAAAAAAAACTATTTTGTTCACAAAAAAAAATTCTGTACCAAATTTAAAGAAAAAATGACACTGTTTTTACGAATAATAAAAATAATGAAACTGTCAATTTATTAACATTAGCTAGCGCCGCAGGATGTGAACTTGATGCAAAAATAACAAAGCGGAGTTGAGCCACCGCGAAGGAGGGTCAAGGAGAGCAGAGCCCCTAGCGGGATTTGGGGTAGATTTCCATGCACGTAAGGCTGCCTGCATGGCGTGTAATGAGCCCGCCGCAGGCGGGAGGATGAAGGGGGAAGAGCCACCCAATAATTTACTCCTTGTTAGCGAGGTCGATGGGTGGCTATTATTCAGTCTGTGATTATTTTTTACTAGGGTTTTTTGTGCAGCGGTTATAATGACCAGAGTTATAATGTTCAGGGGTTATATTATCACAGGGTTATTTTGCAGGTGTACAAATAACCACAATTTCTTGTACAAACTCTTGTGTACAGAAACACATTTTTATGCACAAAAAATTCCCGAATTGTACACAAAATATTGAATCTCATTTGCCTTTAATTCTACTAATTCCACAGTTTCTAAAATGGAATTACTCGAAATATGAATTATTAAAGTAAAAATGTTATGTAAATATCTACCTAAATAAACAATTTTATGAGAAAAGTCATTTAAAAAATTTTCTCGGTGTCTAAAATGCCATTACACTGTTAAAAATGCAATAATAAATCTTATGTAATCTATTCTATGATGTCAACAAAGTTATTTCTGATTAAATCATTCGTTGTAATTTTAGGTATAGTAACGATTGTAATCATTAGAAAAGAAGGAGAAAGGGATCCTTAAAGTGGACATTACAACGGTTTCTTCCCACGGAATTGAAGAGGGTGAAACGTCTTCGTTTGTACCTCCGCGATTGTTTTTACTTTATTTTTTTTTTATTTTATTTATTTACTGCATCAATGGCCGAAGCCTCCTGACTGTTTACAATTGATTATAATAATGACAATAAATTAGCTTAACACAAAAAAAAAAAAAACATAAATGCAGACCCGTCGGAGTCAACAGTCACCCCTGCCCATCGTAAAAATTACTTTATTTATAGTTGTTATACAATTAAAACAGCATCAATTGAAATTAGACGAAAATGGAAAATTGGAAATGAAAAATAGCCCGTCGTTCCATCAAGCACCGCCATCTCGTGTAGCCACCTGAAATAAAAAGGTTTAGCGGAAACTAGTCGTCTAGACTAGCTGTTTTTGCACAAGTCGACGTGACTTAGAGTTACATTTGAGAGTCGTGAGACCCAATTGACTAATCAGCTTTTGATTAGATTGAGAACCAAAGGTTCAGTTTATGAGATTCTGATCTTACCATTTAGTTTATATGTGATTTTTAATTTCCTATTAGTCAACTTGAACGATTCACGTGGTATGTTTTGAAACCACAGCAATGAAAAGCGATTAAATGCCATGCACATGTTATTGATAGGCTCATAAAGACCATATTTAGTCCTGTGTTTGTCAACTACGAGAAAATCATCAGCACAAGTGGGTCTGGAATTTCGCATGATCTTGCTTTTGATTTTAGGTGCGTCGATGGTTCCATTCATCAGATCGATACGAAAAGTGAGCAGGCGTTGATTCTGCGTCGGGCAAGTGTTTCGATATTGATCGATTCGCATCTCTCAATATATGGCGGAAGCTTGTGGTTTTCATCCCGCTTCACCGTCCGCCTCAGTGCGTACATCAAAAAATTTTTCTGAATTGATTCAATTCTGTCAACAAATGTGTCTTGATAAGGATGCCAAACAACTGAAGCATATTCTAAGTAAGAACGGACATAGGCAAAGTATATATTTTTTAAAGTTTTAATATTTTTAAATTGCTTACAAGTTCTCATAACAAAGCCAAGCATTGAATATGCTTTTGCAATTATATATTCAATGTGTTTACTGAACGTCAGTTTTTGGTCCAAGAGGACTCCCAAATCTTTAATTACCTTAACACGAGTCAACGTAACATCATCGATATTGTAACCAAACTCAATCTTGGATCTCCTTCGTGTGAAGGAGATTACCTTACACTTATCAACGTTCAAATAAAGTTGGTTGATTTTACACCATTGTAGAAACCTGTTCAAGTCACGTTGAAGAGCACTTGCGTCAAGAACATTTTTAATTCTCATGAAAATGTTCAAGTCGTCAGCATACATTAGGTAAACTGACGTAGAGAAGACTTTAGTAGCGTCGTCCATGAATAATATGAACAAGAGAGGGCCAAGATGGCTACCCTGAGGAACACCAGAGGTCACGTTAAACGTTCGAGAAGAGCAATTCCCAAGTTTGACGAATTGTGAACGTCCATTCAGATAAGATGCAATCCATGCTAGTAAGTTCGAATGAACACCGATTTGGTTCAACTTGTGCAAAAGAATCGAATGCTTGACTCTATCAAATGCTTTTCGGAAATCGGTGTATATGACGTCTAACTGATGCCTAGATTCCATAACTTTAGTAGCGTAGCTAACAAATTCAGCTAAATTTGTTGCGGTAGATCTGCGCTTCATAAAGCCATGTTGCGACTTTGAAATAATTCGATTGAACTTCGTGGATAAAATACTGGTGACGATGGCTTCAAATAGTTTTCCTATTGTTGGTAAAATAGCTACACCTCTGTAATTTTCAACATTACTTCTAGAACCACTTTTATAAATTGGAGTTATCGTCACGTAACGTAACGTCCTATCGTTTTCCATCTTGTCAAAACTTTCCGGTTGAGAGAGATGAGTTAAAAATGCGAAGTAGCGGAGATGACAGACTCTCAGCACAGGCTTTTAACAAAATCGGAGAGATTTTGTCTGGACCTTCACCCTTACTAGTGTCTATACTACTAAAATGGTTCAAAACGTCTTGGATCTCAAAAGAGATTGATCCGATGTCAATGCGCTTTTCTAAGGAGTGCATTTTCCCCGATAAGCTAGAACCACTCTCGTTGTCAGAAACATAAACGCTTTCAAAGAATTCAGCGAAAAGATCACATGTTTCGTTAGGATTACAAGTCTTCTTATCACCTCTAAACATAATTGACGGGTAGCCTGTAGTCTTTTTTCGTGATTTAACGTAATGCCAGAATTTTGAAGGATCAGACATTAACATTTCTTCGGTGTTAGCTAAATATTTGTTAAAGGCTCGGTCACGCACGGAGTGAAATTCTTTACTTGTAGACAAAAATTTCATTTTCAGTTTTAGTTTTTCGTCTGGGTTTGTTTCATTTTTAAATCGTTTGTGAGCTTTGCTTGTTCTATTTTTTAGATTACGCAAACGCTGATTGTACCAGGGTGGGTCGTTAATAACCATTTTCTTTTTGAGCGGAATAAATTTCTCTAATCCGTCTAACAAAGTGTCGTAAAACACATTGACTATGTCATCAACGTCAGAAACGTTTGACAACAGTTGATTCCAGTCAATAGAATGTAAATGGTTATTAAGACCCGCATAGTCGCCTTTTTTGAAGTTAAGTTTACTTTGAGATTCCTCACTTGCAATATTTTCAATGCTTTCAACAAAGTCTGCTGAAATTATTATTTCGATAGGATAGTGATACAAATCGATTCGACTCATAGGAACATCAGATTTAATGACTTTGATGTTATTTGGATTGCTGTAAAACACGAGGTCTAGGATTTCTCCATAATGGTTGTGGACGTTGTTAACTTGGTGAAGGTTACCACTCATCATAAGAAAGATGATGTCGGCCTTCGTTCCTTCAGCGACATTAGTGGGGAGCATCACATTGCTTTCGAGTGAATCGTCTTGACCACTGATCAAGTCATCAATGCTGTTAATGTGGGCATTGAAACTATCAGGAATCCAATCAACAAGGGTTAGATTGAAATCTCCTAATATGCACATTTCATCATTAACATCCAGGTCTATAAATTTAAGTGTCTTTTCTAATGCATCGTGATACTCGATGTATACTTTTACAGAAGAGCCTGAAGGGATGTAAAGGCAACAGACAAAAAGCGAATGATTTTGAAGCTGCACCTTAACTAAAACCATTTCGACGTTGTCGGTGCCGGGCACCAGAACAAATTCGCTAGGTAAAGATGATCGGACAGCGATCAGAACACCTCCATATCTCTGATGTACGCTATTTAATTCAGACCGATCAGTTCTGTAAACTGAAAACTGTTTAGGATTGAATAATTCAGTTTTAGTTCTTAATCCGCGAAGTCAAATGAAATGTATGGACCTAAAACAAGTTATTAGAAAAATTTGAAGACGATTGAGTGGTTAGAGCTGTGGAGCCCACAAAGTCGGCCGTTGAGTAGGCGTTGTTCGTGTTTAAGCGACGTATTTCAGAACTATGGAAGGTTCTTTGAAATTGGCATTCTGCTCACTAACATTGAGACACTGAAAATTAAAGGAGCTGTTACTTTTGGTGTGTTGTTGTTTTAACTAGTTAGAATTGATAAATCAGCTTTCAAAATTGCAGAAATGACGCTCCAAGAGTTGAATTAACTTTTAAATTGTCGATTCAACTTTTGAGCTGCCTTTTCTGCAATTTTGAAAGGCGATTTAACAAATCTAACTAGTCAAAACAACAAAACACTAAAAGTAACAGCTCCTTTATTTTTGAGTGTATGGGCTAGCGTCACCCTTATGTTTGTAAGCATGGTTGTTTGTTCAAAGAAATATTTTTTTTCTCAATAATGTCTCCACATTTGTATTTTATCTTGTCTATTACGTCACATTTTAACTAAGGTTTTTTGAGACATCTCTTATTTTGTAAGTAGATAAGATTTGCGTCACACTTCCGCATATCGTGGTCTTTGAGATTGAAAAATATCAGATTTACACCATAATATGTGGTTTCGCCTTTTTTTGGATGAACATAACGCGCCATCGAAGTTCTCACAAAATATGCAATGAACTTAGTATACTTTGAATTTTAAAAACATTGAACTTGCTCGCAGACATTTTATAATATTTTAGTTCTCAAAGGATGGACGCTTTTAGTGAATTTAAAAAACTTGAAGATCTTTTTTCAAAACTAGTTTCTGTTGTGAGCGATATAAATGTAAGTAAATAAATTTGTTGATGTCCGCAATTTTTTAATATTTTTTATGCTTTAAAGGCGTTTAATGTCATGAAAAACGAATCAGATCCAGTTGTGTCGGAGGATTCAATTTCTCACCCGGACAAATCCTCCAAACAATTACGTGATGTTTCTTTCGTTGCAAGTGGTAACAAGGCAGATAGTTGTGATGTAAGTAAATCAATTTCATTTCGTCTGTTGTATTAGCTGCTGTACTTAGTCCTTTCATTAGAATTTAATTCACATGTTCTCGAATTATGGCGCAACACAAGAACATCTGAATTACGTTGATGTAGCGATTTCAGTGCTGAAAGTGCAACTTATTGAGGTGCATATAAAAACATTAAACATTAAAGAAAAAACTGTCTGTTCCCGAATTGCTTGAGTGACATTTTATTTACCTTTCGAACTTTTTGTTGAAATCATTTTTCGTTTCAGAATGCCTCTATTGAGAGTAAAGTAATTTCGCCGACCAAGTCCATTGGGAATTCGACTGATTCGCATGACTTAATGCTTGGCTTTGACACTGGCAACAGGTTCATTGACAATTGCACAAGCTACAAGGACACTGGCTGTTGGAATGTAAGTAAATCAATTCTATTTCCCAGATCAAAATTGTTGGATTGATGTCACTCAGAGTTGATCGTGAATTTAAGGGAAAACCCGCTTACATTCCGAAAAGTTAAAGTTCCTTATCGGTCCGGAAGTTGTAACTTTTTCAGAGGGGGGTTTCGGATGTGTTCACACTTCTCAGACAAAGCGGTTAGGGCCTATTTTGAGGCTGAACTTGACTTAAGAGACCAGTAACTCCGTAGAACGTGGTGAAGTTAATGGGGAGTTGGAAAATTAAGAAAATGTCGTTATAAATGCAGTTTGTGAATGTTTCAGTAGTACCTCTAGCGGGCGAGGAAATGAAACTTCGGAAAGGTAAATTGCCGTTATAAACGTGGATGTTTTAGAGAAAAGGAAGTTGGTTCCAAAATAATGCGGGCTGGAAGACAGAGGATTGCAGGATTTGAAGGACGACGGATAAGGTAATGCCTAAAGATGGAAAAGATAGGTATTCGAAAAAGTTTGGGGAAGAAATGAAGGAAACGGGTAGAATAAGTTGGAAATTCTGGTAAAATATCAAGGACATTAAGAAAAGAGATGTGGAGGTGTTTTAGACAAGGACGGGTAGTTAAAGTTAGATACAGAGATGAGTCATGGGATCTTCTGTGGTATCGTGTTACTGGTGATATGCTGTCATTGCCCCGATATACAAGGGGAGCAACTGGAAGGTTTTTGACAACTTCAGGGAATTTCCATTTTGAGTGTAGACTGTTTATTTTTATTTATTCCAATGACTTTTTCGAAATACAAAAAGAAAAATATATGAACAAAAATTGTTATCCAAAAAGACGTCGTATCACAAATCTATTGCCAAATTTGCCAGCCAGTTGCGAGCATTTTCGGTTGTGGCATGAATTTCAAAAATATTGCCACTGAAACGATGAATCGCACAATGTTCGACGATATGGTTCATGATTTGTACCTCGCCACATTGACATAGAGGCGATTCTGCAAAGTGCCATCGGTGGAGAAGAAAAGCGCAGTTTCCTTGGCCGGTACGTATTCTATTGAGTCTGATCCAAGAGCGACGCGGTAAGTCTGATCCATTGACCAATTCTGTTGGATCAGTAATCAAATGTTTATTGGTTACCTCTACGTTTCGCCACCATTCTCTCCAACGACTCTTCAAATTTGTTCAAAATGTTCCTAAAGAAACACCAAAAAGGTTTTCGCGACTTGAGTCTTAATGAGATTGGTGCAGCGAGAATGTCCTCATATATCGGTAACTCCATGTCGTTAATGATTTTATTGCATTCGCGAAGAGCTGATTCTTCTCTGATAATGTGAACTGGCGCTATATTGCTCAGAACGGGTAGCCATTCTGTTTCTGTTGGTTGTAGAGCTCCGCATATGATTCTCAGAGCGACATTGATCTGCGTATCGACCGCAGATACATGGCAGCTGTTCATCCAAACAGGCGAGGAATAATCTGCCACCGAAATGACCATTGCTTGTGTCGTGATGCGGAGTGTTGTTGCCGAACAACCCCAAGTTGAGCCAGCCAGTTTCTGAATCAAGTTAATTCTTCATCTCAGTTTCTTTTTCATATTCATCAGATGATAGCGATGCGTGAGACTCCTATCGAGGAAAACGCCAAGATATTTAGGATTTTTATCATGTTTGATCTTTTTACCATTCCATCTTAACTTCAGCTTTCGATTGGCTTGCTGATTATTTAAGTGGAAAACACAAGACACGGTCTTCGTTACGTTTGGTCTAAGTCTCCATTTTCCGAAGTAAAAAGAAAGTTTTTGTAGATCTGCACGAAGTGTTTTTTCGATACACTCAAAAGTTTTGGCTTGACAAGCTAGAGCAATGTCGTCTGCATACAAAAACATTTTTGATCGAAGCTTCGGAATATCGCTGACATACAAGCAGAACAAAAAACATGAGAGAACACTTCCCTGTGGTAGGCCGTTATTCAGCATTCTCTGCATTTCTCTGTAGACTGTAAGGTATGTACGAGTCATCCGGTATGTTGGGTGATGGCTATAGTTGAAGGTCTGCTTGATCAGGCCAGTAGCTAGGGGAATCTGGGGGGGGGCAGGTCCCCCCTTGGGATTTAAAAAAAAAATTACAATGGAACACTGAACAAGGAATAAAATACAGCGAGCGGAAAAAAGGATTAGTGAAATTTTTCGCTTCTCTCGCACATTTCATACTTTAATACTTTTTCTTGAAAATTTTAAGGAAAAGAAAGTTTTTGAAAATCGGTTGAGTTTTACTCGACTTATCGTGTTGACGGACGGACATTTTTTTTTATTGTTGATTCGTCATCTAACGACCATGATCGATGCTCCCGGGTTGAAATTCGACTGGTTACAAACGTCGTGGTAAACGCAATAGACTCCTTTTCGAAGCACTGCGTTCTTCGTACGGGTCTAAAAAGTGTTACAAAAAATTAGTAATATTAGACTCAATGTTGTCGATTTTCTTATAACTTATTATTTAGAGGATCCAAATAAACAGAAATTAAACAGTTTAGACGATGATATGCATAGTGGCATTAAACTCGATCAAGTTCGGAACGGGTTCGGGTCTATGAACACCCCATGCGCTTCTGGAAAATGAACATAACGTCTTTATTAACAACTTTCGTAACGGACACATTAAAAACCTCAAATGCTGACAAATATTTTCCAACAAACCCAATCGCTTTTGGGAGAAATTCACTCCGCTCGCGATTTCATTTTTAGACACGTACGAAGAACGCAGTGCTTCGAAAAGGGGTCTATTGCGTTTACCACGATGTTTGTCACCAGTCGAATTTCAATCCGGGAGTAGAGGGGAGCATCGATCATGGTACTTAGATGACGAATCAGCAATAAAAAAAATGTCCGTCCGTCCGTCAACACGATAACTCGAGTAAAGCTCAACCGATTTTCAAAAACTTTTTTTTCCCTAAAAGGCAATCAAAAAATCTTTTATGGGTTTAATCTGGGCACTGCCGGCCCAGGGGCCGCCGACCTTTTTGGTCTTTTGTACATAACTCGAGTAAATCTTTTCCGATTTTCATAAATATTTTTTTGTTTGAAAGACCTGGGCATGGCAGACAATTTATGGCAGAAACTTATTTTAATTTGAGTCCTTGGACTTAGCTAGGGCACTAAAAACGAGTCTATGCTTGGGCCATACGTGTTTTTTGTACATAACTCGAGTCAATTTTTTTTGCTATGTTGCAGAGCAAATTAAGGGAAACATTTTTGTCTATGAAAGTATGTGTTCGATACGATAGCTATGGCGCTAGGTCGGTCCTAAGGTCTAGACAAAAAAGTGGTTTTTCACTATGTTGTAGAGAAAATGGAGGGAAATTTTTTCGTCTATGTAAGTATTTGTCCGATGCCTCTCCTGAGGACGCCAGGTCAGTCTTAAGGCCGGCCCTAGACAAAAAATGTTTTTTTTTATGTTGTACTAAAAATTGAGATGAACATTTTTGTCTATTTGTGGGTCAATTTTGTACTTTCGAAAGGCCGTTTCTTCGGACGGGTTTTTCAATATTGCCCTCTCGGCAATTTCCAATACAATTTAATGTGGACGTAAGGCAATACCTAATTAAATACGCTCGAGTCTTTTCGTAACATCAACTCTATTTGCCACATCTGATACGTACGGTCCCTTGCATATGCTTTATTTACTAGTCCGTAATTTTTTGTGCCCCATCAATGTGTTTTACCGGCAGGCATTTTTTGGATCACATGCTGAACGTGAATTCCGAACCACGCCTAACGGTAGCTTGCATTCTACCATCTGGTGCTAATTATATCTCCGTCCAAAGTCAGACTCAGATATTTGAGTGACGTCATATTGTCATTCTTCTGTGTACGATTCGTTGCGGCACCAAACTCCTAATTACCCCAAATTATGAAGCCTGGGTGTGCCTAGGAATGTTACTTTCATGCTATACATTGAAGAAAAATCCTATACAGAATTTGTCCCCATCGGGATGGAAGCCGGATATTGTCGGTGGAAAGCCAGTAGTTACCACTGAGCAAACCTGTTCCTGTTTTTTCTAAATAAATCGAGTAAATCTTATCCGATTTTCGAAATCTTTTTTTTTTCTGAAAGCTTTTAGCAAAATCGGTCGAAAACATTCGAAGTTACGGTCGATAAAGTGGTCGAAAACGTGGTTTTTTGAATGTTGGTGGAACTTTTTCACTTATATCGGAACGGAAATCGCTCTTCAAGGTTTTGAATGAAAGATGTGGACATCAGAAAATCACGAAAATTGAATAAGTGAAAATGTGTTGAGTGGTTCGGGTTGTAGTGTCCTTAGTGTAGGCCAAACTCACATATTTCTCATATTTCTTAAACGATTAGGTTTTTTGTGTAGTGTTGAAAAGAAAAAAGAGGAAAACTTTTCTGTCTATGGAAGCATGGGTCAGGCCTCTCCTCACCCGTTCTAAATATTTTAAGGATTTGGAGAGGTTTTTAGCGCCGTTGCTTCGTACGGGTTTTTAATATTGCCCATTCGGCAATTTCCAATCCAATTTAATGAGAACGTAATTGCACATACTTAAGAGTTAAGGCAATATTTACTTAGATACGTTCGAGTCTTTTGATAACATCTATTCTATTTGTCACATCTATTCTGATGCGCGTACGGGTCCTTTGCATATGTTTACAATATAAATCATTTTCTTGGCGTATGGTTTTTATACGGAAACCTAACCAAAATCCGGAAGACAAAAATACAGACCAAAATCTGGATTATATTACGAAATAAAACAAACCATACCCAAAAGTTTTTAGGACAAGGAAACTTCGCCGCAAGCCATGAACATAATTGGAAAATAAAACATATGCAAGGGACCCGTACGTATCAGAATAGATGTGAGAAACAGAATAGATGTCACAGAAAGGCTCGAACGTATCTAAGTAAATATTGCTTCAACTCTTAAGTTTATGAAAGTACGTCGACATTAAATTGGATTGGAAATTGCCGAAAGAGCAATATTGAAAAACATGTCCGCAGCAACGGCGCTAAAAGCCTCTCCAAACCCTTAAAATAAACCCAAAATTTAAAAAAAATTGCACTAGGCCCGATCTTAGAACCGACCTTCCATGAACAAAAAAGTTCGCCTCTTTTTTCTCTGAAACACTGCACAAAAAGCCTCATCATTATCAAATATTCCCCAAAAACCACCAAATATCGCGTAGAGTGAATTGGGCCCAAACTGAGGACTCTACAGCCCGAACTACTCAACTGATTTTGCTAATTTAATTTTCGTGATTCGCCACGTTTTTCACCACTTTTACGACCATAACTTCGAAAGATTTAGACCGATTTGATCGATGAAAATCAGAAAAGATTTGCCCTAGCAGAGACTTGTTTTTAGTGCCCTAGCTAAGTCCAAGGACTCAAATTCAAAAAACGTTCTTCCATATATTGCAAATCGGAAAAGAGTTTCTCGAGTTATGTACACACAAAAGACCAAAAACCACTTAAACGGCCCTAGCTCGTTGGCCCTTAAGCCGACAGCTTCTTCCTTCCTCTTCCTTAGCCTTTTATATCCACTGCTGGATGTAGGCCTCCCCCATAGATCGCCACTTTTTTCGGTCCATTGCCACTTGCTGCCACGTCGTGCCTACCGTTCTTTTGATATCGTTGGTCCATCTTTCCGGTGGACGTCCCATCGGTCGTTTCGTTGGTGGCCGCCATTGCATTATAGTTTTCGTCCATCGATCGTCGGTCATTCTGGCAATATGACCAGCCCAATTCCACTTGAGCGACGCTATTCGTGTCCTGACATCGATGACTCTGGTTTGTCGCCGGATCCACTCATTTGTCATTTTGTCCCTGAGTGTGATTCCTAGCATTGCCCTTTCCATTGCCCTCTGTGCAACTCTCAATTTGTTCGCTGCTGCTTTGGTGATCGTGAGAGTCTCGGCTCCGTATGTCAGGACCGGCAGCACACACATATCGAACACTTTCCTCTTCAGACTGTTGCTCATGTTGCTCTTGAAGATGTACCGTAACTTGCCGAACGCCGCCCCACCGAGACCGATCCTTCTCTTTATTTCAGCCGTTTGGTTGTCGAGACCGAGCTTCATGACGTGGCCGAGATACTTGTACGAATTCACGATTTCAATTTCCTCGTCTCCGATCTTGATTGGTGTAGCACCATCGATGTTTGTCATCACTTTCGTTTTCGACATGTTCATCTTCAAACCGATTTTTTTGGCTTCCTCGTTGAGCTGCAACAGCATCGCTTCAATCTGTTCCAGAGTTGTTGATGTCAGGGCAATGTCGTCGGCGAATCGAAGGTTGTTCAGAAACTTCCCATTTATGTTGATTCCCAGTTCACTCCAATCAAGCTTTTTAAAAACCGTTTCCAGAGCTGACGTGAACAATTTCGGTGAAATGGTATCTCCTTGACGGACTCCTTTTCCAATTCGAAATTTATCGGTGGTTTTATGCAGTTT
>CM055403.1:108402406-108428647 GCA_029228625.1 Pseudolycoriella hygida
ATGACAGGTGTCACCACGGGTAGGATAGGATGTAGGAGTAGGTGGATAGAGGCTAAGGTACATAAGGAGTACTATTTTACGCATACCACACCATTTGACACCCTAGACAGCGCCTAGATTCAATTCCAATATAGATTTTTCAATTACCTTTCAGGGAAAAAAAGTTTTTGAAAATCGGTTGTGTTTTACTCAAGTAATCGTTTTGACAGACAGACGGACGGACATTTTTTTTATTGTTGATTCGACATCTAAGAATAATGCTTCCTCCTACTCCCGGGTCGAAATTGGGGTGGTTATAAATGTCGTGGTAAACGCATCAGACTCCTTTTCGAAGAACTTTGTTTTTCGTACGGGTCTAAAAAGAAGGGTCGAGGACGGCAGCACCCGCAACAAGGGGATCGAAGGGGAAATATTTTCCCTTGAGGGATTTAAGGGGCGAAGCCCCTAGGGGGTTTGGGCAGAAGGAATTGACAATCAAATTCATTATTAATATGTTGTTCATGGTTTACACTATACCAAAAATTAACCTGGTTTTGGTCGTCCGGATTATGGTTCATCCGGATTTCCGTATTTTCACAGTCCGGATAAAGGATTAGAGCCCATTTTCTTTCCTGATGAGAAAACCTTGGTTTTATGTTATTTTTTGAGACGTTTATAAAGCTCATATTTTTCAGCAACACTCTGCCCCCCTTCACCATCTGTGAATCCTCTCTGGCTACGGGCCTGTGCTTGATAAAGTTGAAGGAGATTTCAGACCTTAAAGTTACTGTCAGGATCAGTTGTTTTGGCTTACGCAGGCGAATAAGTTATGCGGGAAGCATAGGGAGAGTAATAAGGGGGAGTTTGGAGGGGGGACGGGATTTGGCCGATGACATGATATGGAGACTTAGTTGTTTGAGATGATACAATTCTTACAACAAAAATGCCTTATGTTCAAGATACTTCTGAGTGACATAATAAATAATTACCTTCGAATATTTGTTTCAAATTAGTATTTCTTTTTTAAAGACGTCCGACGACGTGATGAAGAGTAACGATAGAACCGATGCTGGCTACCTGAACGTAAGTGAAATAAAGACGTCAGGCGACGAAGGAATGAAGAGTTACGACAAAATCGACGCTGGCTACCTGAACGTAAGTAAAGTTTTTTCATAAAAATCCATCAACTCAATTAATTAGCTTCAAATTATTCGAACTTGTTTCGTGAACAAACGTTTTTTCTTTAATCATTAAATATATCTATGAGCACGGATTTATGGTATTTACATACCACTAAATTCATTCGTCAAAATTAGCCATATTTCATATTTATTCGCGAAATCATTCGAAATCTATTTTTGTCATTTCGATAGATGATGAAAGACCAAGCGTTGGGCGTTGAATTTCCATCTTTTTCTGATTTCAATGAGGCATCTTTAAACGCGATATTAAGGAAAGTAAGTAATGAATTCGACTATTTTCCAGAATTTTCCAAATAAACATGATTCATATTTAACTGTTCAATTAAATATATCGAAAAAAATGGTAGTTGAAGTAGTTCGGACGCAAAAAAAAATTTATATTCCACATAGCCTAAAAATTCGCATTCACGCCATTTTTTTTTCACCAATCTTTTTACAGGTCAGGTCAATTTAAAATTTATTAAATGCACTTACATGAAATAATGTATGCTTCATTGATATCAGGCTCATGCGCGTAATAGATTCCTCGATTATAGTGATTCGCCGCCGGTAACAAAATAAAATACAGCTACTTTCATACTTCCAAAATACACAATGAAGTCGTCTTCTATTCTCACACGTGTGTTTGACGAAAATCGATTGATAGGCGGAAGACCAATAAGAATAATAGAAAAAGTGCAGTGCCGTTCACTTCGAAATTAATTATATTTTACTTTCATGTGAGTTGTCAGATGTCGCTATCATTGTAAACAGGCAAACCACGAATTTGATTCAGTTGAATTAACGTTAATGGCTATAATACACACATCGAGCAGAATGCAAGCAAAATGAATGTAGCAAAAATTTGACATATGTCAATTTTGCTAACGTTTTGTTTGGATACAAAATTGAGATACAATTTTATTATACATTCTATGTCAAAATTTTGCCAGCATTCATTTTGTTCGATCCGGATAGCATAATATCAACTGGCACTGAATCTGGACAAATATATTCATCACAAATTTACGGACTTAGAGGCTTCCTGGGGTTACTACTGATAGGACAATAAGACAGTTAAAGGAGAATTAATCGTGTGGGCGCAACCCCGCGCCTGTTTGGAGCGGCAATACGCCTGAGGAAATGCGTGCTTTGCAATATTGCAATGGTTAAGTGTTAATATGACAAATTTCATGAATTCGGTGGGCTCTGCCCCAAATCCCTGCCCAGCAGATAAAGATGATTTTCATCATGTAATGTAGTATTTTAGTGTTCTCAACAAGTTGTGCAACGGTTACAAAACTTAGATTTCACTTAATCATGAATAACCGTTGCACAACCGGAGTGCCGTTTGCAAAAGTTGCACAAGATGTTAAGAAACTAAAAGGTTGCCCGACTGTTTAGCAAAACTATATGTGTTTGTTGGCTGCAACCGTTGTATATACAACCGTTCCTCATGTCATAGACTGTTTTACTTCGGAGAGTAAAACAGTAGAACAGTTGTAGACAAGTTCTCCATGGTGGTAAATGGTATAAATGACTAGCGATATTTTTTAATTGTTATGTGAATTTAGAGGCGAAGCTAAACTTTTGTTTGCTCGAGAAACTAAGTCATTTAACTAATGAAGTTAAGCGAAATAATTTCTGAATGTCATTGTTTAACTAAAAATCTAAAATTAAAATAAAGTTATGACATTTTATTGTTTTCCATAAATAACTAATTTCAATTCTAATTTTTGGTTTAGAAGAGATCGACAACAAGTTTGACGAACTACTTGTATTACTTACTTCCTGATAGCAATGATGTAAGTTTATTCAAATATATTTTTAGACCCGCACGAAGAACGAGGTTCTTCGAAAAGGGGTCTTATGCGTTTACCACGACGTTTGTAACAACCTCAATTTCGGAGTACTGAGTATGGGGCGGGAGCTTCGATCATGATAGATGACGAATCAGCAATAAAAAAAATGTCCGTCTGTCCGTCCGTCACCGCTATAACTAGAGTAAAACTCAACCAATTTCCAAAAACTTTTTTCCCTGAAAGGTAATTGAAAAATCTTTCGTGGGCTTGAATCTCCGAATTTTCCGATTTTCATAATTTTTTTTTGTTTGAAAGGTCTGGGCATACCTTTTATGGAAGAAACTATTTTTAAATTTGAGCTTTTGGACTCAGCCACGGTCCTAAAACTGAATCTCTACTAGGGCCCATCAATTTTTCTACATAAATCCGATTTTCAAAAACTTTTTCTTTCCTGAAAGATAATCAGAACATTGATTACAACATTGAATTTGGGCAAAAAAGGTCGAAAACTTTCGAAGTTACGGTCGAAAAAGTGGTAAAAAACGTAGTTTTCTGAAGGTTGGTGGAACTTTTCGTCTTGTATCTCTGCGAAATTAGAACAGAAATCGCTCAGGAAGGTTTTAATAAAATGATATGGACATCAGAAAATCACGAAATATAAATTAGTCAAGATTAGTTGAGTAGTTCGGGCTGTAGAGTCCTCAGTGTGGGCCCAATTCACTCTACGCGATATTTGGTGGTTTTTTAGGAATATTTGTTTACTGATGAGGTTTTTTGTGCAATGTTGCAGAGAAAAAAGAGGCGAACTTTTTTGTTCATGGAAGTATGGATCAGAGGGCCTCTCCTAAGTGCTCTAGGTCGGTTCTTAGATCGGGCCTAGTGCAATTTTTTTCAAATTTTTTCCGCCGTTGCTGCAGTCATGTTTTTCAATATTGCCCTTTCGGCAATTTCCAATTCAATTTAATATCGACGTAATTTCATACATTTAAGAGTTAAAGCAATATTTACTTAGATATGTTCGAGTCTTTTTGCAACATCGATTCTGTTTGTCACATCTGTTCTGATACGTACGGGTCTTGCATATGTTTTGATGCATTTCTACTAAAAAACTGCACCCTGCACCTCTCTTGCCCTCCGGTCTGGTTTTAAGAATTTTTTTCGGAATACGATGATCTTCCATTTGTTGTACATGACCGAGCCAACGTAGTCGGTTTATTTTGGTAGTTCTGGTTATGTCCGGCTCTCCGTAAAGCTGACTAAGCTCATGATTGAATCGTCTGCGCCATCGGTTCTGCCTTTGATCGAATACTGGTCCAAATATTGTCCGCAGTACTTTTCTTTCGAACGTGTGCAGCGATTGTTCGTCTCTTTGTGTCAAGCACCACGACTCCGAACCATACGTAACCACCGGTCTGATCACAGATTTGTATATTGCGCATTTTGAATTTCGTCTTACTGACTTGGACTTTAAGATTTTCAGAAGGCCGTAATAACTCCGGTTGCCCAGAAATACTCGTATCTTAATTTCGTCCGCGATGTCGTTATTATTGTTCAGCTCCTATCCAAGGTATACGAGTTTGTTGACCATTTTGACTGTGTGTGTGTCGATCGTTACGGTTTCCTCCCGGTGTTCATTCGAAGGCGGGATGATCATATATTTCGTTTTTTCGTCATTAACTTTCAACCCAAGGTCGGTACCTTTCCTCTCCAAGGCCATAAACTTGTCTTTAACAAAATCCATTTTTCGTCCAAGTATGTCCAGGTCGTCTGCGAAACCTAGCAACTGACTGAACTTGATGAAAATGGTGCCGCTGGAATTTATGTCCATGGTGCGCACAGCTGTTTCAAGGGTCAGGTTAAAATGCAGCGTCGCGAGAGGATCTCCCTGACGTAGGCCTTCCTCTATGTCGAAAATCTCTGACAGTTGATAACGGATCCTTACTCGGCTATTAGCATCGTTCAGTGTTAACTTCTCCAAGATCTGTCCGATATTAAACAGCTGGTCCGATGTTGAACGACCTACACGAGAACCACCTTTGTATTCACCTACAGAGTTTTCCATGTATGGATGAAGGCGTTGGTAAAGAATATTTGCAAATATCTTGTAAGCAATATTCAGCAGAGCAATTCCTCGAAAATTGCCACACTCCATTTTATCACCTTTTTTGTATATGGGACAAATTATGCTGGTCTTCCACTCTTCCGGTAACTCCTCGACATTCCATACACGCGTGATGAGCTCGTGCATCTCCATATATAGCGCGTTGCCGCCGTACTT
Source organism: Pseudolycoriella hygida (assembly GCA_029228625.1). Taxonomy (NCBI): domain Eukaryota; kingdom Metazoa; phylum Arthropoda; class Insecta; order Diptera; family Sciaridae; genus Pseudolycoriella; species Pseudolycoriella hygida. Next base: position 108,407,647 of record CM055403.1, read on the forward strand.
GAAAATTTCGCCGGGTAGATTGTCTGTCCCCGGGACTTTGAAATTTCTGAGCCTCGAAATTTCAGCTTCAACTTCTTGCATCGTTGGTTCTTCTATATATGGTTGCGCAGTATGAAATGGCAATTCGTTGTTTTCTTCGTTTCGGTTGAGCGGTGTGTTCGGGTTAAGCAGTTCTTTGAAGTACTCAGCCCATCTCGCAATGCACTTTTCCTCATCTGCTAAGACCAATCCATTCTTGTCCTTACACAGCAAAGGTTGTTGACTGTAACCATTTTTGGATTCGTTTACTTTCCGATAGAAGTTCCGAGTTTCCTTCCTATTGCCAAACTTTTCAATTTCGATCAAAACGTTCCTATCCTGCAGCCGTTTTTTGTTTCGGAACAGTTTTCGAGCGAAATTTCTCTTCGAACGGTACTCTGCCTGGCCTGCTCGAGTGTATCGACTCAGAGTTTTTAGTCGAGCTGCATTTTTGTTCTCCAGAGCTCGCTGGCATTCATCGTCGAACCAGTTATTTCTTTTATTTCCCGTTCTCGTTCCCAAAGTCTCTGCCGCGGCGCTCTCTACATTCCGCCTGATTTGATTCCACGCATCGTCGCACTGTGTTGCTCGCTGACCATTTCTTCGATAATTTTTCTCTCCAAACTATCCACGTATTTGTGTTTGATGTCTTCGTTCCGCAGTTTTTCAACGTCCCACTTTTTCAATGCCTGTTGTCGGTTGTGTTGGACCAATATGCGAGACCTAACAACCACTTTAACCAAGTAGTGGTCAGAATCAACATTTGGTCCTCTACAGCTCCTAACATCCAATACATTTGAACAGTGCCATCCACCTATCAAAACGTGATCACTCTGGTTTTTGGTTTGTCCATCAGGTGATACCCATGTCGCTTTGTGGATGTTTCTATGTTCGAAATACGTACTGCTGACAACCATGTTTCTTGATGCTGCGAAATGAACTACTCGCGTACCGTTGTCGTTAGAGTTTTCATGGAGGCTGTATTTACCAATTGTGGGACGATAGAAGACTTCGCGACCTATCTTGGCATTCAGATCTCCAAGCAGAATCTTAATGTCACGTTTCGGCGCTCCATCATATATCTCCACCAGTTTCTCGTAAAATAGCTCCTTCGCTTCGTTGTCTTTTTCCTCCGTGGGTGCGTAGGCGTTAATAGGAGTATAGTATTCTCTTATCCGTAGAGAACACAATCACTCGTCAACAGGATTGAAGCCAATCAGCGCGCTTCTAGCTGTGCCGAAAACCATGAAACCTGTTCCATACTCTCTTGGACTGTCATTACTTTTCCCACTGTTGTAGAACTTATAGTCTCCACTGATCATTGTGTCCTTTCCAGGCCATCTCGTTTCTTGCACTGCCGTGATGCCGCTCCTAGCCACTTGTGAGAGATCTCAATCCTCCTGGCCGCAACAAAGATCTTACATTCCATGTTCCTAGTTTTAAATCATTGTCCTTTTTGCGTTGCTTGAGTCGTTGCCGTTTATCCTGTCCGATCCGAGGCTGTGTTGTTGAGTTCATATTGGGTATCCATTTTTTCCGGTGTTTGGAGGTTAACCAAACGCCCAACCTACTTCCGTTTCCCCGATGACCCGTAGGGAAGTCATCAGGTAGCATAAAACTCCGAAGAGAATTGAGGTCCCGGGGACTACGACGTGGACAAAAAAAGAGCACTTAATAGTTAGACAGTTGCACGCTTGGCACATGACACGGACTATCACACTCCGCTCATATGCAATCAGGCGCTTCCCTATCTAACTACCCAATCCCCTAGCGATAATTGGCGATAATTAACTTCAATTTTAATTGAAAGTGTGTAAGGTCTGTGCGCGGGGTGAATTGCTTTCAGGATTTTCTAGTCTTTAAACGTAACGTAAACGTAAACTATGACAGACGGACGGACGTTAATTTCGGTCATTTTCTGCCGTAAAACCTTGACTTTCAGTCGCGGGAATAAAATAATTTTCTTTCAATTAGTTTTCCTATCTAACTGTTTTGCTGAAAAATTTTAGGCACATGGCACACTGGATTCATCTGCCATTAATATCAATGTTGGTGGAGTAATTCCAGAGTCAATCAGTCTAATGACACAACAGAATGGTGCATCTCGTGTAGAGATTGAAGCCCCGTCGTACGTCATTGGCAATAAAGCATCCACATTCGGTATTCATTCAACTATGAAGAAAAATGTCTATTTCTATTTTATTATATGCTAAATAACTGCTATATTCAGGTTTAACTGAGGAATCGATCATTGTGGACTGTGGGAATGCAGACGTTCAAAACGCTTTGATGATTACATCATCAAATGTGAACGTAACAAATCTGATTTTTGAGACGTCTATGCCTCATATTAACGATATCGGTAACGCATTCGACTATGGTTCGGCAGCAGATCGTGAAGAAGATTACATCGATCCAGAAACAGCTGGTATGCATTCTATGATTTAAGAAAATGTATTTCGTATCACAAGAAAATTTTAAAATTACAACAAAGGGATCGAACACCATCGAGGGTGCGACAATAGCAAAATGTTTGTCCCCACATCGGATGCAGGGCCTAAAAAATATTGCTGCATATATTGCGTTGGCCGATATCAGAAGCTGGAGCGGCACCTGAGAACCATTCACAAAACAGAGGCGGACGTAAAGAGATTCTTGGCTTTTCCTCCTCGTAAGTTCTTCAATTTATTCAACGCATTTTTAGTGTTAGTTTTGTGTGTCAAGTAATAATAGTAATAAGGATAATCTTCCTTTAAATGCTCGCGAAGGGTTTTGGGGCTAGATCGCTGTTTACTAGTTTTGTTGCTTATAGTTCTACTTTTCGAGGCCCATTCATTACCGAAATACTGTGCAAATTATAAACTGAGAGACGAACGTAACGTCATAGCATATAAAAACCTCTTTAATGGTAAAGTGGACGCAGGCCGAAAGTCCGCTTCCAAAATTAATGATATCGCCTATCGCTGATAATACGCAAAAATTTGTTTGAATTAAATGCCTGTGGTTAAAGCTTTATTCTTTCAATAAAATTGTATCACCTTTTTTAAAACAAAACTACGTTGTGTTAAAAAAAAAATGCGTCACAAATGGAAGACCCAACTACGAAATAATTTGTCAACACTTTCAGTTTTCACACGCAAAAATTAAACTTGTAAATTAGATTTCTTTGCGTAAATTGAATTTTGGGGGGTGAAAACTTAAAGTACTGAAAAATTATTTCGTTGTTGGGTCTTTCATTTGGGACGCAATTTTTTGAACATAACGCAATTTTGTTTTAAAAAAGTGATGCAATTTTGTTTAAAGAATAAAACTTTGACCACAGGCTAACATTTTTTAATGATTATTTATTTATTGCAGGCTAACATTTAATTCAAACAAATTTTTGCGTATTATTAGCGATAGTCGGGAAATGTTGTCCCAAAATCGTTCGAAGTTTTTGCAAAATCACTCTTAAGCGATATCATTAATTTTGGAAGGGAACTTACGGACTGCGACACACTTTACCTTTAACGAGGTTTTTGTGTGCGATATCAGTCTTTTTCGAAGTTTGCAGTGGTTATAACTAGAAATCATGCGAAACATTTTCTATTTTTTAAAAAAATTTGTCTACGTAAAAAAAATTTTCACAGAAAAAAAATTTCTTCGAAAACAATTTTCACCACTGAGTTGTCCCCTTCGACTACCTTCGGAACACTTCCTGTCACCTTCGGCTACCTTTGAAACACTTTGTGTCACCTTCCGCTACCTTTGGAGCACTTCGTGCCACCTTCGCGTCAGGTTTGGCTACTTTCGGAATACTTAGAGTCAGTCACCTTCCGTCAACTTCGGAACCTTTTGTGTCACCTTCGGCTACCTTCGGAACACTTTGTTTCACCTTCGGCTACATTCGGAACACTTTGAGTCACCTTCGGCTACCTTCGGAACACTTCGTGTCATCTTCGGCTACCTTCGGAACACTTCGTGTAACCTTCGGCTATCTTCGGAACACTTCTTGTCACCTTCGGCTACCTTTGGAACACTTTGTGTCACCTTCGGCTACCTTCGAAACACTTTATGTCACCTTCGGCTACCTTCGGAACACTTCGTGTCACCTTCGGAACACTTCATGTCACCTTCGGCTACCTTTCGAACACGTCGAGTCAGCTTCGGCTGATCTCTGGTCTTCTCACTGATCTTTTGCCGAAGAAACCAACTGTCAAAGTATTCTAATTCAGAATATAGCAAAAAATCCAATATGGCGTCACTTTGACAGCAGGCAGCCATTTTCTCAGTATCTCATAAAATTCTCCTCAAAGTTATAGAGATTACTTTCCCGGAGAAACCAACTGTCTATGTACTCTAATTCAAAAGATAGCAAAAATTCCAAGATGGCGTCACTTTTAAGATCCCAGAAAATTCTCTTGGCCAAACTCTACAACTTTCCCCCGAAGATCCACAGAAAAATAGCATTTTCGAGCCAATTTTCGAGCAATTTTGATGAGTCTGGGCTCGTTGGAGTTTTTTTTAATAATTTGGAGGGGAAGGGGAAGAACTCAAACATCTCAGTATGGCTCCTTGTCCCAAATGTTTTTGTGTGGCGTTTTTTGAGTTTGCGGACTTCTTTTTTGGGGTGTGGGGACTGCGTCACGCCCTCCGCTAGCGCTGCGGTCATGATGCTCTAAATTTTTTTCGCACTCTATCCGCTTTTTCACCGACCTACCCTATGAGTAGACGTCTTTTATGTAAGGATCGTCCAGTCTCTCTTACGAACTTACAAGGGAGTCAATTTCCTAATGATATGAAGTATTTTTTGGCTGCCGCTCCACGTCCCCGCTGTCGTTTATCAGAAATGTTAAAATTTCCACTTTTTCCGAATTTCTGATTTGAAGTTACTGATTTCTCTGTTTTCAAAGCCTTGACTCTCAACTTCCTCAACCAGTGGCGCTTACACTTCTACTAAAACTTTCTGGTACCCATCTCTTTATGCAGTCACGAATATTGTAGCTATTCTATCCAGGGTTATTTTCTTACGAAAAAACCCCACTCCCCGTCTCGCTGAAAAAACATTTTCGTTTCGACTATATTTCTTGCAAAATATTTAAATTATGTGTGAATAAACTTGTCGTTTGCTTTTCATGTCGATCAGTTTTATCGACGTCAGTGATGCCAACGATACCAATCAAACAAATACATCGTTAGGGGGCCATTCACAAAGTGCGCACGCCGAAAAGTCCAATTTTGTGACCCCCTCATACGCTTTCCAACGCTTTTAGAAACCAAAAGTGCGCACGAAACTATAAATTAGTATAACCATGTTGGAAAAGCGAAAAAATCTCTTCGTGAAACTTTGCGTCCATCTAACGAAAATATGTATAATGCATCAATGTTGCCTGTATAGGTCTGTCATGCGAGTGCGCTATAATACGTGTAGAACGTTTTCATCGAATCTCTAAGACCAGCGGAAATACGAACAAATATCACCGACCTGGCTACGTAACGTTAACTCTCAGTAAAACTTTACAAACCTAACGAAAAAATCTTGCTGTACGAACACAATATAACGGTACGTCGCTCATACGTGACTGCAAAGTGACGTTTTACACGCCAAAGTTGTTTATACAATACCCATATACAATTACAGAACAGTTATTTAAGAAACTTCAACACTCTCTCACTCACCTTGAATAAGGCTGGGAACTTGTCGACCATATGTGACCTGAACGTGATAACGATTCACCTGATTTTGTTCGGCTCAGGTCAAGTTTTGAAAAATGAAAAAGCTTGATCTCACCTGATTTTTGCATTGATTTCAGGAAAACTCATGCCAAGTAATCTGATCTGATAAAGCCCTACCACTTTGACCTTGACTTTGGCGTTTAAGTCGCTTGTCTGACAGTTTGAATTGATCGATTTCAATGAACTGACATATAGAGCACACCTATGTATTATTTTCTGTGACTAAAACCACGTCTTATTTTATCGACTCGTTTGCTCGCCTTGATAGAGTGTGGAGAACAATTCTTCCCCCTTCGGACTCATTCACAAGCTTTTCAAGAACCCCCTCACCCTCTTCTCCTCTCCCTCACTTTGGAATGGATCCTTACCTTATCAACGTGTAGAATAGCTTTCTTGCTGGTCGTTTCGTTCATTGTTGTAGTTTTTTTTTAAATTTGTTGTGCTTCTGCGTGCATAAAAAACACTGTCAATAATCTCCTCAGCACATATGAAGTATTCAACTGTTTGAATCCAAGTTTCCTCTTTTCAATTTTCTTTTTTCTTCGCAGGATCAGCAGAACGTCGAATGATCATTGCTGGAATAAGGAAAAGGGGAGAGTTCGAATGGAACAATAACTCAAAATTAAATCAATGTGGTGAATATGCTGTGAGCCGGCGTCCGAACAAGAAGTTTAAAAAAAATCCTTGGGACATGGTACCGTGTACTGGATGTTTCGGCGTATACAGCAAAATTTCATTGTCCCGCCATTGGAACCGTTGCACAAAGAATCGCTTGAAGGACGAGCACATGGTACAGCAGCTCGGAAGAGCACTTGAAGCCAGAATTCATTAAGAGGCGTCTGAAGATTTGGTGAAAATTTTTTCAACATTTAGAGAAAGTCAGTTCATCCGAGACATTCGCTTCGACTGGTTGGCAATATGTTACGGGAACGAACTGTGTATGAGTTATTCACCGCACTACCAACAAGGGTACATCTGTGCCAAGTTAAGGGCCGTTGCAAAAGTGCTTCATGTTGCAAAATCCATTTCGACAAAAGTAACTGATCTGGCATCATTTTTTCACGTCACACAATGTGACACGGTCATCGAAGCAATACGAATTATGGGAAAGTTTGATCGTAAGACCAAATTGTTCGGAAGTCCTGGAACCGCTTTAACAACAGTGACGCTAATCAATACAATCGGACCATTGCTTGGAACTGAATCTTCGAAATTGTTGGATTATCAGAAAGAGAAGGACGTGAAACGATTCTTAAATGTGTTCAAGAGAGATGTAAGAGCAAGAATCAGTAAATTGGCCAGTGTCACAAAGGTAGAGATGAAACGCGCTAGTAAGGAAAACATTCCAACAACAGAAGACGTAAACAAACTTACAAAATTCCTTGATTCAAAAAGAGATAAATACTTTTCTGAATTGAATAAGGAATACTCGTACGGGGCTTGGCTAAAATTGTCGCAGCTGACCTTAATATCCATACTTGTTTTTAATCGGAAAAGAGCAGGAGAGATGGCGAACATCCTTACCACCGACTTTGTCAACCGTGACAAGATTGCTGATCAATGTCCTATGCTTTTGGATACCATACCAGTAGAAACGAGGAGAAAGATTAAGAGTCGAATGAAGATTAGAAATAAACTGGGCCTAAGGGCGGTTCCAGTGTTGTTGAAGCCCAGCTGGGATGCTTGTCTAGAGCTTTTGATCCGTCATCGAGAAAACGCTCAGATACCTAAAAGCAACAACTTCCTGTTCGCTCTTCCTGCACAATCACAAAGAGTCAAAACAATTAATGTGTGGACAATAATGAGATCTTTTTCGAAGTCAATTTTAATTTCCGAAACATTAAATTCGAATAAATGAATTTTAGAGTTTTTAAATATAGTTTCAATTGATTCGCTCATCTTCAGCTAAGAACATGAAAACTAAACTATAAAATACTGGCACAAAATACATGTCGGAAACACCTCTCTCTCTCATTCTTTATCTTTCATTCTATCACAACAAAAACCTTTTTAAAAATGAAATGTGACGCAAGTCCTTGCGCTTCGGAACGCAAAGAATATTTTTGAAATATTTTCACATTCGATTTAAAAAAGTGCGTCGCAAATGCCGGAACCACCAACGTAACTTTCAAATCACCGCCGCGCCGGTGAACTTCTGACTTCCGACTCACCGCTGGTGACTTTCAACTTACCGCCGGCCACTTTCAACTCACCGCCGGTGACTTTGGACGCACCGCCAGCCGGTGACTTTCGACTCACTGCCGGTGACTTTCGACTCACCGCTGCCGGTGACTTTCAACGCATCGCCGCCGGTGACTTTCAACGCACCGCCGCCGGTGACTTTCAACTCACCGCTGGTGACTTTCAACTCACCGCTGGTGACTTTCAACTCACCGCTGGTGACTTTCAACTCACCGCTGGTGACTTTAAACTCACCGCTGGTGACTTTCAACGCACCGTTGATGACTTTGGACGCACCGCCGGTTACTTTGGACGCAACACCGGTTACTTTGGACGCACCGCCGGTGACTTTGGACGCACCGCCGGTGACTTTGGACACACCGCCGGTGACTTTGGACGCACCGCCGGTTACTTTGGACGCAACACCGGTTACTTTGGACGCACCGCCGGTGACTTTGGACGCACCGCCGGTGACTTTGGACCCACCGCCGGTGACTTTGAACGCACCGCCGGTGACTTTGGACGCACCGCCGGTGACTTTGAACTCACCGCCGGTGACTTTGAAATCACCGCCGGTGACTTTGAAAAGATCGCCGGTGACTTTGAAATCACCGCCGGTGACTTTGAACTCACCGCCGGTGACTTTGAACTCACCGCCCGCCGGTGACTTTGAACTCACCGCCGGTGACTTTGTACTCAATGCCGCTGAGTTTGATTGCATTGCCGGTGAGCTTGAACGAAACTTTCAACTCACCCCAGGTGACTTTGAACACACCGCCGGTAACTTTGAACTCACCGCCGGTAACTTTGAACTCACCGCCGGTAACTTTGAACTCACCGCCGGTAACTATCAACTCACCGCCGGTGATTTTGAAATCACCGCCGGTGACTTTGGACGCACCGGCGGTGACTTTGGACGCACCGCCGGTGACTTTGGACGCACCGCCGGTGACTTTGGACGCACCGCCGGTGACTTTGGACGCACCGCCGGTGACTTTGGACGCACCGCCGGTGACTTTGGACGCACCGCCGGTGACTTTGAACTCACCGCTGGTGACTTTGGACGCACCGCCGGTGACTTTCAACTCACCGCCGGTGACTTTCGACTCACCGCCGGTGACTTTCAACGCACCGCCGGTGACTTTCAACGCACACCCGGTGACTTTCAACTCTGCTCAGGTGACTTTTGACTCACTGCCGGCGACTTTCAAATCATCGCCGCTGATTTGGACGCACTGCCGGTGACTTTCAACTCACCGAAGGTAACTTTAGACGCACCGCCGCGCCGGTGACTTTGGACGCACCGCCGGTGACTTTGAACTCACCGCCGGTGACTTTGAATTCATCGGCGGTGACTTTGAACTCACCGCCGGTGACTTTGAACTCACCGTCGGTGACTTTGAACTCACCGCCGGTGACTTTGAACTCACCGCCGGTGACTTTGAACTCACCGCCGATGACTTTCAACGCACCGTCGATGACTTTGGACCCACCGCCGGTGACTTTGAACTCAATGCCGCTGAGTTTGAACGCATTGCCGGTGAGCTTGAACGAAACTTTCAACTCACCCCAGGTGACTTTGAACTCACCGCCGGTGACTTTCAACGCACCGCCGGTGACTTTGAACTCACCGCCGGTAACTTTCAACTCACCGCCGGTGACTTTGAACTCACCGCCGGTGACTTTGGACGCACCGCCGGTGACTTTGAACTCCCCGCCGATGACTTTCAACGCACCGTCGATGACTTTGAACGCTCCGCCGGTGACTTTGAACTCAATGCCGCTGAGTTTGAACGCATTGCCGGTGAGCTTGAACGAAACTTTCAACTTACCCCAGGTGACTTTGAACTAGCCGCCGGTAACTTTGAACTCACCGCCGGTAACTTTCAACTCACCGCCGGTAACTTTCAACTCACCGCCGGTAACTTTCAACTCACCGCCGGTGACTTTCAACTCACCGCCGGTGACTTTGGACGCACCGCCGGTGACTTTGGACGCACCGCCGGTGACTTTAAACTCACCGCTGGTGACTTTGGACGCACCGCCGATGACTTTCAACTCACCGCCGGTGACTTTCAACGCACCGCCGGTGACTTTGGACGCACCGCCGGCGACTTTGGACGCACCGCCGGTGACTTTGGACGCACCGCCGGTGACTTTGGACGCACCGCCGGTGACTTTGAACTCACCGCCGGTGGCTTTGAACTCACCACCGGTGACTTTAAAATCACCGCCGGTGACTTTGGACGCACCGCCGGTGACTTTGGACGCACCGCCGGTGACTTTAAACTCACCGCTGGTGACTTTGGACGCACCGCCGATGACTTTCAACTCACCGCCGGTGACTTTCAACGCACCGCCGGTGACTTTGGACGCACCGCCGGTGACTTTGGACGCACCGCCGGTGACTTTGGACGCACCGCCGGTGACTTTGAACGCACCGCCGGTGACTTTGGACGCACCGCCGGTGAGTTTGAACGCATTGCCGGTGAGCTTGAACGAAACGTGAGAGGCACCGACGATTTCCTTCCTGATGACATATGCGCTAAATCATTTAATGATTTTCATTGTTTTCTTTGTGCTCATCAAGAACCGTCTTTGAAATGTTCAAGACAATTGATAGGTTCTTGAAATGATAGATCCAAGGGTGTTCATATTCTGCTTGTGTAAAATAAAAGTCAGTCACAGTTCAACACTCGTTGTATTCACTGCTATAACACAAAACCTCAACATGGTAGCAGAGCATGGTTGTGTCGAGTAAGCAATTTGTAATATGAAGTGAATTATTTTTTTAACATTGTAAAAAAATTAATTGATTAGAGTTGAACAGTTTTTTTTGTTGAATTGAATATTTTATTTTGTGTCGTGTTGGAACAGTTAAGAATATTCAGAAGGAGTATTAAAATTGTTAACGTGAAAAATAAAATCGGTTTCGAATTTAATAAAAAAGAACAAAGTGTGACTCGGTTATCTGATGGCTGCCAAATTAGATTTCGAAGTTGTCAAGTTGAAGGGAGCGGAAAATTTCCACACATGGAAATTTGCAATCATGAATTATTTGGAATTCAAGGGGCTGCATAAAGCGCTGGTGTCGGGTACAGGTGCTGAAACAGACGCAGCTAAATTACTCCAAGCAAAATCACTGTTGGCATTGAGCGTGGAAACTTCAATATACCCTCATATTCAAAGTCTAACAACTGCGCTGGATGTGTGGGATATGTTGAAGAAACTTTACGGGGACAAGGGCTTAAGCCGACGAGTAGGTTTGCTAAAAACTTTGACTACGACGAGATTGGAGGATTTTTCTTCTGTAAATGACTACATAGACACAATTCAGGGATTGGCTGACAAGTTGACGGCGATTGACTTGGGTTCCATAATGCTTGCTGGTTTGACGGATGATTTCAAACCATTGGTTATGACCCTGGAGGCTAATAGTCAGAAGGTTACGGCAGACCTTGTCATTTCAAAACTCCTGGATATGAAAGTGTCAAGTTCCCAAAGTGTATTCATATCAAAAAGGGGTGGAAAAAGGTCGGATAAAAGCGGCAGTAAAAAGAGAGAATGCTATTCGTGCGGTCAGGTGGTACATCTAAAAAAGGATTGTAAGACGTCAAAAAAGGACCAGAGCAATGGTGCATCAAGTTCTCAAAAGGCCAAGGCTGCTTTTACGGCAGTGACAAAAAATGCAATGGCATGTTCAAATGATTTTTCAACGGATTGGTATGTGGATTCAGGGGCGTCAAGTCATATGACTCCAAACGGGCAAATACTGGTTGATAAGCAAGGGGCGAGCATGCAGGTAATCAAAAGTGCTAACGACGCGCAAATGAAAGTAATTGGCACGGGTGATACCATTTTGAAATTGGACACAGCAGAAATTATCGTGAATAATGTACTGCAAGTTCCAGACTTGGCAGTAAATTTGCTATCGGTCAGTAGCATAGTGAAAAACGGTAACACGGTACTTTTTGATTCTAACGGTTGTACGATCAAAAATGCGCGGAATGAAACTATAGCTAGATGTGCATGTGAAAACGGTGTATATAAGTTACAATCAAATGATTCAAGGCCGAACAGTTGTATGTTTAACGCCTTGACATGGCATCGGCGGTTGGGCCATTTAAACCCTGTGTCGTTGAAGAAAATGCGTGATGGTGCAGTTACTGGTGTTCATTTTTCGGACAGAAATGAGGCCGATATAAAGAGCTGTGTAGTCTGCGCTGAGGGGAAACAGTGTCGTCTCCCATTTAAATCAAGTTCAAGTAAAACTGAAGATTTGTTGGAACTAGTGCATTCAGACGTGGCAGGACCAATGGAGACGCCTTCACTTGGAGGAGCTAAGTACATGCTGACCTTCATTGATGATTTTTCCAGAAAAATATTCACGTTTTTTCTCAAGCGTAAATCGGAAGTGTGTGAAACGTTCAAAAATTTCAAAGCGTTTGTTGAGAAGCAGACGGGTAAAAAGCTGAAAATTTTAAGAACTGATAAGGGAGCTGAATTTTTTTCAAATGACCTAATTAATTTTTGCAAATCCCAAGGTATTTGGCATCAATCAACCCAACCTATACACCACAGCAAAATGGAGTGGCAGAGAGGTTTAATCGCACTATCGAAGAAAAGGGGAGATGTCTGATGTTCGACGCAGATCTTCCAGTGAATTTTTGGGCGAAGGCGTGTAACATGGCCGGGTATTTGATCAACAGGTCGGTTAATACATCAAATATGGCTACTACACCAGAAGAAATATGGACAGGCAAAAAAGTCGATTTGTCTGATCTACGCATATTCGGGTCCGAAGTTATGGTCCATGTTCCGAAGCAGAAGCGTTGAAAATGGAGCAAAAAATCTACCCAAATGATTTTTACGGGATTCGATGATTGTACAAAGGGCTACAGATGCATCAATCCTACAACCGGAGAACTTTTGGTGAGCAGGGACGTCATCTCCCACGAAAAATTGAAAGTTCCAGTAGTTGAAAAGGTAGTTTGTCAAAATTCGACATCACTAAATGACGTTTCAGAGAGGATAGTTGTTAGATTCGATGATGACGACATTGAAACAACTGAAAATCAAATTTCAAGTGATGACCCAATGAATGAAGAAAATGTCATAGGTTTGAATGAAAATCAAACTTCAAGTGATGACTCAATGAATGCCGAAGATGTCATAATCTTGGATGATACGGTATTGGATGAGACAAGTAATTTGACGTATGACGATGATGTCATGGGCGACCCAGACTATGTGCCAGATGAGGACTCAAACGAATCAAACGAATCGCTCATGACCAGACGGGCGAGATCTAAAAGGTAAATCCTAATGCTTTTAACCTCGTTCATTTTGCTTTTATCACAGAACCGGCTTCATATGAAGAGATGAAACAAAGTCCTGATAAAGAAAAGTGGATGGACGCTGTTAACGAGGAAATCGAAGCTCATCGATTGAACAAAACATGGGACCTGGTGGAATTACCGGCAAAAGAAAAGGCCACAAGAACAAAATGGGTCTTCAAGAAAAAAAGAAATCAGGACGGCGAAGTGGTTCGCTACAAGGCACGATTGGTTGCGAAGGGCTGTTCGCAGAAGTACGGGTTGAACTATACCGAAACGTTTTCTCCAGTTGTCAGGTATGCGTCTTTAAGATTTCTCTTCGCTCTAGCCGTTTAAAAGGAATACAGCTGTTATCAACTGGATGCGTTGACTGCCTTCATTCAAGGGGTGATTGAAGAGGAGATATACGTGTGTCAGCCCGAAGGGTTCAATGACGGTACGAACCGTGTGTGCAAATTGAACCGTGCTCTTTATGGATTGAAACAAGCGGGACGCTTGTGGAATACTAGACTGGATGCTGTACTGTTGAAGTTTGGCTTGAGAAAAAGTAAACTTGATCCTTGCATTTATTTCAGTGATAACTTGCAATCTATGCGGACGATTTTCTGATTTTTTTTAAAAACGTAGATACATTGAATGAATTGAAATCGCATCTCAATAGTATATTCAACATGAAGGACGTCGGCCCGGTGACAAACTGTTTGGGAATGAGAATAACCCAAGGACAACATTGGATTGAATTGGATCACGAACGTTATACACGTGACATTTTACAGCATTTTGGAATGGAAGAGTGCAAACCAATCTGAACGCCGAGAGAAGTTAATCAGAAATTGACCAACAGGTAACTTCAGAAAATTCGTTGGTTGGTAAAATACCGTTTCAGGAGGCGGTTGGAAGTCTGCTATATTTGGCGCAGACTACACGCCCAGATATAGCATTTGCAGTTAACGACGTCAGTCGTTTTAACAATAAACACACTGACGTACACTGGCAAGCTGTTAAAAGAATTTTTCGTTATCTACGTGGTACAATTTCAACCAGGCTGAGATATTCGAAAAGAGAATCTACAGGAATGCAGTGCTATTCTGATTCTGACAGGGGGTCAGATATCGATACGAAGCGGTCGTGTTCAGGGCACATCATTACCATGTCCAACGGTGCTGTTAGCTGGAACAGCAAAAGACAGGGAACAATCGCCCTGTCATCAACTGAAGCAGAGTACATGGCGCTTTCGTCAGCGGTTTGCGATGTATTGTGGGTGAAACAATTGGCAGCTGAATTAAATCCATCTGCCATCAAGACAGTTCCAATCTTGTGCGATAATACCAGCACAATTTCCTTGGCGAAAAGTGACGCGTTTCGTCCCCGCACGAAACATATAGGCATTCGATATCATCATTTAAGAGGAAAAATCAATGACGGAATTATCAGTATGAGTTTTGTGCCCACGATTCAAAATGCTGTTGACTCTTTAACAAAAGCAGTTCCAAAAGACAAGCATATTTTTTGTTCGATTAAAATGGGGTTAACGAACGTTGGAGCTTAATATTTTTTTTTTTGCTTTGTTTTTAAAGGAAAAACTTTTGATGATAATTTTTTTTTATTTTTTGTGCGCATAGGCAAAAATTATCACACCTGTCGATCGATTTGGAACGTACAACTCAGTTCATTTTAAGCTTTCGAGTTGAATAGTCAAATAATTTTTTTTTGTTAAATATCTGGCAATGGGTAATTGGTTCAGTACTCCGAATAGTGAAAGTAAAACCATAGAGTCCGACGGTGAAGTCGATAACAACGTGATAATTCAAAACTCAGAAATGGACTACTGATTGGAGATTCTCATCGTAACGTCAATCATTTGTGGGATAAAGATATTTGAATTAGTTGTTTATTGTTATCAAAAACATACAAAGATTGTTAAATCGAATTATGAAAGAGATTTGAAAATTGGGAAAGGGAATGAAAAAGTTTAATTGTTCTTTCTAACTCTAACTCTAAAATGTTTTACGCGTTGTGAAAATTGAATTTATGTATTCGGTTAAATGTTTCTCAATTGTAATGATCATAAAAAAAGTGAAATTGACTCTTTTTGTATATTCATTAAGGGAGGGTGTTGAAACATATTAGTTTATATTTTCGTCAACTCAGCATAAATGCAGGTGTGCATATTTTGGTTTATATAAATTCATATTCTGCTTGTGTAAAATAAAAGTCAGTCACAGTTCAACACTCGTTGTATTCACTGCTATAACACAAAACCTCAACAAGTACTCCTTGGAAAAATAATTTTCAATTGGATACCAAGCTGCATACTTGGTCATGGCTCAACGGCACAAGGTGGTGTTGCAGTAGCCAAGTCGGCGAAGGCAGGCTGGTGCCAAAAAATTAAATTGTGGAAGTTTGAATCTAGTATTCAGTACATTACGGCGCAAAACTTTTTGAATTGGCACCAGCTGCCCTCTATATGACCTTGAACAATGAAAAAGAAGGCAGCCTGGTGCCAAAACTTTAAGCATATCACTATGACGGCATTGACGACTGCTTCACAACGCATCACTTTTTATCTTGGCATCAGGCTGCCTTCTTGAGCTATGCTCGTTTAAATGTAGAAGGCAGCGGCAGCCCAGTGCCAAGATGAAAATTGATGCGTTGTGAAGCACCAGGCTGCCTTCTTTTTCATTGTTCAAGGTCATATAGAGGGCAGTCTGGTGCCAAATCAAAAAGTTTTGCGCCGTAATGTACTAGATACTAGATTAAAACTTCACCAATATAATTTTTTGGCACCTGCCTGCCTTCCTCGATTTGGCTACTGCAACACCACCTTGTATGTAAATATGTATGGAAAATGTATGGAGAGTCCGCGTCGCTATAACACCCCGCCCCCCTCTCCATATCTACATTTCTGTTGAGGTCATACATACACCGAAAAAAAATTAAATTTTCAATGGCTATGACCCAGTGGGAACATTAGGAACTCGAACTTGTGGATTTGATATTGAGAAAAAACGATTTTGCATACAAATTCTTTAAGTAAAAACTCAAAGCAAGTTCGCTGTCATGTAGGGTAAAAGCACTAGTGACAGGCCACGTACCAGTCTCCAGCCAACATTTTAGTTTCATTTATGACAAATTTTATCAATGAAAGAACAATAGCTGGCCGGAGACTGGTACGTGGCTAGTCAATAGTGCGTTTACCCTCGCAGTCGTTTAAGAAATTTAAGTACTTTGGGTTCACTCGAAACAAAAAACGATTTATTTCTCCAAAAACTAAAATCTATTACTTCTTTTGTAGAAAATTATTTTTATGTATAAAAGGAAGAACGCCCTGGTGTTAAGTGCACAGTGCATCGCGTGGTTGATCCGGCTACAGTCGACCTGACAATCTGGACGAAACGCACAAATTAGGTCGATATATTGATGAATTGTACTGATTGTAGTTCATCGAGAATTTTTCTCAATAAAAAATTGTTTTCTTTTTGTAAATCCTAAATCCAGAGATTCTTCGGCCAAAACACCAAGCGGCTTAGACAATCGAATTCGTCTGCGATTGCATCGTTCAGCATTGTCATCTCGGCCTGAGTCGTTACTTGAAGAACTTGATCGATTAGGTCGAACAAATCGTTTGGGATGGACTTCCACTCCTCTACGTTGAGGACGAAATTCCCCCATTGGACGTAAAGGCGATGAATCATTATCTTCCGTTTGAACTCTTTTTCGACCGACCGCCTGACGACGACTGTTCGATTTTTGTATTATTTGTGGTCGAGATCGCTGCGGCTCGGAAGTATTCGGATCGAGTTGAACTTCTTCGTGATGGATATTAACAGTTGAGCCGTTCGCGCTTTCTGCTATTTTACTCTGTGATATGGAAACTGTAGCTTGGAGCGGTTGGTTCGAAGTGCTTGGAATATTATATGTATCTGAATTTAGACCTGCAACTTGAGTGTCATTTTGTGACGCTGTTGGGGGTTCGGATAAGTTTTGAACACTAGGAAATGGATGGGACGAAGCGCACGAGTTATTTAAATGTCGACGGTCTACCATGAATGTTGATTGAACGTCATGTGGAGGATTTAGTGTAACAGATGTGGCCAAAGTTGCTGTAGAAGTAAAGGTTGAATTTGTAGACGATGATATGTGCTGGAACATGTAATCCGGTTCGTTGCAGATCATCTCAGTCGGTTTCGTTGGTAATTTTTTTTTAGTTTTAAACTTGGGCGTCGATTCGTAACCGACCTCTTTTAATTGACCGCATCCATCCAATATGTCAATGCCAAATATTTTAATTATTTTCTGATCTCGTAAATTGATCTGCGCGTCGATTTTTCCATGAACTTTGCTTTGTGGACGATTTCTTGCTACCGTCAGTTTCTTCTTGGTAACATCTTTCAACGAACTCAGAAAATGAAGAACAACATTTACTTCATCTTCGTTCACTATTTACCCGTCTAAATGAATACGGAGTAATAATAAATATTGATAAATGTCTCTTTGGTCAAAAAGAAATCCAATTCCTTGGTTTTCAAATAAATGAACAAGGAACTAAGCCATTAAAGTCGAAAGTTCAAACAATCTTAAACTTTCCTCTACCACAAACCGTTAACAAATTAAAACGATTTCTCGGAACGATCAATTTCTTCCGCAGATTCCTTCCTCATGCAGCGGAAACACAAATTCCACTCTTTTCCTGCATGAAAGGAAATATTAAAAATGACAAAACTCAAATTAATTGGACTCCTGAAATGTTAAATGCATTTGACAAATGTAAAAAAGAATTAGCAGACGCAAAATTACTTGCTCATCCTGATCCTAATGCTAAAATTTCTTTACATGTTGATGCATCTGATTTTGCTATAGGAGGTGTCGTCCTTCAATGGAAAGAAAATATTTGGCAACCGCTATCATTCTTTTCACAAAAATTATCATAAGCTCAAACAAAATATTCAACTTATGATAAAGAATTACTTGCCATTTAAGAAGGCATTAAACATTTCCGACCAACACTGGAAGGTACAGATTTTACTATCTTTACCGACCACAAACCATTGACTCATGCTTTCAACCAAAAGCAAGACAAAGCTACTCCTCGTCAAAACAGACAATTAAATTACATTTCACAATTTTCCACTGACATACGTCATGTACTAGGAAAAAAGAATGTAGTTGCAGACACATTATCACGTATCGCAACTACTAATCAAATATATTCACTATGTTTTGAAAGTTCAATTGACTAGACAAGAATTTTTTCAACAAACTTGATTCCAGTCTGAAAATAATAAAAACAGACTACAATGGCTCAAAAATCCATTGTGATATTTCAACAGGAAAACTTCGACCAGTTATTCCTTCAAGTTTCAGAAAAATTATTTTCGATAATGTTCATAAATTATCACATCCTGGAATCAAAGCTTCAACAGAACTTATCAAGAAAGATTTTGTGTGGCCAACAATGTCAAAAGACATCAAGAAATTCTGTCAATCTTGTATTGCTTGCCAGAAATCAAAAATCACACGGCACAATTCTAGCCCAATACAACCGATTGATATTCCAAATGAACGTTTCAATCATATCCATATAGATATTGTTGGATCCCTTCCTCCATCCGAAGGATATAAATTCTGTTTAACAATAATTGATCGCTTTACTAGATGGCCTGAAGCCATACCTATGAAAGACTAAACTGCTGAAACAGTATCTAAAAAATTACTTTTTCATTGGATCTCTCGTTTTGGTGTTCCAAACATCATTACTACAGACCAAGGTCCACAATTTGAATCAGATCTATTCAAAGAACTGAATAAATTACTTGGAACTAATAAACAACGAACTACCAGTTACCACCTACAAGCAAATGGTATCGTTGAAAGATGGCACTGTACACTAAAAAACGCTATCAAGTGTCATAAAAATCCAAATTGGATAAACTCACTTCCAATAATATTGCTAGCTTTACGATCAGTAATCCTACCAAACCTAAATGCTTCAGTCTCTGAAATGGTCTATGGAACAAACATCCAACTTCGATATCATTTCTTTCACAAAACTGAAACAAATACAACAAAAGACGCATTCACTTTTGTTGAAAAATTAAAACGAATTATGGATGATATTCAGCCTATTCCAAGCTCCAATCACCATAAACAAAAGATTTTTATTTTTAAAAATCTCAAAGACTGCTCTCATGTTTTCGTTCGTAAAGAGTGTTATAAAAAACCAGTACAACCAAATTACGACGGACCATATGAAGTCTTAAAACGAGACGCAAAATTCTTTACCTTAAAAATCAAAGGAAAAGAAAAAGTCATCAGCATTGACCGTCTCAAACCTTGCTTTGAAATTCCAGAAACATATTCTGTTGATTCAATTAAGCAAACCAAAAAACTTACTTTCAACTTAGAAAATAACTTAATTTTCGAACCATGTTTTGAAATTACTTCACTTGACAATCAAAACATGGTAACTCAAATTTAGACATTCAAAATTTTCGTCAAAATTCCATTGGTACATTTCATCAAACTACATTGGTACAACTTGGCAAATTCCATTGGCTCATTTCTTCAAAATCGATTGATCGAGTTATCAAATTCTACATGAAACCATTAACTATCAAATTCAAAATTTCGTGAACCCAATTTTCGTCAACCCAATTGGACATGGCTCAATTTTTTCGACAGGGGGACGTATGTGGTATGAATCAAATCTTCATTGAAATCAAATCAATTTATTTTGTATCAAGTAACCTTAGATTCTGCTATATAAGCAACGCATTTTATAGAAACATCAGCATTCAAATATATGGATTCAAATTGGTAACATTAATTTGTTTTGATCAGTTCCCATAGGATGACTCTTGCACGAATAATAGTTGAATCAGAATCGAACAAATGTCAAGTACACAACTTGTTTTTTGTTTCATTCAGAAGTTGGCAGGAAAAATTGAAAATTTCAGTTTAGAAAAGTGTAAATGTTTGTGTAAGTATAGCGTTTTGAGATAAAAAAAATTTACTGTTTTGTAACGGTTTCTCATGTTTAAAAATTATTTTTCCAAAAGAAAATTCTCTTTCCAGTCGCAACTTTCAAAGTTTTCAGTCGAACAAATTTGTAAAAAACATAGTATGACAATATTGCAAATTCCCGATGTTGTGATTGTTTTTCTGCAGTTTCCTCCTAATTCTTCTGATTTTCTGCATCATCCATCACAAGGAAATAATACAATTTTTAAAATTCCCAGCTAGTTTGTTAAGAGATTTATTAAACTCAAAGCATTGCTTGCAGTGGGAGTCCAACGATATCGTTTTGGTCGTTTTATAGCTTTTTCTGTACGCTGTTAGTTGTGATCAAGGTTTTGTTTTCTTTGTTTTCTTTTCGACATTGAAATTTAACTTGACTAAGATTTTAGTGGCTGGTAATTGTGGGTTGGTATAAAGAATTTTGTAGAAAACAAAGAAAGCAAATTAAGTTAATACTTTGGGGGCAGTAGTAGTGGTACGGTTGGAAGAACATTTTTGAGCTACGTTGCATATCACACCAGTCGCGTTGCAATCGTATATACAAAAACATAACCAAAGACACGTACGTATCAGAATAGATGTGACAAACAGAATAGATGTGGCAGAGTGACTCGAACGTACCTAAATATACAAATAAGCAAACAATACAACGTTTTCTGTTCTTTTATAACTGTAAGAATTTCAAAGATCCATAGAAATTACCCAAGATAATGTCAAAGGCCCTACCGAAGTAC
>CM055403.1:108429147-108439506 GCA_029228625.1 Pseudolycoriella hygida
ACAACTTCGCCCTTGGAACCAACTTTCTACCTCTCATAGTTCTGGAGATCTGGGTCATCCTGCCCAATTATGGAAGTGGCCATATACCAGGATTGGGCCATGTTTCACCAAAACCCTGAAACTCGTGTTCGCTTAAATATAATTCTCTACAACTTTGCCTTTGACAGTAAATCTCCATATTGCATAGTTAAGGAAATATAGACGAAAAACTGTTTTCGTATATGGCCAAGAATCTCAATTTGGTCCATTCCATTGGTCCCAGTGCCCAGACCCCTGTACCGATTCCCACAAAATTTTCCCAGTTTTGTGACATCAAATGCTTTCATTCGACACCAAAATGAGGAATTTCCGTGCTATACTTGCTGAGATATTTTTGAAAAAGCTTCACCGACCTCGAAAAACCATGTTTTTGGTCACTTCCTCGACCATATCTCCAGAACTACTTGATCGATTTTGCTCATCTTCGAACTTGAATCATGGGAGACATGCACCTTTCAGAAAAAAAAAAGTTTAGGCTGATCGGTTGAGCCGTTTGAAAAAAAAAGTGGAGACGGACAGACGGACAGACGGACGGACGGACATTTTTTTTATTGCTGATTCGCCATATTTAGACGATAATAGATGCATCCCCCCAACTCCCACCTCGACCTACCCAATGTTACAATAAAATTGTTTGTAGTAAACGTATAGGACCTTTGTACTTCGTGA
The DNA here is from genome assembly GCA_029228625.1 of Pseudolycoriella hygida. Lineage (NCBI taxonomy): Eukaryota > Metazoa > Arthropoda > Insecta > Diptera > Sciaridae > Pseudolycoriella > Pseudolycoriella hygida. The sequence goes on from CM055403.1 coordinate 108,429,856, forward strand.
TGGTTTCCAATCACAACAAAAATCCTTGTTAATAGGGAAACGTGACGCAAGTCCTCGTCCCTTCTTCCAAAACAACTGATAAATTTGGGTAACGCTTACAGCTTCGGAACGCAAAAAATTATTTTGAAATATTTTCACTTTTGATTGTCTTTGTCTTTGCTGGTCTTGTTGGACTTTTCAAAAGCATTCGACAGCCTAGAACATGAGATCCTTTCACTCAAGCTAAGTGTTCAAGTTTTCTTCTTCTGCTATTCCCCTCATTCGTAATTACCTCACAAGTCGATACCAATGCGTCTCTATTGGTATTTCTAAACCGCTGGAAATAAGGTTGGGTATTCTCAGGGCTCCGTACTCGGTCCTCATCTGTTTTCATTTCATATTAGTGACCTGCCAAATCATTTGAGTAATACTGCACACCACATGTTTGCAGACAATGTTCAGCTGTACTTATCATACTCGCTCGACGGTATTGATGAAACGGTGCAATGTATGAATGAGGATCTGGTCTCAGTAAGTCGCTGGGCTCGTGCAAATTCACTCGTCTTGAATGCCAGCAAGACGCAAGTGATTATTTTCTCTGTTTTGTTGGAAGGTGTCGTCATCATCTATAAGGCGACGGCATTGAACTTCGGCATCTACATGGACCAGCGGATGATGTTCAAGAAACATGTTAAGGACTTGTGCTCGAATGTATTTTCGCGGTTGCGTTGTGTTGGAGTTGTAATAGAATATACACCGCCGCAGATATCATTAGATCTTTCTAGAATGTTTATACCGATTGTAAAGTCTATATTAGAACGATAATCATTGTGATCGCTAAACAGTACACTTCTGTGCTGTAAATAAAATATTGTTTTACTTATCGAAAAGACTAGTTTCAATTGGATCCCAACATTGGTGGTAGCAGAGCATGGTCATATGGACACCTCTTTCCTTAGAAGACCAGGCTTAAATTGGTCAGAGCCCTAGCGACGTACACTTTATCGAAAAAGCCTTCTCTGCGTGTGTGCGCTATGTATATAGGCTCAAGCGGTATAAGCCGAAAGCCAAAGAAAAGGTAATGCAATAGTAGATTCTTTTACATTGCCTTCTATGATTCACAAAAAGGTAATGCAAAAGAAGATTCCCAGGTGAATCTATCTACGTCCGACCTGCTTGAAGAGTTCCGAAGAACTAAAGCAAAGTGTCGTTTTGCATTGCCTTATGATTCAAAAAAAGGCAATGCAAAGGAAGATTCCCATGTGAACTAACATACGCCCGACCTGCTCGACGAGTCCAAAGGGACTGAATTTAAATGCGGTTTTGCATTGCCTTTTATAGCAAAAAAACCATTATGCTACCTAGATTTCAATTGAAATATTTTCTAGATGTAATTTAAAATTTTTTTTTTGTTTTTTTGGACAGTTGGTTTCTTCGGGAAAGTTGTTGATATTGATGAGTAAAATCTTTATGAATCCTAAGGAAATGGCTGCCACGTGTCAAAGTGACGCCATCTTGGATTTTTTGCTTTTAAAAGTATTTGAGAAGGTATGGGAGGCAGATCATTGGTTTCTTCGGCAAAGTCTCAGAGTTTTGTTAGTAAAAGTCACCAGTATTGGTGAAAATGTCGGGCAGTTGGACACGGGGTCAATTTTTATGGTTTTAAAAGTATTTGGGAAGGTATGAGAGACAGACGATAGGTTTCTTTTGCAAAGTCTCAGAGTTTTGTGAGTAGAAGTCACCAGTATTGGTGAAACTGATGGGCAGCTCCGGGGAAAAAGCAGTACGGGGGTAATCTGTTGTATGAGGAAATGGTAGTACGGGGAAAACAGTAGTGAGAAGAAAATGGTAGTACGGTGGAAACGGTTGTACGGGAAACAGTAGTACAGGGGAAACAGTTGTACGGGAAAAACAGTAGTGCGGTGGAAACGGTTGTGCGGGGGAAATGGTAGTACGGGGAAAACAGTAGTGAGGAGGACGGTAGAAACGGTTGTACGGGGATATGGTAGTACGGTGATAATGTTTGTACGGGGAAATGGTAGTACGGGAGAAATGATAGTACGGGAGAAATGGTAGAACGGTGAAATTGTAGTACGCTGAAAACAGTAGTGAGGAGGAAATTTTAGGACGGGAGAAACGGTTGTAGGGGTAAATAGTGGCACGGTGATAACGTTTGTACAGGAGTCGGTAGTACGGAGAAAATTTTAATACTTGGAAAAGTGTTGTATGGTGGAAACGGTAGTACGGGCGAAACGGTAGCACGGGGAAAACGGTAGTACAGACGTTATGATAGTATATAGCAAACGGTAGTTCGGCAAAACGGGGGAAAACCAGATTTGCGTAAGCTTATGGTAACTACTAAAATACTACTAAATCCATTCCTTATTCATCTACATCTAACTTTACACACCCTTGCATACATTTTAGTATTAATGTCGCAAATCTCCGACCTAGCGGACAAGAATGCTTAATGTCCGCGTAACCCCTAGGGGCGGGGGTATTTACTAGTTCGAAAAATAAAAATTTTAGATGGACGTGGGATTCGGACGGGGCTCGGGTGACTGTTTTTTTCGGGGGATTTGGAAAGCGATATGGACGAGACAGTAGTCGGGAGTTCGAACTTGGAGAGTGGTATGGACGAAAACAGCTGGGTCATGAGAAAGGCGCCGCGCCGCAGGCTCATGAAAAAGAGGTTCTAGAGGTGGATTGATTCATAAAAATGCCGGTGTGAAATAGTTGATCCCATAAATCCCTAGTGACAGTGTAAAAACAAATCGAGAGAGGCCGTGAGGGCTGGCTGGATTCCTCGCGAGCTACTGCGAGAACATACATTTATAGAATATTTTTTTTATATCTGCATCCAGCGATTTTTGTATAAGCACTCTCTTTTCGTCAAAATCCTCATCATAACTCCCATCCAAATCTCCGTCCTAACCTAATTCTTATTCCGAACGTCTGTCCAAGCTCCCGTCAAAACCCTCATCCAAGTCCCCGTCCGAGTTTTCGTCTAATCCTTCTTCCATTTCTCCGACAAAAATCCCATTAAATACCAAGCCCCAAATTGACACACGAATTCCAACTGCCCGAGTACCCGGTCGCTTCTACTCACAAGACTCTGAGACATTGTCGAGGAGGTAGTTCTTTAAATTCCATAACTTCACAAATAATTTTACAACACTAAATTGATACACAAATTCCAAGTGTTCAACATTTTTCAGGAATACTGTTGGATGCTACTCACAAAACTCCGAGACTTTCCCGTAAAAACCAATGCTCTACCTAACTTCACACATCCACTCAAATTTCCACTGCCCGACATTTTTCAAGAATACTTCTACTTAGAAAACTCTGAGACTTTCCCGAAGAAAACGTGTAACATAATTCTAAAACCCAAAATTGACACTAAAATTGCATTCCAACTGCCCCACATTTTTCACGATTACCGGTCACTTATACTCGTAAAACTCTGAGAGATTGCCAAAGATACCAATACCCCCATAACTTTGAACGGTGGTTTCAACGAAGACTTAGATGAGGTTTTTGCCAGGGATATTATTAAAAATAGCGCTGTAGGCAAGAAGAGGAATCACCACTTTTGGCCACTATTGTTTAAAATTTAATGGCATGTGACCAGAGATGTGGAAATTACCGGTAATTTATTTTTCTCAGTAATATTACCAAAATTTTAAATTACCAATATTACCGTGCCCTTGGTAATATTACGTAAATTAACGACTATTTTTTGTTGTATATTTCGTAGACGTCTTACAAACATCAAAGTATCAAAATAAATGAGTTAAAATTTCGATTTATTCTGACTTAACTTGACATCATACGAGTTAGTGCCTGAAGAGCTTGCGCGTGAGCATTTTGTCGTTCCAATGCTGAGCATGTCACGACGAAATACCCCTATTATCAAGTCCACAATGATATTGCCATTGTCTTCTGACCGATTACAATCATTGTAGACAGAGTTGCATAGTGTGTTTCTTAAAATTAACAACAACCGGTGCTGATCGTCTAAGGATTGGAATTGCTTTTCATATTTTATTTCAAAATTTCGATTTATTCTGACTCAGATAAAAACAGTTCCATCATCTTCAGAAACACTAATAATGAACTTTTATCACTTAAGAAATCGTCTTCCGTGTTAACGGAATCGTCAACAAATCTATTGGTTTGAGATTGAAGTTAAAACTGATGATGGAAGTTTTAAAAGTGAAAATCGTGAATTTCCTGTTGCAGACTTGACATTTTCTCTCCCCTTAACTTTCGTTTAACCTCCATTTTGCTGACGGAGTAATGAGAATTAATTGTGCGGGAGCCATAGGGCTAAGCGCACGGAGCTAAGTATCAACTTAGTTAAGATTCTAGGATGATCAAAACAGGTGTTAGTGTTCATGGCGGCGCAGAGAAATTTATGTTCCAAATAGTGAGGAAAAAATAGCGCGACGAATTTTCTATTATTTTATCTTTTATCCACAGACCTAGTGGGTCATCGGAGAATGTTCACTAAGCTGACAGAAAGTGCTTTGTGTTTTGGGAATGTATTTAATAAACATCAGTCTTACGCAATGATGGTTAGGAGTTGTGATTTAGTTAGGTTGCAATGCATCGTATTCCAGTTTTCCAGTAGTCCGTTTAGAAAAAATAGTTCTCCATTAAGTTCTAACGATAAATGCAGGCAAAATAAAGGGCTGAACAGAGAAATATTTTTTCTTAGCGTACGAGTGCACTCGATTTCGCTTGAAATTTCGAAGAATGAATAATGGAATTCTGATACATTTCTCAGCTAATTGAAAAAGTAAAGTCTAAATGTCTCCAAATTGTCTTAAAAATAATGAAAAATGACATGATTTATAAATTTTTCGGTAATATTACGTAATTTAAGGAATATAGAAAAATCTTTAAATTACCAATACAGACGAACGTTTTTATTTTGTTACACTTTTACCTTCTGCCATTGTTTTTTGTATGGAAAAAAGTCAAAGTGTAACAAAATAAAAACGTTTGAGTGTATTACCAAGGTTCGGGTAATATTACATAATTTTACGTTATATTACCGGGTAATATAATATTACAAGGTTATATTACCGACCCATCTCTGCCTGCGACTAATTCATTTATTACCTAGGGGATGGTGATAACAATGGGTACAATTCAAATAAACGGCCTGTGACGAAATAATATTGAGAATGACATTTTCGGTCAAAATTAATGGTCTGTGACATATTTTCATTTGAATTAGTGGCGTGCAGATGCCACCCCTTAGCTATGCCCAGGTGTTCAACATTTAAAAAAAGAGAAACACCATAGAGATGACCAATTCTTTCTCTTACCCTGAAATTTACCGAAAAGTATTTGGATGGTACTGGTAATTTAAATTAGTTATGAGCATTTTGGTATGATTTTCATAACTATTGACAAAAAATTATCTGGATATGTATGTGAAACTAATGAGGAAAATATTGAGTGAAATGATACTCGTGCAATTAGAATTAGCTACGAGTACACATCCGATCATTTTAAAAGTATTGACAAAAATTATTTGACCGTATATTTGAAACTGTTGATTTCTTTCAAATCAAAAAATTCACACATAGCAATAAATATTTCTTATAATCATGGGGTGTTAAATACCTGACACTTTTTAATATTTGCATAGACCGACCCTCTTTGATAGTTGCATCGTATGAAGGTTATTATGTCAAACATTTTTACAAATAAAAACCCATACAACGTTTCCATTATAGGTGTTTTACCCCTGCGGTCTATTGGCATTTAAATATAATTTTGTAAAATGATATGTCCCGGGAGTGTTAGTAAAACTGTTAACTTACTCTTCCTGTTGAGAAAAAAGAAATAGAAACTAAGTGATGAATGAGTGGACAGTGATACATATCATTTAGAGAGGGTATCGCATACATTGGGATGGGTGTGATGTTATTTTTACATCACGATTAGAGAATGCAAAACCGGTTTTTTCAATTTTGGAAACCGGTTTTCACGGTTTTTAAAAAGTTGGCTTTTTCCATTCAAGCTCCTCACCAAAATAATTAATTCTGCTTTAATTTTGAGTAATTTTTCTTTGCCATTGTCTCTACGCATATTTAATTAAAATCATAAGGAATGTAGCTAAAAATTATATTTATTTTTGATATGGTTACATTAACCAAAATTTAATGAGCCTAGTGAAACACCTACACCTTAAATTCAATCACTTTACCTACAATTTGATTAGCCTTTTCTAGACGGCAAGCAGAAAATTATGAGTGAGCAGTGAGCAGCTACCTTAAATAGGTTTTTTACAAAAGTTTCATTAAAAATCTAATGCTTAGTAAGCTTTAGGGTGATTCAGATTTGTCTCTGATATCAGAAAACCGTCTTCAGATGGCCAGTCTATTCAAAAAACCAAGGTTGGGTGCATCGCTAATAATTAGAGACGCTAGTAGCGCGCTAGTTTTCCATTTACCTCACTACTAGCGACTAACGATCGCCAATTGTGACTTTCGCGAAGCCAGTCACTACTCGCTAAAGTTACCCTACCATCAAAAACTTTTCTTTAAGTCTGCAAAAAAAGCGTTTCTAAAAATTTCCGTTAGCGAACGAACCTAACCTAAAATTAAACAACTGTTTTAGATATTGAGACAACAGGACTTGTTCTTTCACATGAATTGAAATGAAGACGAATGTATGGCAGCACGCTTTTGGTGAACCCCAACCCCTCCACCCAAGAAGAGTGTGTTATATTTGAATGGCCTCTATTTATCTACCAATTGCTGCTGCACAGCATATTTGACGAGGGGGAAGCTCCCATACAAATCCCATATAAAAGCATATTTTGTATGTGTTTGTGTGTGTATTCAAAGTATGGGTCAAACATGAGCAAAAATTTTAGAATGTGACCTGAGGCGGCGGTGATGGAGAAATCGTGGCGGCGGTCAGTGGTGGCCGCCACCGCCAGCTATGGCAGCCGCACGAGGTGGTGGCGCCAAAAAATTTTTATGAATGTGGGTTGTAGAGGAAGTGACTCTACTTTCAAAACTAGTGATATCACAACAAAAACCCTTTTTAAAAGGGAAACGTGACGCAAGTCGCTTTGTTTCCTCTTCCAAAACGACTGATATCAATTGGGGTGACGCTTACAGCTTTGAAACGCAAAAAATTTTTAGACCCGTACAAAGAACGAAGTTCTTCAAAAAGGGGTCTTATGCGTTTCCCACGACGTTTGTAACCAGTCGAATTTCGACCCGGGAGTAGGGGGGCAGCTCCGATCATGGTCCTTAGATGAGGAATTAGCAATAAAAAAAATGTCCGTCCGTCCGTCCGTCTGTCAACGCGATAACACGAGTAAAACTTTTTTTTTCCATAAAAGGTAATCAGAAAATCTTTTATGGGATTGAATCTGAGCACTGACGGCCCAAGGGCCGCCGAGCTAGGGCCGTTTAAGTGATTTTTGGTCTTTTCTACATAACTCGAGTAAATCTTTTCCGATTTTCATATTTTTTTTGTTTGAAAGACCTGGACATAGCCGACAATTTATGGAAGAAACTTTTTTGAATTTGAGTCCTTGGACTTAGCTAGGGCACTAAAAAATGTCTCTGCTAGGGCTCTATGTGTTTTTTGTACATAACTGGCGTTAATCTTTTCCGATTTTCATAAATTTTTTTCTGTTTGAAAGATCTGGGCATGACCGACAGTTTGTGGAAGAAACTTTTTTTGATTTGCGTCCTTGGACTTAGCTACAAACGAGTCTCTGTTAGGGCCCTACGTATTTTTGTAATAACTCGAGAAAATCTTTTCCGATTTTCAAAAACTTTTTTTAGTTTGAAAGATCTTTAGGTACGACAATTTACAGAAGAAACTTTTGCCTCTGCTTAGGGCTCAAGTGGGCCTCATATTGGTCCTAAGGTCAGCCCTAACCAAAAAAATTTTTTCTGCTATGTTGCAGAGCAAATTGAGGGAAACATTTTTGTCTATGGAAGTATGCATTCGAAGCCTCTACTTTGGGTTCTAAAAAAAAAGTTGAAGCGAAGATTGCAGATTTTGATATTAAAGGGGCTATACGACTTTAGTGCTCGGAGGACTCATTCGCTCCAATGAATAAGAATACTGTTGAAATTTTGAAATCCAAACACCCACAATAGGGTAGGTCAATTGTCGGACTTTTTTTTTCCGGCAAGTGGGACCTTGGTGCCACAATTACTTATCCCCTTAGAATCTCATTGGTAAGGTCGAAATATTTTTTTCGTGAAAAATGAGCTTGCTGCGCCTTTTCTAGTGAAAATTTGCGACTTTTTCGACATGGCCCTATTCAAACCTTCGCCAAGTCCACGAAAAGAAGCTGATCATCATGGTTCTTACTTTTCCCAGATTCTGCGCTCTGTTGTGCACTAAATTGAATTTGTGAATAATAGAAAAAAGTTTGATGAGTATTTTTGTGATGGCTTCAAACTTACCAGATGGTCACTTTTTGGAACATTTCTAACTTTTCATTAGCTGGCGTTAGACGAAAAAATCGCACAATATTTTTTTGCTTGCTGATATGATAGATACATTAGTAGTGAACACAGGAAAAAGGAAACCGTTGAAAAGGAGCGACTATTGTGAAGGTAGTGAGAGGTAACGTAAAGGTATGAGAGAATACGAATTTTTGATATTTCAATTTTTAAAGCTTGTATTAGGCAGTATTAGGCAACAAAGTATTCATACGTGTAGAAAAAGACAATAAATCGTTTGAGGCTAGGCTAAGGCAGCATACCGCCTTAAACAGGCCACTTGTTCTGGAATGTATAGCTGTATGTGTACGCCCTTGCTGTATTGCTTTGCCTCATTTATTTTCAGTGAGGAATTTGTGATGAAGTTATTGTAGCTGCTTCCGTACAATTCGCGGAGTTACTGTCGAAATACCTGTTGCCTGCCGTATTTCCATGACAACTTTCACAATCGTCGAACTGCAAATTTTCGTATTTAGCCATAGGTAATATCGGCAAACGTCCTTCTTTGATGGTAAGGCATCCCTGGGCAGTTGTTTTTCAAAGCCAACTAAATCGGATCAAGTTTTCTTCTTCGTAGATCTAGAGTTTTTGAGGCACTTACAATGTGACAGCAAGGGCGTACACATACAGCTACACATTCCAGAACAAGAACAAGAACACCCAAAATAGAAGGCGAAAAAACTTTACTTCACTGTCCTAAAATCCGAGAAAAAGTTATTTAAAACTCAATGCTGAACTGTTGTACACGATTCTAGTCAGTGTCGGACTTAATAAAGTCGCCCAATTAGAAATAATTCGAATTTTTTCAAAAGTACTACATTTTGAACATTTTAAAATTGGGAACACTGTGGAACATAGCGTGGAAATAGTAACTTATTTAAGGAAAACCAAAATAAGTGCATAAAATGACATAAGCTAGATGGAAAGGCATAAAAACTTGTCTTAAGATCATAATCTTCTTTCCCAGCACAGTTTAATTCAATAAGAAATGTTGCTTAGCACCATTGACGCAGCAGAATTGTCATATAAATATCATCCTATTTTTGATAAGAATGCGTTCTACTAGACCTCTCCCCCACTAGAGCGCGACATCACAACTCCTTACAGAAATATAAATTTGAGGACATTTTTCCTTCTGAATGCCTTATATCAAGCAAAATTTGCAATGATTTAG
>CM055403.1:108449118-108471891 GCA_029228625.1 Pseudolycoriella hygida
TCATCATCATCAAACTTTATAGACCGTTTATACCTTCCGGTGTGGGGTCTTTAAGCCGCAACCCGGTGGTCATTGACCACCCCCCTCCATACCCTTCTATCCTCTGCCAAGGAGATGGTTTGCTCGCCCAGTGAAAGCCCCTAACTTCTAAATCTGATTTAATTGAGTCTATGAACCTTCTCCTTGGCCTACCCCGAGGACGTACACCCGGGACCTGTGCATTCAATATCCTCTTTGGGAGCCTACTATTACCCATCCTTTGAACGTGCCCGTACCATCTCAGACGACTAACCCTTGCCGCCTCCTCCACTGACCTAACCAATAAATTTTCTCTGATATCATCGTTCCTGATATGATTGTCCCACTGTTCCCTCCGATTCACTTTTGCTATGCTCCTAAGAACCCTCATATCAGAAACCTCCAAGTCATGCACAAGGTATCCGCAGTCCACCCAACTTTCACTACCATATAAAATTGTAGGCCTGAAGATTGACCTGTGAATAGCTAACTTTGTGCCACTACTTAATTCCTTCCTGTTAAACACATGAGACCTCAACTGACTGGCCACCGCATTTCCCATTCTCCTCCTTTCCTCAAATTCCCTAACTAACTTGCCATCCTCTGAAAACATGGCTCCTAAATATTTAAACTCAGAAACCTGTTCCAACTGCTCCCCATTTAAACTGCACACTACGTCTTTCCTAAATTTGCCAACATGCATAACCTTTGTTTTGCCGACGCTTATCTTCATCCCGTACTCCTCACATGCTACATTCAGGCAGTCAATCCCCCTCTGCAAATCATCGGCATTATCTGCTAATAGGGTTAAATCATCCGCATAGGCCAGGATTTTCATAATTACATCCCCAATTTCCACATTCCCCTGCAAATTGGCCTGCTTGATGATTTTGTCCATGAAAATTATGAACAGAAGAGGAGAGAGACAACAACCCTGACGAACGCCCTCATTAACCTCAAAGCCTCACTAATTTCACCATCTATCCTTACCGCAGCCTTGCTCCCTGAGTAGATGCTTTTAATGGCGCCCAATAAACCTCCATTAATCCCGTATTCGCTAAGCACCTCGAACAGCTTTTGCCTCGGTACCCGATCAAATGCCTTTTCCAAGTCGATGATGCATAAGTACAGATCAATATTCCTCTCAAAGAGCTTTTCTATAGCCTGCCTAAGACAAAAGATCTGATCCTGACACCCTCTCAGAGGTCTGAAACCACTCTGAGCCTCGTCCAGAACCTCTTCCACTATAACCCTAACCCGATCTACTAGCACACTAGCATAAACCTTTCCGACCACGCTCAAAAGTGAAATCCCTCTGTAGTTGCTACAAACTTTACGGTTGCCCTTCTTAAAGATCGGAGCAATAACACCGAAGCTCCAGTCAGCGGGTACTACTGAGGACTTCATGGCTAAATTAAAAATCCTACAAAGCCATTGGATCCCACCAGACCCGCTATTCTTAATAAATTCTGTCCTAATTTCGTCTACACCTGCGGATTTTCCTGCCTTCAGCCTGCTGACCTTTCGTGTCACCTCCTCTAATGTAATTTCTTCCTCACCCTCCGAGTTAGCAAACTGATTTCTGTCAGGTGCCACTACCGGATTGACAGATGCAAATAGATCCTGAAAGTAATCACGCCAGGTTTCCAGTACTTCTCCCTTATCCGTAATTAACTGGCCATCTTTACCCAAAATGCTACCGCAGCCCTCCTTTTCACCACCACGCCTAATATCCTTAATCGTCGACCAGAATTTTTTACCCTTTCCTTGACCTGCTTCTTCCAATTCTTCTCCGAACCTCTTCCACGCGAGGTCCTTTGCTTCTTTAACTAGAGCCTTAACCGCCTGACTACAAGCCCTGTAAGCTCCTTTCTTCTCATCCGTTTTATCCTGTAACCAAACCAAATAAAGCTTTCTTTTCTCCAACACAGCCTTTTTGATATCGGCGTTCCACCAACCCGTCCTTTTGTTCCTACCTCCGCTAGAGACACTACCCAGACATTCCTCAGCTGCACTCAAAACAAATTCCTTAAAATTTGCCCACTCAGCCTCGATGTCCCCGCAGTCCGAAGGAAGCCCCTCAAAACCTTCTGTGAACTTTGCCATGAAACGAGCCCTAACTTCCTCCTCCTTGAACTTTCCTACGCGAAATCTGCGAACTACCTTTTTCTTCCTTTTAGCCTGACAGAGTTTACCAACCGACAGATGTGCACCCAAAAGATAGTGGTCCGAGCCGAAGGTGAAACCCCTGAAAACACGCGTGTCACATATTTCCTGCCTCTTGTCCTGTTCTATAATTACGTAATCAATTATTGACTTATGATCCCAACTTTCATTGACGTAAGTGTACCGGTGGATCCATTTGTGCTTAAAGAAAGAGCTGGTTACTGCTAACCCATTGAAATCACAGAAATCTAACAACCGCTTTCCATTTGAGTTCAAAGTATCTTCCCCGAATTTGCCTACCACCCTTTCATAACCTGCATTGGTTTTACTGTTTCCTATCCTCGCATTAAAATCGCCCAACAAAACCACACACTCACTTCGCCTTTTTGCCACAACATCTCCTAACTGCTCGTAAAAGGCGTCGAGGTCGCCAGCATTGCTACCCTCGCATGGGCTATAAACACTAACCAGCCGATAAATACCCCCAGCTAACTTAATAGATATCCACATAATCCTTTCATTTACGCAGCGAACATTCAAGACAAATTTTTCTAATTCCTGCTTGATAGCCATTCCAACTCCCCAGTTTGCCCTACCAGACTGAACGCCAGACAAAAACACTTTATAGCCGCCCACCTGCTCTTCTCGCTGTCCCTTAGTTCTAATGTCGCTCAATGCTAAGATATCTACACCGTAATCCTCAGCCAATTCTACCATTTCATTCTTGCGACACCGAAAACCCCCATTCACGTTTAGACTTCCAATAAACAAACCACCAACCTTTTTACATTGCCTGATCGTCAACGATGGGGTACCTGTTATGTCCTGTGCTGGTCGTACCCCGTGACCAACACTCGTCCGAGGCTGAGCCAAATTATTTTTACCGCTTGTGAATACAGTGGGACGGCCTGGTAAGCCGAACCGCACCGGAAGTACAAGCCTCAATGGGGACTTTAACACACGTGCCTAAAGTGCTATGCGCAAGCTCATCCATATTTTGCCAAAGCGATAGCTATGCGAATAGCGAAGCCCGTATCCGTAATTATAAATCACATTGACTTGAAATTGCATTTCAAAATAACAAACAACGAAACAACAAAACACCGATTGCTTCACATTAGAACAACATAACATCCGAAAAACGCGGTAGCATTGAGGTTATGTCACCATTACGATGTTTGAAAATGAGAATGAAAACTTTAATTGAGATGCAAACCTGATAAAATATTGTTGGGGCAGTGGGAAGCCCTATGGTAACCATAATATAAGCGATGATATCCAATAGAGGTTTAAAAGAAACGAAACAAAAACAATCGGAACTGAGAATTTTGTGGAATTGAAAAATTGAGATATTCCTTGAGCAAATCTGTGTAGCTCGAAAGATTATGGCAACAACATACCTTAATTTATATTTCATCTTAGAAATTATGAATCGAAACGCGAAACTGGCAAAAAATAAATAAAACTTACTCAGAGCAAAACAAACCACGTGCGCACTCACCGCCATCTTGACTTGACTAAGTAAGTCCGTAGAGGAAAAAAAGCGGGAACTTAGGAAGGCATGGAACAAAGCAGCGAAGGGTCCAATTCAAGAGGAAAACAGGGCTATCTACAGGAACCTCCTCAAAGAGTACAAAGAAACCTCAAATATCCATAAGGAAAAAACAAAAGAAAAATTCTTTGAGGAGGCAAACTCGATACCGGCATATGCGCGTGTCCACAAGATTTTAGCTAAGGATCCTGCCGTTCAGGTAGGCTCCTTGCTCAGACCAGATGGAAGTTACACCACAAACGGAAAGGAAACAGCTGAAAACCTTCTCGAGACCCATTTCCCGGGTAGCACCCAACTGATAAATAGAAAACCTAACCCAGAGCAACTTAATAGGCATATAGCAAGTAGGGCTAACTGGAAGTTCGCTGGAAAGTTGACTAAGAAAGGGAAAGTGAAATTTGCGATCCACAAATTTCATTCCTTTAATTCAGCTGGACCGGACGGGATTTTTCCAGCTCTACTCAAGGAAGGCATGGAACTACTCCTCCACCGACTGATCGGCATTTTTAAGAGCTCCAATGCACTGACCTACATACCTAAGGACTGGGAAAGAGTTAGAGTAGCCTTCATACCCAAACCTGGGCGAACGATTCACAGCGAAGCCAAAGACTTCAGGCCCATCTGATGTCTTTTCTGCTAAAATCAGTAGAAAGGCTTCTTGACTTTTACCTGAGGAAAGAAGTCCTAAGGAATTTTCCACTTCACGTGAACCAACATGATTATCAGACGGAAAAATCCACTGATACGGCACTTCACCAAATGACCCAAAAAATCGAAAGCATTCTGGGAAACAAACAAGTAGCCTTGGGATGTTTTATGGATATAGAGGGAGCTTTCGATAACACAGGTTTTGACATAATTGAGAAAGCTGTCAGAGAAAGACATACGGAAGACATTGCTGCAAGATGGATTGTCAGGATGCTGGGATGTAGAACTGTGGAAGCTAGCATTTGTGGCACCACAACGAGTCTGGGAGTGACTAGGGGATGTCCCCAAGGGGGTATATTATCACCTATACTTTGGTGCATGGTTATAGACTCTCTCCTAGTCAAACTCAATCAATCTGGAATTTTCATCCAAGGCTATTCAGATGATGTCTCGGTCATTATCGGAGGAATCTGCCCGACAACTTTAGGAGACCTAATGAGGGAAGTGTTAAAAGTAGTAGAAGAATGGTGTAAGGAGAAAAAACTCCGGGTAAATCCAAGAAAAACGAAATTGATTCTGTTTGAAAGGAAAAACAATGTTGATGAACTGGAGCTCGGAAGTTTTAGACCCTTTCGGGAAATACTTAACTTAAGGGCGATGGTAAAATACCTAGGGGTCACCTTCGACCATAGAATGACCTGGATTATGCATCTAATAGACAAGATAGAAAAGGCAATTGGAACTTTCTGGATGTGCAGAAACGCCTTTGGAAGAACCTGGGGTCTATCCCCAAGAACCATCTGGTGGATATACACAGCAGTAGTTAGACCAATGTTCTGCCATAGGTGCATTGTCTGGTGGCCGAGAGTAGAGATAGATACAGCAAAAAAGAGGCTAGATAAACTCCAGAGGTTCGCATGTTTGTGCATGACTGGGGCGAAAGTCAGCACAGGCACAAGGGCCCTAGAGGCACTTCTATCTATCCCACCGCTCGACTTATTTGTAAAATCTACAGCTTTTAGGTCAGCTCTTAATATCCAATGTAATGGATTCTGGGCACCGGGCTCGGCTACAGGACACATGACAATTACAAACCTAATAAAAGATGAAACTCTCCTTATGAGGAGTGACCAGATCTCGACTATCTTGATGCTGGAGGATAATTTCAGGTGTGTCATACCGAGTAGGGAGGAATGGTTAGGTTTGGAAAAAATCTATCCCCCAGAGGATGGCTTAGTGAGCTACACAGACGGGTCCAAGAAAGAAGGGCTATCTGGAGCTGGCTTTATCAGTGAAGAAGCCGGGATTGAAGATTCTGTATCCTTGGGATACTTCACTACGGTAATGCAAGCTGAGCTCCTAGAAATATCTGAACTGGTTAGCACCAAAACTTTCAAAAAATTCCAGCACAGAAGACTCTACATTTGCTCGGATAGCCAAGCCTCAATTGAAGCTCCGGAATCCCCCATAGTCAGTTCGGCAACAGTGCTTCAATGCAAAGAGGCTCTCAATGAGCTAGGCAGGAAGAACAATGAGGTCTTGATTCTATGGGTGCCGGGCCATTCTGGTATCCATGGCAATGAGAGAGCTGATGAATTAGCAGACAAGGGAGCAAATCAGCGCTCGATTGGGCCAGAACCCTTCTGCGGTATAACGAAGAACGAGAGAAAGAGTATCACCAAAAATTGGCTAGATGTGCAGCACAGGAGAGGCTGGGAAAGGTACGAAGGGGGTAAGCACACAAAAATTTTCTGTAAAGCTCCTCTTAGGAAGTCCAGTGACGGTTTACTGGACCTAGACAGACCTAACATTAAGAGCGTAGTTGAAGTCCTAACAGGACACTGCGGGCTCAACAAACACCTCAATGTTATAGGATATGCAGAAAACCCACAGTGTGCCTGCGGACATAACGAGGAAACTGGTTACCACATGATTAGTGACTGCCTCAGATATAGACATCACAGACAAAGGATCTTAGGCAAACCAGAATTAAGCCCTAAAGACGTAACTATCGACAAAATTAAGGTACATGACCTGGCCTTCTTCCTCAAAAGAACAGGTAGGCTGGAATGGTAACCCGGATCTGATCTGATCATTATCCTACCGACTGACTCAGAATGGCCGAACAAGCATATGACGCAATACACCGAAGCTCGGAAATTATATAATTATACAATTCACTTTTACGAATTCAAACACCTCACTGTAAATTCATCTTTCTTTGTCAAATTTTCATTTCATTTGTTAAATAAACAAAGAAAGGAGGGGGCAAGGGAACAAAGGACAAATCGTCCAGGTTACTGTCAAAAATTTTAAAAATTTGACCCCCCTCACACCTTTAATGTAATCTAAAAAATCGTCACTTTTAAAAAAACGTGTTTACCAACAGACCTTTCTCAGAAAACTTCCTTAAAACGTGATTTAGGAATGTTCAAAAATGTCGAAAAAATATGTAGGCCGCAGATTAATAGTCGTAAAGTTGTTAGACAAAGTGACAGGTTTGATTTCTCCCCATACATAACCTCAAAAAAATATATTTTCCATATTTTCGTCAGAAACTTGTCGAAATCAGTTGTAAACGTTAAAGTAACTCATAATAAGTCGAAATGAGCCTAGTCCGACGAAAAAGGGATGAATTCTTACATTTAAATTGTGAATATTTCA
Source organism: Pseudolycoriella hygida (assembly GCA_029228625.1). Classification (NCBI taxonomy): domain Eukaryota; kingdom Metazoa; phylum Arthropoda; class Insecta; order Diptera; family Sciaridae; genus Pseudolycoriella; species Pseudolycoriella hygida. Next base: position 108,456,167 of record CM055403.1, read on the forward strand.
CGAGATATAGATTTTTGAACATGAATATAACGGATAAGCCTACTATGTGACACTAGAGAAGGGAATGCAAAAGCGACCGGTTTTCCGAAACCGGTTTTCGGTATTAAAATCACGTAACCGGTTTTACGGTTTTCAATAAAATTTTTCGAACTTTGAAGATATTGTTTATTTATCTCAGGGCACCCCATGGGTCTTTTGAACTTTGTTTAATTCTCACATTAAAATCTTTGCTAATTTTTGTCAAAGCTTCCATATTTCTTCAAAACAAAGCATCTTAACGCTTCAGTACAAATCATTAATTAAGTTAACAGACTACTTTTTTAACTACAGAAATTCTAATTGCACAAATAGTTTTTCCATTCATTCGGCCACTTCATTTGAGTGTTTTTTTATGAATTTAGGTAAATTTTCGTTTTGACCTTTTTCTTTGTTTTCCGCTTTTACTCTTAGTTTAATGCTTGTTAATGATTTTATTACTTCTAGTGTTTTTCAAAGTTCCACTGGAAACAAAAATTGTTATAACACTACTGTTCAGCACAGGCGCGCCGAGTATGGGGGGGGGGGCGAAGGGGCCCCCACGACCAATTCAAACATTTATCCGCGAAAGCTGTTGGTTTTGCAGAAATAACTAAGACAATAATTTAGAGACAAACACATTTTAACAAAAGGAATTTAGAATGAATACTCACACAACTTGATCACGAGATTAGATTCTAGTTCTTAGTTGGCGACAATCGGGCAAAATATCAAAAGGTCCCATGAATCGGAGTATCAGATTTCTGAAGGCCGAAAATGAAGAATGTGCAAAGAGGGATGAATCTTGCAAAAATGGACAGGGGTTCTGGACCATTGCGTTATTAAATTGATTTATTATTGAAATACACTGCGAGTGGAGCGAGTGAAATCTTTTGATATTAATTTAGCCTTTTATACTCTTGGCTCGTGAAATAAAATGATTTGAAACAATCATATCTCAATTGAATAGAAATTAACAAAAATTTGAATTCGTATTCGCCCCGGCTCGCCCCGATTGCCCAGTATGGCCAGTGCGGATCTGACCACATCGAATTGATAAGTTAACACACCTACATATACTTACTATACGTAGTAAATTTCACTACTCGTTTTCCAAATTTGTTGTACTTCTTTTCCTTATCTTCGTGTAGTCCACTGCTAAAAGCTGACTTTCGATGACCCACTGTTATCAATTTCGAAGCCACTTTTGTATTTTCGAGACAGATTCTTCTTCTACCTTGTTTCTGTTTGAAAGGGCACACCGCTAGTTTCTCTTTTTTTGTTTTTCGAAACCGCCGAATGTTAATTTGATGAATTTATTTCACGAAATGTATCACTGCGGAACACATTTGCATAATGATCGGAACAGGTCAGGTCGACCTGGACCGGGTCCTACCTGAATTTAACCTGAAACCTGAAAAATGTCATCAGGGCAACCTGATTTCTCCAGATCAGGTATAGGTTCAGGTTGACCTGATTAATTTGATGTTTTTTGAATTGATTTCCGATTTAAAAGTTGAATAAAACAAACCTGAAGTTGACCTCCGACCTGAATTCCTTATTCAGGTTGAGCTGTTTTATTCAGGTTGACCTGTTTTATTCAGGTCAGTTTCAGTTTGACAAAAATCAACCTGAACCTAACCTGAAAGCTTCAGGTCAACAGATATCAGTTCTGGCCTGACTCACTGCGATACTAACATTTGCAATGAAAAACTAGGTGTATGCTTGATTGCTGATGAAATAAAAGTGTTTGTGCAATCTGTGCAATTTTATAATTTTTTCAGCTTTTCCATTGTTTCATCAACTTAGCTTACTGTTGTAAGCATTTGTTGTGTATACTTACCCAGGATATGCCACGAGGAGGCTTCTTACGCGTTCCCATTGTCCCTGGAAAGAACCGTTCTTAGACCCGTACGAAGAACGAAGACCAGCGTTTACCACGACGTTTGTAACCAGTCGAATTTCGCCCCGGGAGTAGCTCTTTTTACGTCCACGTCGTAGTCCCTGGGACCTCAATTCTCTTCGGAGTTTTGTGCTAAACTTAAGAGTGCTACCTGACAACTTGCCTACAGGTTGTAGGGGAAACGGATCAGTGGGTTGAGCGAAGTGTTAACGCCTCTTCCTCGTAAAAAAATCACAGTTCAAGAAACTCTACAATGAGCCTCGGATAAACGGACGGATTCAACAACGACGACCACGTTGGAGAAGTCTGGCCCAGGATCGCTCCAGATGGAGAAACGTTGTAGAGTCAGCCAAAACCCGCTTGGGTTAGAAAGGCTGATAAGTAAGTAAGTAAGTAAGTAAGTAAGTAGGAGGGAGCACTGATCATGGTCCTTAGATGACGAATCAGCAATAAAAAAAATGTCCGTCCGTCCGTCTGTCAACACGATAACTCGAGCAAAACTCAACCGATTTTGAAAAACTTTTTTTTCCCTTAAAGGTAATCGAAAAATTTTTTATTTGATTGAATTTGGGCACTGTCGGCCCAAGGGCCACCGAGCTAGGGCCGTTTAAGTGATTTTTGATCTTTTGCACATAACTCGAGTAAATCTTTTCTGATTTTCAAATTTTTTTTTTGTTTGACCTGAGCATAGCCGACAATTTATAGAAGAAACTTTTTTGAATTTGAGTCCTTGGACTTAGCTAGGGCACTAAAATCGAGTCTCTGTCCATAACTCGGGCGAATCTTTTCCGATTTTCATAAAATTTTTTTGTTTAAAAGACCTTGAGCATAGTCGACAATTTATGGAAGAAACTTTTTTGAATTTGAGTCCTTGGACTTAGCTAGGGCACTAAAAACGAGTCTCTGCTAGGGCTCTATGTATTTTTTCTACATAACTCGAGTAAATTTTTCCAATTTAAAAATTTTTTTTGTTTGAAAGATCTAGGCATGACCGACAGTTTATAAAAGAAACTTTTGCCTGTGCTTAGGGCTCAAGTGGGCCATGTTGGTCCTAAGGTCGGCCCTAGCAAAAAAAAAATTTTGCTATGTTGTGGAGAAAATTGAGGGAATTGTGTGTCCGAGGCCTCTACTTAGGGCCCTAGGTCGGTACTAAGGTCGACCCTAGCCCAAAAAATGGTTTTTTCTACGTTGTAGAGAAAATTGAGTAGAACATTTTTCTATATTTGGTGGTCAATTTTTTTCTTTCCGAAAGGTTTTTTTACACCGTTTCTTCGTACGGCAATTTCCAATACAACTAAATGTGGATGCAATTTCGTACACTAAAGAGTTAAGGCAATATTTACTTAAATACGTTCGAGTCTCTTCGTAACATTAGCTCTGTTTGCCACATCTATTCTGATACTTACGGGTCCCTTGCATATGTTTTGTATTCCACATTTGATACAATGATACAATGATACAATTTGATTGAATGTTACAAAAACTTTATTTTTCACAATTCTAATGCGAAAATTATTTTGACACTTTTTGCCCGATATTATTTCGTCCGGTATTATAATTTCACTACGCATCAGTTTGATTTCAAAACATAGACGCCCAACGAATTTTTTCCTTTAAGATATTAGAGATGAACTTGTTGTTGAGTTACGATATACACTTTTCTCATTAGATTTCAGATAACTCAGTAATTATTTTTGAGCAACGATCTATATTATTGTGGTTTTTTTTTTTGTTGGGAAAGCACTTAGATTTTTGTATAATTAACAAACACTGGGGTTTTCCACGTTGTGCGCCACCGAGATGCACGAGACCCGTTTTGGACCGGGATATGTGATCACAGAATAGGGAAACTTATCGGGAGATGTGATAAAACAATGGGCTTTTTGTTGCAAGCGTCACGAATAAATGTCACTAAAACTACTTTCACGCTTTTTGTGAGACCGTTCGCAATAGAATGTCTGACTGACTCGTTAACTGACCTACTACGAACTTTCAACTAACTAACGAACAACCAACTTTCAGTTACTCGCTAACTCTTGATCGTAACTGGTATTTATGTTTTGCGAAAATCGCAGATCGAACGCGTTTTCTTTCTCATCGCCCACGTCTGTGAGATATTGCCGCATCCGTTCCCATGCATTCCTTTAAATGTTCATTTCGTACCAGACAAAACAATTAGTGAGATTACGGAGCCATATCACTATTGCGTACATTGTTCCGTGGAGTTCAAATGCATAAGGCAAAGTATATTGCGCTTGCATTGATACGACGACTTATTTGTTCGCAGGAATTTTCTAAACGTCCTGTGTGTTTTATTGACGTTAAATTTCCTGGAATTATTCATGTTCTCACGTTCGCGTTTCACAGTATAATGCATGGTGAACGGGATGGGATGTCACAGGGCATCCCCCCCAATTAAGCTATTTCCGCAGGAAATAACCGCAAAATGGCTATTTTTCACGCGAGTTTCATGAAAGATAGGCGCCCGACGCAGGCTTCCGCCATAATCGAGTGAAAATTCAATTTAGCACGTGTTTATGTGGTTAGTGTTGAAAGTTCAAGTAATCGCGTATTCTTATGGTTGTAGTGACATATTTTTCGTGAGTTTGTTTATTGTATGATCGAACATTACATTATTTTGTATAATGTTTCTTACCCTATGAATATGATTGTATTAAGCATTGTAATACTACTACTAGTTATTATACTAGGTATTATTCATCTATTTTTTTACATTCTTGTTTGCCTGTTTATTCTTTCCTTATGGTGGAAGTTAAGTCTAACGTACTATTGATATCATCATTTATAAATTGTTTCATAAGGTATAAAAGTTCTATAAATTTTTGTTTCTAGGGGTACCGTGAGTTGACTCAATCGTACTGGCACGCTTGATCGTGAGTTGATCTATAATACAATTGTCATAGGACAACTCACGGTTTATGTGACTGTGAGTTAATCCATGTTTTTACTATCATACAAATTAACACGGTCTCCTTAATCGTTGTTTTGCTGGTTTGTAAGCAATTAATTGACTCTGTGTTGTATCGCTTGTGACTAAAACCAAAATGAAATAGCTTAGTTTTTCAACTTCAATATTTTATTGTTTTCCCTTGCTTTCGGTCAAGTGACTGACCATAATCATGGCTAAAACAACAAAATTACAGAAATTAACACTAAGCAATTTCTCTTGGGAAAAAAATTGTTTCCCTCAATTAACTTACGACTGAAAATTATCACAACAATTTGTGGTTTAATTGGAATTTTAAAAACCTTTTCTCCTTCGCAGATTGTATCGGGGCTCTAAATTGTTGTTATTATTAACACCTCCTGTGTCATTCTTGTTCGAAACATTATTTGCTTGTTTTGTTATGTATGAAGTTGGTTGAGCAGGGTTTATAATTGGAGTTTTCGAGTTGTTTTTTATGATATTGAAAAATACTGGTGAAATGTGTTCAGCATCCGATTTGAAATTAACGGTTTCGTTGCCGTGTAATATGATTTGGTTGGCTTGGTGTATTTTTAGCACACCTTTTTTCCGAACTTTCTTCAGGACTTCTTTCCCGTCATAGTCAAATTCATGATGGTTGGGTCCGGTGTCAAAAACGTGCTTAACCAATGCAGTTTTTCTTGGATTTTTGGTCATGTTTTTTACATTGGATTTGTGCGTTTTAAACCTGTCGCACAAACACCATGTGGTTTCACCAATGTAGTATTTTCCGCATGTTTTACATCTCACCCTGTAGACGACGAGTGAGTGTTGGTCAATGGATAGTTTTTGTTTCATATCCGTGAAGATTTCTCCTACTTTGGATCTTATGGTCAGTCACTTGACCGAATGCAAGGGAGAACAATAAAATATTGAAGTTGAAAAACTAAGCTATTTCATTTTGGTTTTAGTCACAAGCGATACAACACAGAGTCAATTAACACGGTCAACTTAACATTCATTTTTGGCTGGGTCAACTCACGATCATTTACCTAATACAAATTTTTTTCGTTCTTATTTTTATTGATTTTAATACGCATTTATTATTAATAACTTTTTATTCGATGCTTTTTTGTCGATTTTTTCTTTGATAATATGTGCGTAAGTTCAAGAGGTTATTGATATTGATGTAAATAAAATGGTTATGTTTTGCAAAGGACAAAATAACCTTATGTTTGCGTAAATGATATGGTGGCTATATTTGACAAATGTCTATGATACATGAAAATTGTCAAGTAAGCGTTAGCCAAGTATATGCCATACATCGCTGTTATTCTGCCGGGTTTATCCGCTATTTTTCATTTTTTGTTCTTTTTTCTTTGCTTGTTAGGGGTGTTTCTGCTCTCCTTTTTTTGGTGATTTTGCTTTCGTTGCTCTCGGAATGATATGTGAGGGGAACTGGGATTCTTGGTTGGTTCAGGAGATGTCGTTCGTCGTAATTGGAGAATATATTCACTGGAATGAAGGTAAATGCTACTGGGAATGAAGGGTTTGGAGATATGTACGAACGTAGGAGAGAGTGGAAGTGTTCGTCTGCCCTACCGGCGCTTTTCGGCCCGTCGTCATATGGGCGAAGAACTATTTTTCCGAAGGCTCCCAATAGGGTGGCTAGTATGTCGAGGGTGGTAAGGGTACAATGTTCCTGTCCTCTTGGCTCGACGGAGGAACTATGGAACATCATACTTGTTAAGGATAATAATAAAATATGAACGCAAAAGCCCGTATGTATTCGATTGGAGCCCAAGCCCCGATAAATAGGCCTTTCGAACTTACTTTAACTTCACAATATTAATACGTTTTCACAATAGAATATAAAACTTAGTCTGCGATCATCAATTCACCGTACTCACTACTTTCTACCAGGGATGATGATTCGATTCTCTCAATGCTTTCTCAACTAAATCTTTCCAGTGCAGACCACAGGTGGAAACGGTGACTTCGGCTTAAGTGTTTAATACCAATCCAATCAATGTAATTCCGCCTTCTTATCTCCTTTTGATATGATTTCAAACGCTCGTACAATACTTCGTTATAATTTTATTCGATATTTGACTTTATACAATACGCATTCGAGAGCAATCAACTACTCGAAGCGATAGAATTTAAATTTGATTTTTGGATGTAAAATAATAAATGATGTTGATGGTTGAACTGTTGCAACCCGAGTGAATCTTATACAAAAAAAAACGACTTCTCTATCTGATATGTTATACAAGCTGGAAATTGCGCCCAAAAAATATCGTTAAGTTCAAACTTGGTGAACTTGGGTTGGCGTAATTCCGGTGCAACTATTTATAAATATGTATTCGACGGTTAGATGTCGCAGCAAATGTATTTAAGCGTATTAAATAGCATCCGTAAGTTCGATGTTTATTTTATTTCCGGTATAAATATTTATTTGAATTCGACTTCTTTTCTCATGGAAAGGGACGTCACAGATCGTCACGTTACAAGGGGTAGTGGCTCCAAAATACCAAGGGTAACGTACTCCACCGCGGATAAATACGTTTTTGGCAGTTGTGGGAGGTAGGGAGCGATTCCGTAGAATGAATCCACACAAAATTTAAGATTCGTTAGGATCGGGAAATTGGTTTGGGTTGCTGTTATCATTTTTAAAAGGTCGTATGGACCGTATGGACTTTAGAGTATCGCGATGATTTTTTAACAGCAGAAAACACCTTTCTACCTCATCCTCGCCTTCAGAGGTGAGGTTGAGGGTGAGGCTTTCAAGGACGGTGGATACAACTACTTCATTTGGAGGGAAGTAGCTGGTGTTGAGCTCTATCAAATTGGGGAACGAGGTTAAGAATGCCGTCATGTCTGGGGGTACAAAGTTGTGGTATTGGCCACGAGGGCGATCTGAGTGGTTCATGTCAGATACTTTGAGCGATGTCAGTCGGCTGGTTTCTACCCAAATGTTTTCAATTATTGCCCCGCTCACTGCTAGGTGACGGAGGTTGGTTGCGGCGCGAAAGTCGTACACGAACTCGTGTGCCGGGTTGCTATAATCGCTGTAGTTGTAGTATATCTGTAGATCTAGAAATGTGACGGGACATTGCATTTCTAGATGAGGGAATTTTTTAAACCAGCGGGAAAAGTCTTCGTGGAATTGAAGTAAATCTGTGAACGACATTTTTGAAAAAATTAGGTCGAGGACAAGCATGGGGATGGGAAGGGTATGTTCGAGCATTTTGGAAATTTGTTCCATTTCTTATGGTGTTTGAAATTTTAAGCTCTTTATTTTAGCCTTGACGTCTGGTTGCAGGTGTTGGTAGGTTGTTTGATTTGGTCAGCTGGTGCACTGCGGTAAAAGTGGTTGTAGTGCTGTGTGCGTTACGCCGATGTGCTGCAAGTGGCTTGTGGGCTTGGTATTCAGGTGCGTTCGCTTTGGTTATCGTATCAAATGTTAGTTCCTTCTGATGTGCGCGCTATTGCGTGTTGTGTCGTATTCTTGTTTGTTTTCCTAAAAATGTTTTTACATAGGTGAGAGTTTGCGTTATGTCAATTTACAGGGAGGGGTGAGTTTCACTTAAATTATATTCAGTAGCTAGTGTTCATTTCGTCCAGAGAAAAAAAATAAATTTGATAAAGATGGCGTCAAACGATATGCTAAAATAAATTATTTGCGCATTTGTCGCACGGAAGAGCGTATAAAATTGATGATCCTTTGTTTCTGCTGTTAGGACATATTTTGTGAACAATGAAATTCATACAATACCTCGATTGATTTGACAAGCACTGTTAAGGTATGAGCATTGAGTGCGTAATTTCGGGTTTACTTTTGTACCTCGATATAATATGAGGTCATGGTATGTCATGTAAGAATGATAGGGATGTACGAGACCCGTTTTGGACCGGGATCACAGAATAGGGGAATTTATCGGGAGATGTGATAAAACACTGGGGTATTTGATTTAGCACGTGTTCATGTGGTTAGTGCTAAAGTTTCAAGTAATCGCGTATTCGTATGGTTGAAGTGACATATTTTTCGTGAGTTTGTTTATTGTATGATCACACATTTTATTTGACTATTTTTTATAATGTTTCTTAACCTTTAGCATTTTTTTGGTTAAATTATTGTATACTCTATGTATACTCTATTTACCTGATGACTTGCCTACGGGTCATCGGGGAAACGGAAGTAGGCTGAACGTTTGGTTAACCTCCAAACACCGGAAAAAATGGATCGGTTATGAACTCAACAACACAGCCTCGGATCGGACAGGATAAACGGCAACGACTCAAGCAACGGAAAAAGGACAATGATTTAAAACTAGGAACATGGAATGTAAGATCTTTGTTGCGACCAGGAGGACTGAGATCTCTCACAAGTGCGCTAAGAGCGGCAAAAGTTGACATCACGGCAGTGCAAGAAACGAGATGGCCTGGAAAGGACACCATGATCAGTGGAGACTATAAGTTCTACTACAGTAATGACAGTCCAAGAGAGTATGGAACAGGTTTCATGGTTTTCGGCACAGCTAGAAACGCAGTGATTGGCTTCAATCCTGTTGACGAGCGATTGTGCTCTCTACGGATAAGAGGAAAATTTTTCAACTATACCCTTATTAACGCCTACGCACCCACCCACGGAGGAAAAAGACAACGAAGCGAAGGAGCTATTTTACGAGAAACTGGTGGAGATATATGATGGAGCGCCGAAACGTGACATTAAGATTCTGCTTGGAGATCTGAATGCCAAGATAGGTCGCGAAGTCTTCTATCGTCCCACAATTGGTAAATACAGCCTCCATGAAAATTCTAACGACAACGGTACGCGAGTAGTTCATTTCGCAGCATCAAGAAACATGGTTGTGAGCAGTACGTATTTCGAACATAAAAACACCCACAAAGCGACAAGGGTATCACCTGATGGACAAACCAAAAACCAGATTGATCACGTCTTGATAGATGGACGGCAGTCTTCAAATGTAATGGATTTCAGGAGCTGTAGAGGACCAAATGTTGATTCTGACCACTCCTTGGTTAAAGTGGTTGTTAGGTCTCGCATATCGGTCCAATACAACCGACAACAGGCATTGAAAAAGTGGGACGTTGAAAAACTGCAGAACGAAGACATCAAACACAAATACGTGGATAGTTGGGAGAGAAAAACTATCGAAGAAATGGTCAGCGAGCAACACAGTATAGACGATGCGTGGAATCTAATTAGGCGGAATGTAGAGAGCGCCGCGGCAGAGACTTTGGGAACGAGAACGGGAAATAAAAGAAATAACTGGTTCGACGATGAATGCCAGCGAGCTCTGGAGAACAAAAATGCAGCTCGACTAAAAACTCTGAGTCGATACACTCGAGCAGGCCAGGCAGAGTACCGTTCGAAGAGAAATTTCGCTCGAAAACTGTTTCGAAACAAAAAACGGCTGCAGGATAGGAACGTTTTGATCGAAATTGAAAAGTTTGGCAATAGGATGGAAACTCTGAACTTCTTTCGGAAAGTAAACGAATCCAAAAATGGTTACAGTCAACAACCTTTGCTGTGTAAGGACAAGAATGGATTGGTCTTAGCAGATGAGGAAAAGTGCATTGCGAGATGGGCTGAGTACTTCAAAGAACTGCTTAATCCGAACACACCGCTCAACCGAAACGAAGAAAACAACGAATTGCCATTTCATACTGCGCAACCATATATAAAAGAACCAACGATGCAAGAAGTTGAAGCTGAAATTTCGAGGCTCAGAAATTTCAAAGCCCCGGGGACAGACAATCTACCCGGCGAACTTTTCAAGAACGGCGGCAACGCGATAATGGAGATGCACGAGCTCATCACGCGTATATGGAATGTCGAGGAGTTACCGGAAGAGTGGAAGACCAGCATACTTTGTCCCATATACAAAAAAGGTGATAAAATGGAGTGTGGCAATTTTCGAGGAATCACTCTGCTGCATATTGCTTACAAGATATTTGCAAATATTCTTTACCAGCGCAGCGCCTTCATCCATACATGGAAAACTCTGTAGGTGAATACCAAGGTGGTTTTTGTGTAGGTCGTTCAACATCGGACCAGCTGTTTAATATCAGACAGCTCTTGGAGAAGTGCAAAGAGTACAACATTGAAACACACCATTTGTTCGTTGATTTCAAGGCAGCCTATGACAGTGTTAGAAGAAGTAAGCTATGGAGAGTAATGGAGGAATTTGGAATCCCCAACAAACTGATCTCGCTAACCAAGTTAACACTGAACGGAGCTAATAGCCGAGTAAGGATCCGTAATCAACTGTCAGAGATTTTCGACATAGAGGAAGACCTACGTCAGGGAGATCCTCTCGCGACGCTGCTTTTTAACCTGACCCTTGAAGCAGTTGTGCACACCATGGACATAGATTCCAGCGGCACCATTTTCACCAAGTCCAGTTAGTTGCTAGGTTTCGCAGACGACCTGGACATACTTGGACGAAAAATGGATGTTGTTAAAGACAAGTTTATGGCCTTGGAGAGGAAAGGTACCCACCTTGGGTTGAAAGTTAATGACGGAAAAACGAAATATATGATCATCCCGCCTTCGAATCAACACCAGGAGGAAACCGTAACGATCGACACACACACACCATCAAAATGATCGACAAATTCGTATACCTTGGATCGGAGCTGAACACTAATAACGACATCGCGGACGAAATTAAGAGGCGAGTAATTCTGGGCAACCGGAGTTATTACGGCCTTCTGAAAATCTTAAAGTCCAAGTCAGTAAGCCGAAATTCAAAATGCGCAATATACAAATCTGTGAGTTTAGAGGGTGAAATAGAAAATAAGTGGGAATGAAGGAAACAATCGCAAAAATGGTAAAAGTTCAAAAACTGCACATACGTATGGTTCGGAGTCGTGGTGCTTGGCACAAAGAGACGAACAATCGCTGCACACGTTTGAAGGAAAAGTACTGCGGACAATATTTGGACCAGTATTCGATCAAAGGCAGAACCGATGGCGCAGACGATTCAATCACGAGCTTAGTCAGCTTAATGGAGAGCCGGACATAGTCAGAACTACCAAAATAAACCGACTGCGTTGGCTCGGTCATGTACAACAAATGGAAGATCATCGTATTCCGAAAAACATCCTTAAAACCAGACCGGAGGGCAAGAGAGGTGCAGGGCGTCCAAAATCCAGATGGTATGACGCAGCTCTTGCCGACTTAAAAACTGTGGGAGTATCCAGCTGGGAGACGTTAGCTGCGGATAGGTCCGGTTGGAGAAGCATGTTGCAGAAGGCCAAGACCCTTGATGGGTTGTAGTGCAGGTTAAGTAAGTAATCAGGACCTTGAAATGTGGGCACGTGCTCATAGTGAGCAATTCTTGTCGGAATCGGCGTTGGCATCGGCACCGCCTACCAGTCAAGCTAGTTCAATAAATGTCGCTCCTCAAGCAGTTGCATCAAGCGAGACAATCACACTTTACAGTGGTAAATTGGTCTTCAAAAAGCGAAATTCGATGAACGACAATAAAAAATGCATTTTAAAAAAAGAACTTCACGAAATCTTCTCAGGATGATATTGAACACATTTCCGACGTGGGCATGTTGAAAGACAAAACCTTTTTTTTGAGGTAGGTAGGTAGTATCAAATACAAACTTGCGCTTTTAAATTTACTTGACATGCTGTTTTCAACATTGTCGACAATACCTCTATTTTCAACGTATATTTTGTATGGAAAACCTTGAACACAGCTGAAACTTGATAACAAGTAAATTTATAAGCACACGACCGTAGTACCAGGCCTAAGAAAATTGGTTCAAATTTCAATTTTTGGCGTTTTCTTGAGTTACAAGAAGTGCAAATTTTTTATTGTAACTTTTTAAACGATCTCTTATAACCTCTGGTAAGTATAGCCGAAAAAGCCCTCGAATTTCAAACCAGCGCAACCATTTTCCTTTCACCGAGGGTTGACGCACTTCATTTATTCCCAAATTGTAAGACCCGTACGAAGTACGACGGTCTGATGCGCTTACTGCCACGTTTGTTACATTGCGAATTCGAACCCGGGACTAAGGAGGCAACTTTTTTTGTTGCCTCCAGATGGCAAGTCAGCGAAAAAATAATGTCCGTCTGTCTGTCGGTCTGTCTGTCGTGTTGACGGATAATTTGAGGAAATCTTCACCTGAAAGGTAGTCAAAAACCTGAGGTCAAGTTCGAAGATGAGCAACATTGGTCGAATAGTTCCGGAGATATGGTCGAAAAGGTGTGCAAAAACGTGGTTGCTCGAAGGTCGGTGAAACTTTTTCACGCATGTCTCAGCAAGTACAGCACGTAAATTGTTCAAATTAGCGTCAAATGAAAGAATTAGATGTCACAAAACTGGGAAAAAATATTTGTGGAAATCGGTTGAGTGGTTTGGGCACTGGAACCCGTGGAATGGAGAAAATTTTATTTCTCAGCCATATACAATACGAGATGGGTTTTCATCAACCTATGGTTTATGATGATTATGAAACATAGAGACTTACTCCCGAAGACAAAGTTGTAGAGAAATTAATTTTAGCGAAAACGTCTTTCAGGGTTTCCCCGAGAAATGTCCCAATCCTGGGATTCAGCCACTTCTAGAGTTCAGAGGGATGACTACTATCTCTAGAACTATGGCAGTTAGAAATTTGCTTCCAAAGACAAAGTTGTAGAGAATTAAATTTTAAACGTACTTCGGGAGGGCTTACAACATTACTTTGGGTAATTTTTATGAGTCATTCAAACTTTCAAACTATTCAAACGCAATATTTAGGTGTATGTCGTTGGCACCACCACCATTTTGTGCTACCCTTTTAAGGGCGTATTTTATGCGCTATGTTTTGTGCTATTAAATGGTGCCTAGCAAAAGTTTTGTGCTGCCACCTGTTCGTAGCACAAAAAGTGTTTCTGTCGAAAACATGTCGTTTTATATGGCAGCCCCATATTCCTGCAACTTTCTCCAAATTGTGTCTTTTATACCGTAATCTACACATTTTGTGCTGTCGATATCACCTATTTGTTTTTTCTGTACTGCCGAAGCACAAAAAGTTTCTCTATCAAGAATATGGTAGTGTTATATGGGGTTAAAATTAAAGTCGTGATTATTCACAGACGCCTGCGAATAGTATTCACCTTGTACAAAATTCTATTCGTAAGCGCCTGCGAATAGCATTTCCCTTGTACGAAATGCTATTCGCAGTCGAAGTTGCATTGGAATAGCAGTTACGTAACATTAATTTTCGTCAAGTGTTTTATTTAACAAAAATTGACCGGCAAACACCGAAAACTTGCGGAAACAATGATTCCTACAGTTCTCTATCTTCTGATGTTATTAAATGAGTTCCGAGGTGTTGCAGAGTAAAATATCATTTTTCGACAAAGTGTTAGGGTTAACAAAACTAATGAAGATTATCGGCAACAGTCGAGAATTTACGGAAACAATGATTCTTAGCGTTTCCTATAATTTTGGTCAGCAGAGCCGACTTATAATGTGTTCATGCGGGACAAGACAACTTTTACGTAAATCCAGGGACTAATTTATTCGAAACATTTAATGTTTTCGGCGGTTTCAAATTCGCAGATTTTTTTCGGTTATACGCGACGGAGATCTTTCATATAAGTTGAAAAAATTTTAGTTGATTTTATGTCAAAATGACAAAAAATGTAGAAAAAATATTTAATTTTCGAGGATTAAACATTCTGTTAGTTTACTTGTTTCAAAGGTGAAAAGTTGTTTAAAAATTTTTCATTTACAGGTAAAATTTGTTTTCAACTTACTTGATTAACGATAAAATTCCGTGTGGTGAATTGAAATCGACAACTGTTACTATATTGCACTTTTAATTATCTTTTTCAATTGTTCACAAAAAAATTTGATTTAATATAGTTCACTGAATTTGTTCTCGTTTGATACCGACCGACAGCTTTAACCAAACTGAGTGAAATCACTCGTGTCTTCATTTAAAATATACTACACATCCCACCTTTTCAGCAAAAAAAAGGAGCTCCTGACATTAAAATGATTTGACCCAATCGTTGTTGAGCTTTTGGAAAAACTAGTTTAACTTTCTCCTTTTAAAATTAGGTGTGGGGGATGGCGACTTTTCATAGGTCATAGTCAATACATCTAAATTTTTTTTCTATTTTCAACTAACATTATTTCAAATTTATAGTAGTAGTAATAGGCAAGCCTCGATTATTCCCCTCAAATGGCAATATGATGCTTTATTGCATGAGCTAAAAAGAGAAAACAAACATAGGAGAACGAACTCGTTTTGCTAATCATAATATAAAACATATACACTCACGGAAAAGTGAAAACCGACACATGTTTGGTTTTGTGTTTACTTGAATTTGTGAATTTTTGTATGTATTTTTATATGGAGAAATCAGTAAAGTCAGCAAACCATAAAACACAAAAATGTGTCGGTTTTCACTTATCCGTGAGTGTACAAGGGTATGGCAGGTAGTGATCAGCATAGAAGTGGCAAACAGAGTTGATGTTACGAAAGACTCGAACGTAATTAGGTGATCATTACCTTAACTCTTAAGTGTTTGAAATTGCGTCCACATTAAATTGTATTGGAAATGGCTGAGGGTGCAAAATTGAAAAACCCGTCCGAAGAATTGGTGTACAAAATTTTTTTAAAATCACAAAATAGAAGGTGTAAGTCGTTGGCACCACCGGGTTTTTGAGCTGCGAATTGCGAGGCCTAAAATTATGCGCTAGGCTTCCCTGAGTTTTGTTCTGTCATTCCCGAGTTTTGTGCTGCTTCCTATCCGTAGAACAAAACTATTTTCGGTTGAAAACATGTCGTTTTGTATAGGAGACCCCTAATGTATACCAACTTTTTCGAATCTATAAATGC
>CM055403.1:108472391-108586988 GCA_029228625.1 Pseudolycoriella hygida
ATCTTTTTGGATTTTCAGAAATCTGCCGAAATGACGCCATCTTGGATTTTTGTTATAAATTATGCTTCCTTGGGTTTTCGAATTTTAGCTACGGAATGATAACACTTGCAGAGGTGGTTTCTTCTTCATCAGAAGAATTTTTTGGTATCATTAGAAAATGGATGCCCGCTGTCATAGCGGCGCTATCTTGGATTTTCGTTTAAGCTTTTTCGGTTTTCGAATTTTAACTCCGGAATGACACTACTTAGAGAGATGGTTTCTTCTAGAAAGTTATAGAGTTGGGTCAGGAGAATTTTTTAGCATTTTAAAAAAATGGCTGCCAACTGTCAAAGTGACACCATCTTGGAATTTTTGCTAAATTCTGAATAAGAATACCTATACAGTTGGTTTCTTCAGGAAAGTTATATGAATCACTGAGAAGAGTTCGTGACACGAAGTGTTCCGAAGGTAGTCGAAGGTGGCACGAAATGTGTCGAAGGTGACACGAAGTGTTCAGAAGGCATCCTAAAATGACACGAAGTGTTTCGAAGGTAGCCGAAGGCGACACGAAGTGGTCCCAAGGTAGCCGAAGGTGACACGAAGTGTTCCGAAGACAGCCGAAGGTGACACGAAGTGTTCCGTAGGCAGCCGAAGGTGACACGAAGTGTTCCGAAGGGAGCCGAAGGTGACACGAAGTGTTCCGAAGGTAGCCGAAGTCGACACGAAGTGTTCCGAAGGTAGCCTAAGTCGACACGAAGTGTTCTCGAGGTAGCCGAAGGTGACACGAAGTGTTCCGAAGGCAGGCGAAGGTGTTGGAGAAATTTTTTTTTGAGAAACATTTTTTCGGAGAAATTTTTTTTCGAAGAAAAAATTTTTTTGGAGATAAATTTTTTCGCAGAAAATTTTTTTTTGGAGAAAAAAATTTTTTTGGAGACAATTTTTTGGAGAAAAATTTTTTTTGAGAAAATTTTTTTCGCAGAAAAATTTTTTTTGGAGAAAATTTTTTTAAGGAAATATTTTTTTGGAGAAAATTATTTTTTGATTTTTTTGGAGAAAATTATTTTTTGAGAAAATGTTTTTTCTGCGTATTATCAGCGATAGCGTCACCTCAAGCGATATCATTAATTTTGGAAGCAGACTTACGGACTGCGTCACACTCTACCTTTAAAGATTTTTTTGTTGTGATCGTTACTTATTGTTAATGTGAATTCGCCGCGTAGTGGATCTAAAATCAAGTTTTGCAAAAGATTTTTATTCATTGAAAACTTGAATTAATTGTAATATATTATTTAATTATATTCATTTATTTAGTTCAAGTTTGATATTACTGTTGAATGCTGAAGGAAACATGTTACAAGCTAATTATTTCTTAAAAACAACTTGACGAGGATGATTTTTTCTTCTCGATTGTAACAATTGGGTATTACCTCGTCGTCAAACTCGTCAAGGTCGTCTTCGTCACTGTCGTCGTCCATTATGTTTACTTGGTCCTTGACGAATAGCTCTACATTGGACCCATACGAAAGACGTTCTAAAAATCGCTCTACATCTTCGTCCTCCTCAAACAAGTTGGTGGCAAGTTGAAGTTTTTTGTCGAATGCAACCGAATCCTTGCTTTTCGTCAGTTGGAAGATTTCACCCAGCTTGGCTCTCGTAATTTTATCACTCTTGTCCATCTCCAAAAGTTTCAAATTTTTAATCAGAGACCAGATATTTGGATGGTGTTTTAACAAAAATAAGTTAAGTGACTTGTTATTCGATTCGGAGAAATTATTCGTCCGATCTCCTAAACCATAAACGGAGATGTTGGCAGGTAACCATTGCTTCTTCCAGTATTCTCGAAATCTTTCCCAGCGTTTCGATTCAAAATTGCTCACCGATTTATCAATGCATTCGAATCCTTGAAGGACGAAATCATTCGGAAAGAGTGCAAGATGGCAAATTTTACTAATAGTATTTGTGAATCTGTCGTCTTTTCGTAGACCGAATCTTTTGGTAGCTTTCACAATCGCCTGTACGTAGTGGAAAAAGCATCCGCCTATACGCGCATTCGGGTAATGCTTCCGTAGCGCTTTCCTGGTCGCGGCTTCATAGTCGGTCATTACCTTGGCGACCTCAACTGATGGCATCAAAAATTTCAGCTTTTGAAAGATGATGTCGTAAGAGCTTAAGGTTTTCTTTTCCATGAAAATATACGTAAGTGGATAGCACTGATTCTCGTAAGTGACACATATAACATATAATTGCCGGAACGCCATGTGATGTGGTAACGCTTTATATGTTCCGTCCATAAAGAGCGCTACATGATTCATTGTATTGACAATCTTCAATATCGTCTCTGAGATAAACACTAGGTTTCTCTCACCTTTTGTGCTCATCCAACGGTAGAAAGGTAAACTGCGTTGGTCTTTCGTAAAGAACTCACGATATTTCACGTCCGCAACGGATTCCTCGAATTCTTCAATTGTTGATGGCAGCTTCGGAACATACTTTCTAGCACGACGGTAAATAAACCCTTCCAGTTTTTTAAGAGACGGAATAAATGTTGTGTCAATCTTGTCCAAAAGATCCTTTTTCGTCGCTAAATACACTTGACGCGGAGTTTGGAATGGGTCACTATCAATGTTCTCTTCTAATTTTTTGTCGAAGATTTGTCTATCCAAAGTTTTTTTTTCCGGTGGATGATTGTGGCGTATCGAAATTATACCCTCTCGATAATTCCCATCGCGAACAGTTACTCTCGATGGACAGTTATGTTTCACGCTGTTCTTACAACGGAGATACAAATTTGACTTTCGTAAATTGTTCTTTGTGTATACAAAGCACCGCGAATCTCGGTAATTATTCGACCCAAGAGGAATGATTTCGCATTGAGTAATATTATTTTGTTGTTGTCGCTGCTGTTGCTTGTCGGTAGGAACGAAATCAGTCTCGCAGGAATCAGATGCATCAGTACAGTATTGAGAGTCTGCACTACTTCCGTTGTCTTGGTTAATCTGCAACGAAAAAAAGCTGAAATTATACGGCTGTTCAAAGAATTTAGACCCGTACACCCATAGCGAACAAAACAATACGAACAAAATTTAAGAAAAAATTTTTTTAGACAAGGTGCGGTGTTCGTTGTACAGGCTTGGTGTCAAAAGGAAAGTTGTTGGGATTGGTGTGTAGTGTATCAGGGTGACCGCCAAAATGGTGGAAAAAAGGCGGGGCTCAAAAAAAAACTTTAGAAATGTTGTAGAGTGAGTTGAGGGGATCATTTTCGCCCAGGGAAGTAGTAGCCGCAGCGCTTCGGTTTGGCGGCGGCGGCTTGGAAAAAATTGTGTGAATAATTCGTCAAAAAAAATTTCCTACTTCCAAAAAAACTGATATCACAACAAAACCCTTTTTAAATGGAAATGTATTTGTATTTTAGAGACTCCACTAACAGCTTTTCATACAAGTGTCGTCTGGACCACCGGCTTAACGTGATTTCCGAACCACGTCTCAGAGTAATGCGAATGTAGCTCCTTATTCAATTACTCCAAGAATTGTTAGGCGCATGATTATTATCTCGCCTAAATGCAGGCTTTAGATATTAAGATTCATTCAGTGTGTACGTCGCCACGGTAGCCACCTTGGTACCTGCGACTTTCAAAAAGCTGTTCTGAAGACATTTATAGAGATAAAAGTGTGAATCTTTCACCTAACGGTAAAAAAAATCGCAGATCACAAAAAAATTATTTTCGTTTATTTGGGCCTTCCAGGGAATTTCAGGCATCAGTCTCCTCCAAGAAATTCGAGAAACCTATAATCGAAAATAAACTTTGCCTTAGTGAATATTTTGTATTTCTTGAATGATCGGATTGTCTTATAATAACTTCATATCTTCTTCTTCTTCTTCTTCCTTAGCCTTTTATATCCACTGCTGGATGTGGGCCTCCCCCATAGATCGCCACTTTTTTCGGTCCATTGCCACTTGCTGCCACGTCGTGCCTACCGTTCTTTTGATATCGTTGGTCCATCTTTCCGGTGGACGTCCCATCGGTCGTTTCGTTGGTGGCCGCCATTGCATTATAGTTTTCGTCCATCGATCGTCGGTCATTCTGGCAATATGACCAGCCCAATTCCACTTGAGCGACGCTATTCGTGTCATGACATCGATGACTCTGGTTTGTCGCCGGATCCACTCATTTGTCATTTTGTCCCTGAGTGTGATTCCTAGCATTGCCCTTTCCATTGCCCTCTGTGCAACTCTCAATTTGTTCGCTGATGCTTTGGTGATCGTGAGAGTCTCGGCTCCGTATGTCAGGACCGGCAGCACACACATATCGAACACTTTCCTCTTCAGACTGTTGCTCATGTTGCTCTTGAAATGTACCGTAACTTGCCGAACGCCGCCCAACCGAGACCGATCCTTCTCTTTATTTCAGCCGTTTGGTTGTCGAGACCGAGCTTCATGACGTGGCCGAGATACTTGTACGAATTCACGATTTCAATTTCCTCGTCTCCGATCTTGATTGGTGTAGCACCATCGATGTTTGTCATCACTTTCGTTTTCGACATGTTCATCTTCAAACCGATTTTTTGGGCTTCCTCGTTGAGCTGCAACAGCATCGCTTCAATCTGTTCCAGAGTTGTTGATGTCAGGGCAATGTCGTCGGCGAATCGAAGGTTGTTCAGAAACTTCCCATTTATGTTGATTCCCAGTTCACTCCAATCAAGCTTTTTAAAAACCGTTTCCAGAGCTGACGTGAACAATTTCGGTGAAATGGTATCTCCTTGACGGACTCCTCTTCCAATTCGAAATTTATCGGTGGTTTTATGCAGTTTGACGCACGACGTTGCGTGCTCGTAGATATGTTTTATCATCCGGGTATATCTCGAGTCAATCCGACAATCGTCCAAGGAGTCTAAAATCGACCATAATTCGACCGAATCGAACGCTTTTTCGAAGTCTATGAAGCATATCGCGATGATGATTTTGTATTCGTTGCATTTTTCTATTAGACTTCTCATCACTTGCAAGTGGTCATTTGTGCTGAATCCGGAACGAAACCCTGCTTGTTCGATCGGCTGGTAGAAGTCTAGCTTCTTTGTGATCCGTTTCGTTATCACCTTCATAAACAGTTTGTAGAGGTGCGAGATCAAACTGATGGGCCTGTAGTTTTCCAGTTTCGTGATGTCTCCTTTCTTGTGCAGCAAAGTGATGACTGCGTTTTCCCATGATTCTGGTATTTTCTCTTGTTCGAGACACTTGTTGAACAGATCCGTTGTCATTTTGAGCAGTGTGGGTCCGCCTTCTTTGATTGCTTCGATCGGAATGTCGTCGTCACCTGGAGCTTTTCTGTTCTTCATTTCGTCTAACGAAGCCTGTACTTCGTTAATCGTTATGTCCGGCAAATCTTCGGAACCAACGTTCATTATCACCGGTCTCGCTTTTGCTCTTTCTGCCGGTAGTTTGGCTCGAACCGACGTAAAAAGGTCCTCATAGAACTCTCGCGCGATGTCCAATACCTTGTCCTGATCTGTTTGTATGACGCCCGCCTTATCGCGCAATTTAAAAATTTGTCTGTACCCGTTCGCCCGTTTCGCTCGTAATACTTTCATATTCCCATTTGCTTCGATAGCGTTCATGGCCAGTTTCACGTTGTATTGTCGCAGATCGGTTTTCATTTTCTTGTTGATGGCTTTCGTTTTGTCTCTGTATTCAACAGTGTCTCGCTTTCCACCTTTCACCAAATCCAGTCTTTCTGCTATTAGGTCTAGCGTTTCCTTGCTGAGCTTCGACTCTTTAGTGCATGTAGATCGGCATCTGGTTTCCAGGAAGCTTCTCACTGAGGTCACTATTCTTTCTGTCAGCTCATCAATCGTTGCAGTTTGTGAATTCGTTCCGTTCAGTTCGTTGTCCATAGCTTCCTTAAATGCGTCGCTTTGTTCTTTCAGGCGTTCCATGTCTAAAACGACTTTTTTCTTGACCAACTTTTCTCTCTCTGTCCGTGTGTTCAAGACGACTTTGGCTCGCACCATTCGATGATCGCTGCCTGTTGTGAAACGGTTAAGCACAGTAACATCCTTGACAATCGATTTGCGGTTCGATATGATGTAATCGATCTCGTTCTTTGTTCTGCCGTCTGCACTGGCCCAAGTCCACTTCCTCTGAACCTTACCGGAGAAAAATGAGTTCATTGCGAAAATTCCTTGTTGTTGGAGAAAATTCAGCAAAGTATCTCCTCGTTCGTTCCTCTGATCGTAACCAAACGTTCCAATCGAAGTTTCTGCAACGTCTTCTCTTTTTCCCAATTTGGCATTGAAATCGCCGACTAGCAACTGATATTGAGCTCTGTTTTCTTCAATCGCTTTGGAGACATCTTCATAGAAGCTTTCAATTTCTTCGTCGTCGTGATCCGTCGTCGGTGCGTACGCTTGGATGACTTTCAAACTGTACATCGCATTTATCTTCAGACGCACGTAGATGACTCTGTCGGAGATGCTGTTGATTTGGATTATACGGTTCGACCAGCGTTTGCTGATGAGCAGTCCTACACCATGCATCGCTGTTTGGCTATCGCTTCCACGGTAGTACAAAGTGCTTCCTGATTTCAACTTCAAGCATTCTTCACCACGTCGCCTGACTTCGCTCAATCCGACAATGTCCCATTTGATCTTTTCCAGTGCCGACTCCAATTCGAGAAGTTTTTCGTTCGATGATAGCGTTCGAGTGTTATACGTGGCAATGTATAGTCCGGTGTGACAACCTATTGTAACCCAGGGATTCTTAGCACCCTCTGCTCGTCGTCTGGTCTGACCGTTGTCGGAGTCAGGGATCAACGAGCGGCTGGGAACTGAGGGCCGATTTTTCCTGGTTGTGCTCTTCATCTTCGGGGGGGTTTTAGCCGTTAAAACACCACGCTGGCCGGTGCGGGTTGGTGAGTGATGGTAGTCCTGCTGACTCGGACTTTGCATGCTGCCGTTGTCCCTTGCTGTTGAGATCATCCGCCACCATGCTGAGGTACTATCCCATCTTGATAGCGCCTAACTGCCTTCGGCCCTCGCTCTACGTGACGTTGAGGTACTACCCGAAGACAGCCCCCCTCATCCTTCTGCTAAGTGACCCACACTAATACACCAGGGTTGGTTACCTGATCGTTCATGTGGGTTGCTCACTATGACAGGTGTCACCACGGGTAGGATAGGATGTAGGAGTAGGTGGATAGAGGCTAAGGTACATAAGGAGTACTATATTACGCATACCACACCATTTGACACCCTCTAACTTCATATGAGCTCCACAAACTAGATTGTCCCTTGAGCCTCTCATATCCTCAAAGAACCCTTAGAGAATCCTCTAGAAGTCAGCAAGCTTCCTTCAGGTTTTTTGCATTTTTCATCTCATGTGATGCGATGGGGAGAAGACTCAATGTGCCTTCCGCGTTTTGGAATGCTCCTTCAGTCTTTTTCCCAATTCTCAAAGAATCCTAAGGGAATCCTTGAAGAATTCTTAGAAGTCAGCGAGCTTCCTTCAGGTTTTTTGCCTTTTTCATCTCATGTGATGCGATGGGGAGAAGACTCAATTAGCCTTCCGCGTTTTGGAATGCTCCTTCAGTCTTTTTCCCAATTCTCAAAGAATCCTAAGGGAATCCTTGAAGAATCCTTAGAAGTCAGCGAGCTTCCTTCAGGTTTTTTGCCTTTTTCATCTCATGTGATGCGATGGGGAGAAGACTCAATGTACCTTCCGCGTTTTGGAATGTTCCTTGAGTCTTCTTCCCAATTCTCAAAGAATCCTAGGGGAATCCTTGGAGAATCCTTAGAAGTCTGCGAGCTTTCAACAGGTTTTTCTCCTTTTTCATCTCATGTAATCCGATGGGAAGAAGACTCAATGTGCCTTCCGCGTTTTGGAATGCTCCTTGAGTTTTTTTTCCAATCCTCAAAGAGTCCTAAGGGAATCCTGGAAGAATCCTTAGAAGTCAGCGAGCTTCCTTCAGGTTTTTTGCCTTTTTCATCTCATGTGATGCGATGGGGAGAAGACGCAATGTGCCTTCCGCGTTTTGAAATGCTCCTTGAGTCTTTTTCCCAATTCTCAAAGAATCCTAAGGGAATCCTTGAAGAATCCTCTAGAAGTCAGCGAGCTTCCTTCAGGTTTTTTGTCTTTCTCATCTCATGTGATGCGATGAGGAAAAGAATCAATTTGCCTTCCGTGTTTTGGAATGCTACTTGAGTTTTTTTCCCAATTCTCGAAGAATCCTTGACGAATCCTTAGAAGTCAGCGAGCTTCCTTCAGGTGTTTTTCCTTTTTCATCTCATGTGATGCGATGGGGAGAAGACTCAATGTGCCTTCCGCGTTTTGGAATGTTTCTTGAGTCTTTTTCCCAATTCTCAAAGAATCCTAGTGGAATCCTTGGAGAATCCTTAGAAGAAGGCAGCCTGCTGGCAAAATTCTTTTTATGCCAAAGTGGAAGCCGTAGGTCATACTCTGTTCAACAATGATTTTCGTCTCGACACCAGCCTGCTTCCTTGAGTTCTAGAACTGGGAATACAGAAGGCAGCCAGGTGGTAGAATTCTTTCTATGCCAAAGTGGAAGCCGCATGTCATTCTTTGTTTAACAATGATTTTCGTCTCGACACCAATCTGTTTTCTTGAGTTCTAGAAAAGGCAGAATGCTGGCAAAATTCTTTTTATGCCAAAGTGGAAGCCGCATGCCATTCTTTGTTTAACAATGATTTTCGTCTCGACACCAGCCTGTTTCCGTCGCGACTTCTTCATATTAGAGTTTTCTTACTCACATTGTGCCTGACTCTTGGTTCAAGAACTAAGATAGCAGATATAAAAATCCGAACTTGTGTTCCGTAAAGTCATCGTGAATAGACAAGGATTCCATTTTTTTGCCAAGCTGAAACTCCCGTTTGGATTCTTAACTCAGTGGAAAATGCTAGAACAAACATACTTCTTATAAAATATTTTACATCTCTAGCCACCACTTTGTCATTCGTATTTGGTAAAAATGATGTTATTCGATTTTCGCAATTAGTCGACGAATGTTAAGCGTGTTAATTGAGAGCTCCATAACTGTCAATAAAACGATATAGAAAAAGATTTTAGTCAAAGCAAACTACGACGAAACTTTGTGGTTGCATAGCAGTATGCGTCCTGTTTTCGTGCTCGCATACATTTGTTGTCAACGCTTAGTGAGTTATTGGCGTAATGTAATCGTCTCGATCTTGTAATCAGAGTGTTAGTGGGTGGAATCCGACTTATGACCGACAATTTTTATTTAGCAAAATTTTATTTGACAGATTGACATGTGCGGTGCATATTCATGCACGTTCTGGGAATTTGAATATTTCCGGACAGCAACTGCTGACTAAGAAATAACAAATTCTAAATACCTCGTTTCCCAATTCTTCTGTTCTGGCTCTGCAACAAAGCGATTGACAAATTGTATCTCTTCATTGTCTTGGAATGTATGAGTGAGTAAGACGGTATATTGGTGTATGTTAATTACAGGAAATGAGATTTATTTATTAAAAACAAATTGAAAGCCGTGGTGGTCGTTTTGTAGTCGTCATTTCACATTTTTTTTCAAATATCTAAAATAATAATATCTAAATAAAAAATAAATATCTAAAAAATAAAAATTTTTAGTTAAAAGCTAAAAATCGCGCGTAACTGTGTAGTTTTAAATCTCCAAAATTACAAGCTTGTGAAATTATGTCGCCTAATCTGTTAAAGAAAAAGCCAGTTGGACGACCGAAAAAGCGTTCATTGGCTGGAACAGCCGCTTGTTGGAAGACTGATTTCAGTGGTGTTTCGTATTCGACAATTAATAGAAGAGCACATGAACTGGCCCTGGATATTGAAAATAAAACAGCTCAACATTTGGACACAGGAAAGGCTGACCATACGGAACCCGTTTATTATTACGCACACTTTGGAATCAGCATTCGCTTTTTTTTAGAAAACGATTTTTCTAAATTGCAATGGCAACGAATGGTTGGTTCGCGGTGCTAAGAACCGAAATGCAGCAGTATTTAAAATGCTCGATTAAATTAAAAAACAATGTCGACCTACGGATTATGACATCGAAAATGAAATTTGTGTGCAAGTTTCACTGCAAGTCATGCTAGATTTAACGGCTGAGCGTCTCGTTAATGCTGTGGGATGTATGTGTATGTAAAACTCGGTTTTTCGGTGAAACGAGTTAAAACGAAGCGTTGCACAATCTTACGATTCTTCTCCTGTATATTATTTACATTAACAATAAGTAACGATCACCTTATAGTCATGCAATTAGTACATAAAACATTTCGACGGTTCAGTATAACGACCTCCCTGAGGATGAACTGTCGGTTTTGAAAACGTTAGGAGAATTTTTAAAGTACGTATAAAGGTATTTTATATGTTTTATGTACTAATTGCGTGATTATAAGGTGATCATGCTCGGAGCGGTAGCGGAGAGCGTGACACAGTCCCCACAACCAAAAAAAAGTCCACAAACCCAAAAAACTCCATACAAAAACCTTTGGGACAAGACGCGATGTATAGGCGAACTTTTGACTTTTTCCCCTTAGAGAGTTGGTTTCTTCGACAAAGTTATAGAGTTTGATCAGGAGGATCTTTTTGGATTTTCAGAAATCTGCCAAAATGACGCCATCTTGGATTTTTGTTATAAATTATGCTTCTTTGGGTTTTCGAATTTTAGCTACGGAATGATAACACTTGCAGAGGTGGTTTCTTCTTCATCAGAAGAATTTTTTGGTATCATTAGAAAATGGATGCCCGCTGTCATAGCGGCGCTATCTTGGATTTTCGTTTAAGCTTTTTCGGTTTTCGAATTTTAACTCCGGAATGACACTACTTAGAGAGATGGTTTCTTCTAGAAAGTTATAGAGTTGGGTCAGGAGAATTTTTTAGCATTTTAAAAAAATGGCTGCCAACTGTCAAAGTGACACCATCTTGGAATTTTTGCTAAATTCTGAATAAGAATACCTATACAGTTGGTTTCTTCAGGAAAGTTATATGAATCACTGAGAAGAGTTCGTGACACGAAGTGTTCCGAAGGTAGTCGAAGGTGGCACGAAATGTGTCGAAGGTGACACGAAGTGTTCAGAAGGCATCCTAAAATGACACGAAGTGTTTCGAAGGTAGCCGAAGGCGACACGAAGTGGTCCCAAGGTAGCCGAAGGTGACACGAAGTGTTCCGAAGACAGCCGAAGGTGACACGAAGTGTTCCGTAGGCAGCCGAAGGTGACACGAAGTGTTCCGAAGGGAGCCGAAGGTGACACGAAGTGTTCCGAAGGTAGCCGAAGTCGACACGAAGTGTTCCGAAGGTAGCCTAAGTCGACACGAAGTGTTCTCGAGGTAGCCGAAGGTGACACGAAGTGTTCCGAAGGCAGGCGAAGGTGTTGGAGAAATTTTTTTTTGAGAAACATTTTTTCGGAGAAATTTTTTTTCGAAGAAAAAATTTTTTTGGAGATAAATTTTTTCGCAGAAAATTTTTTTTTGGAGAAAATTTTTTTGGATTTTTTGGAGAAAAATTTTTTTTGAGAAAATTTTTTTCGCAGAAAAATTTTTTTTGGAGAAAATTTTTTTAAGGAAATATTTTTTTGGAGAAAATTATTTTTTGAGAAAATGTTTTTTCTGCGTATTATCAGCGATAGCGTCACCTCAAGCGATATCATTAATTTTGGAAGCAGACTTACGGACTGCGTCACACTCTACCTTTAAAGATTTTTTTGTTGTGATCGTTACTTATTGTTAATGTGAATTCGTCGCGTAGTGGATCTAAAATCAAGTTTTGCAAAAGATTTTTATTCATTGAAAACTTGAATTAATTGTAATATATTATTTAATTATATTCATTTATTTAGTTCAAGTTTGATATTACTGTTGAATGCTGAAGGAAACATGTTACAAGCTAATTATTTCTTAAAAACAACTTGACGAGGATGATTTTTTCTTCTCGATTGTAACAATTGGGTATTACCTCGTCGTCAAACTCGTCAAGGTCGTCTTCGTCACTGTCGTCGTCCATTATGTTTACTTGGTCCTTGACGAATAGCTCTACATTGGACCCATACGAAAGACGTTCTAAAAATCGCTCTACATCTTCGTCCTCCTCAAACAAGTTGGTGGCAAGTTGAAGTTTTTTGTCGAATGCAACCGAATCCTTGCTTTTCGTCAGTTGGAAGATTTCACCCAGCTTGGCTCTCGTAATTTTATCACTCTTGTCCATCTCCAAAAGTTTCAAATTTTTAATCAGAGACCAGATATTTGGATGGTGTTTTAACAAAAGTAAGTTAAGCGACTTGTTATTCGATTCGGAGAAATTATTCGTCCGATCTCCTAAACCATAAACGGAGATGTTGGCAGGTAACCATTGCTTCTTCCAGTATTCTCGAAATCTTTCCCAGCGTTTCGATTCAAAATTGCTCACCGATTTATCAATGCATTCGAATCCTTGAAGGACGAAATCATTCGGAAAGAGTGCAAGATGGCAAATTTTACTAATAGTATTTGTGAATCTGTCGTCTTTTCGTAGACCGAATCTTTTGGTAGCTTTCACAATCGCCTGTACGTAGTGGAAAAAGCATCCGCCTATACGCGCATTCGGGTAATGCTTCCGTAGCGCTTTCCTGGTCGCGGCTTCATAGTCGGTCATTACCTTGGCGACCTCAACTGATGGCATCAAAAATTTCAGCTTTTGAAAGATGATGTCGTAAGAGCTTAAGGTTTTCTTTTCCATGAAAATATACGTAAGTGGATAGCACTGATTCTCGTAAGTGACACATATAACATATAATTGCCGGAACGCCATGTGATGTGGTAACGCTTTATATGTTCCGTCCATAAAGAGCGCTACATGATTCATTGTATTGACAATCTTCAATATCGTCTCTGAGATAAACACTAGGTTTCTCTCACCTTTTGTGCTCATCCAACGGTAGAAAGGTAAACTGCGTTGGTCTTTCGTAAAGAACTCACGATATTTCACGTCCGCAACGGATTCCTCGAATTCTTCAATTGTTGATGGCAGCTTCGGAACATACTTTCTAGCACGACGGTAAATAAACCCTTCCAGTTTTTTAAGAGACGGAATAAATGTTGTGTCAATCTTGTCCAAAAGATCCTTTTTCGTCGCTAAATACACTTGACGCGGAGTTTGGAATGGGTCACTATCAATGTTCTCTTCTAATTTTTTGTCGAAGATTTGTCTATCCAAAGTTTTTTTTTCCGGTGGATGATTGTGGCGTATCGAAATTATACCCTCTCGATAATTCCCATCGCGAACAGTTACTCTCGATGGACAGTTATGTTTCACGCTGTTCTTACAACGGAGATACAAATTTGATTTTCGTAAATTGTTCTTTGTGTATACATAGCACCGCGAATCTCGGTAATTATTCGACCCAAGAGGAATGATTTCGCATTGAGTATTATTATTTTGTTGTTGTCGCTGCTGTTGCTTGTCGGTAGGAACGAAATCAGTCTCGCAGGAATCAGATGCATCAGTACAGTATTGAGAGTCTGCACTACTTCCGTTGTCTTGGTTAATCTGCAACGAAAAAAAGCTGAAATTATACGGCTGTTCAAAGAATTTAGACCCGTACACCCATAGCGAACAAAACAATACGAACAAAAAATTAAGAAAAAATTTTTTTAGACAAGGTGCGGTGTTCGTTGTACAGGCTTGGTGTCAAAAGGAAAGTTGTTGGGATTGGTGTGTAGTGTATCAGGGTGACCGCCAAAATGGTGGAAAAAAGGCGGGGCTCAAAAAAAAACTTTAGAAATGTTGTAGAGTGAGTTGAGGGGATCATTTTCGCCCAGGGAAGTAGTAGCCGCAGCGCTTCGGTTTGGTGGCGGCGGCTTGGAAAAAATTGTGTGAATAATTCGTCAAAAAAAATTTCCTACTTCCAAAAAAACTGATATCACAACAAAACCCTTTTTAAATGGAAATGTATTTGTATTTTAGAGACTCCACTAACAGCTTTTCATACAAGTGTCGTCTGGACCACCGGCTTAACGTGATTTCCGAACCACGTCTCAGAGTAATGCGAATGTAGCGCCTTATTCAATTACTCCAAGAATTGTTAGGCGCATGATTATTATCTCGCCTAAATGCAGGCTTTAGATATTAAGATTCATTCAGTGTGTACGTCGCCACGGTAGCCACCTTGGTACCCGCGACTTTCAAAAAGCTGTTCTGAAGACATTTATAGAGATAAAAGTGTGAATCTTTCACCTAACGGTAAAAAAAATCGCAGATCACAAAAAAATTATTTTCGTTTATTTGGGCCTTCCAGGGAATTTCAGGCATCAGTCTCCTCCAAGAAATTCGAGAAACCTATAATCGAAAATAAACTTTGCCTTAGTGAATATTTTGTATTTCTTGAATGATCGGATTGTCTTATAATAACTTCATATGAGCTCCACAAACTAGATTGTCCCTTGAGTCTCTCATATCCTCAAAGAACCCTTAGAGAATCCTCTAGAAGTCAGCAAGCTTCCTTCAGGTTTTTTGCATTTTTCATCTCATGTGATGCGATGGGGAGAAGACTCAATGTGCCTTCCGCGTTTTGGAATGCTCCTTCAGTCTTTTTCCCAATTCTCAAAGAATCCTAAGGGAATCCTTGAAGAATCCTTAGAAGTCAGCGAGCTTCCTTCAGGTTTTTTGCCTTTTTCATCTCATGTGATGCGATGGGGAGAAGACTCAATGTGCCTTCCGCGTTTTGGAATGCTCCTTCAGTCTTTTTCCCAATTCTCAAAGAATCCTAAGGGAATCCTTGAAGAATCCTTAGAAGTCAGCGAGCTTCCTTCAGGTTTTTTGCCTTTTTCATCTCATGTGATGCGATGGGGAGAAGACTCAATGTACCTTCCGCGTTTTGGAATGTTCCTTGAGTCTTCTTCCCAATTCTCAAAGAATCCTAGGGGAATCCTTGGAGAATCCTTAGAAGTCTGCGAGCTTTCAACAGGTTTTTCTCCTTTTTCATCTCATGTAATCCGATGGGAAGAAGACTCAATGTGCCTTCCGCGTTTTGGAATGCTCCTTGAGTTTTTTTTCCAATCCTCAAAGAGTCCTAAGGGAATCCTGGAAGAATCCTTAGAAGTCAGCGAGCTTCCTTCAGGTTTTTTGCCTTTTTCATCTCATGTGATGCGATGGGGAGAAGACGCAATGTGCCTTCCGCGTTTTGAAATGCTCCTTGAGTCTTTTTCCCAATTCTCAAAGAATCCTAAGGGAATCCTTGAAGAATCCTCTAGAAGTCAGCGAGCTTCCTTCAGGTTTTTTGTCTTTCTCATCTCATGTGATGCGATGAGGAAAAGAATCAATTTGCCTTCCGTGTTTTGGAATGCTACTTGAGTTTTTTTCCCAATTCTCGAAGAATCCTTGACGAATCCTTAGAAGTCAGCGAGCTTCCTTCAGGTGTTTTTCCTTTTTCATCTCATGTGATGCGATGGGGAGAAGACTCAATGTGCCTTCCGCGTTTTGGAATGTTTCTTGAGTCTTTTTCCCAATTCTCAAAGAATCCTAGTGGAATCCTTGGAGAATCCTTAGAAGAAGGCAGCCTGCTGGCAAAATTCTTTTTATGCCAAAGTGGAAGCCGTAGGTCATACTCTGTTCAACAATGATTTTCGTCTCGACACCAGCCTGCTTCCTTGAGTTCTAGAACTGGGAATACAGAAGGCAGTCAGGTGGTAGAATTCTTTCTATGCCAAAGTGGAAGCCGCATGTCATTCTTTGTTTAACAATGATTTTCGTCTCGACACCAATCTGTTTTCTTGAGTTCTAGAAAAGGCAGAATGCTGGCAAAATTCTTTTTATGCCAAAGTGGAAGCCGCATGCCATTCTTTGTTTAACAATGATTTTCGTCTCGACACCAGCCTGTTTCCGTCGCGACTTCTTCATATTAGAGTTTTCTTACTCACATTGTGCCTGACTCTTGGTTCAAGAACTAAGATAGCAGATATAAAAATCCGAACTTGTGTTCCGTAAAGTCATCGTGAATAGACAAGGATTCCATTTTTTTGCCAAGCTGAAACTCCCGTTTGGATTCTTAACTCAGTGGAAAATGCTAGAACAAACATACTTCTTATAAAATATTTTACATCTCTAGCCACCACTTTGTCATTCGTATTTGGTAAAAATGATGTTATTCGATTTTCGCAATTAGTCGACGAATGTTAAGCGTGTTAATTGAGAGCTCCATAACTGTCAATAAAACGATATAGAAAAAGATTTTAGTCAAAGCAAACTACGACGAAACTTTGTGGTTGCATAGCAGTATGCGTCCTGTTTTCGTGCTCGCATACATTTGTTGTCAACGCTTAGTGAGTTATTGGCGTAATGTAATCGTCTCGATCTTGTAATCAGAGTGTTAGTGGGTGGAATCCGACTTATGACCGACAATTTTTATTTAGCAAAATTTTATTTGACAGATTGACATGTGCGGTGCATATTCATGCACGTTCTGGGAATTTGAATATTTCCGGACAGCAACTGCTGACTAAGAAATAACAAATTCTAAATACCTCGTTTCCCAATTCTTCTGTTCTGGCTCTGCAACAAAGCGATTGACAAATTGTATCTCTTCATTGTCTTGGAATGTATGAGTGAGTAAGACGGTATATTGGTGTATGTTAATTACAGGAAATGAGATTTATTTATTAAAAACAAATTGAAAGCCGTGGTGGTCGTTTTGTAGTCGTCATTTCACATTTTTTTTCAAATATCTAAAATAATAATATCTAAATAAAAAATAAATATCTAAAAAATAAAAATTTTTAGTTAAAAGCTAAAAATCGCGCGTAACTGTGTAGTTTTAAATCTCCAAAATTACAAGCTTGTGAAATTATGTCGCCTAATCTGTTAAAGAAAAAGCCAGTTGGACGACCGAAAAAGCGTTCATTGGCTGGAACAGCCGCTTGTTGGAAGACTGATTTCAGTGGTGTTTCGTATTCGACAATTAATAGAAGAGCACATGAACTGGCCCTGGATATTGAAAATAAAACAGCTCAACATTTGGACACAGGAAAGGCTGACCATACGGAACCCGTTTATTATTACGCACACTTTGGAATCAGCATTCGCTTTTTTTTAGAAAACGATTTTTCTAAATTGCAATGGCAACGAATGGTTGGTTCGCGGTGCTAAGAACCGAAATGCAGCAGTATTTAAAATGCTCGATTAAATTAAAAAACAATGTCGACCTACGGATTATGACATCGAAAATGAAATTTGTGTGCAAGTTTCACTGCAAGTCATGCTAGATTTAACGGCTGAGCGTCTCGTTAATGCTGTGGGATGTATGTGTATGTAAAACTCGGTTTTTCGGTGAAACGAGTTAAAACGAAGCGTTGCACAATCTTACGATTCTTCTCCTGTATATTATTTACATTAACAATAAGTAACGATCACCTTATAGTCATGCAATTAGTACATAAAACATTTCGACGGTTCAGTATAACGACCTCCCTGAGGATGAACTGTCGGTTTTGAAAACGTTAGGAGAATTTTTAAAGTACGTATAAAGGTATTTTATATGTTTTATGTACTAATTGCGTGATTATAAGGTGATCATGCTCGGAGCGGTAGCGGAGAGCGTGACACAGTCCCCACAACCAAAAAAAAGTCCACAAACCCAAAAAACTCCATACAAAAACCTTTGGGACAAGACGCGATGTATAGGCGAACTTTTGACTTTTTCCCCTTAGAGAGTTGGTTTCTTCGACAAAGTTATAGAGTTTGATCAGGAGGATCTTTTTGGATTTTCAGAAATCTGCCAAAATGACGCCATCTTGGATTTTTGTTATAAATTATGCTTCTTTGGGTTTTCGAATTTTAGCTACGGAATGATAACACTTGCAGAGGTGGTTTCTTCTTCATCAGAAGAATTTTTTGGTATCATTAGAAAATGGATGCCCGCTGTCATAGCGGCGCTATCTTGGATTTTCGTTTAAGCTTTTTCGGTTTTCGAATTTTAACTCCGGAATGACACTACTTAGAGAGATGGTTTCTTCTAGAAAGTTATAGAGTTGGGTCAGGAGAATTTTTTAGCATTTTAAAAAAATGGCTGCCAACTGTCAAAGTGACACCATCTTGGAATTTTTGCTAAATTCTGAATAAGAATACCTATACAGTTGGTTTCTTCAGGAAAGTTATATGAATCACTGAGAAGAGTTCGTGACACGAAGTGTTCCGAAGGTAGTCGAAGGTGGCACGAAATGTGTCGAAGGTGACACGAAGTGTTCAGAAGGCATCCTAAAATGACACGAAGTGTTTCGAAGGTAGCCGAAGGCGACACGAAGTGGTCCCAAGGTAGCCGAAGGTGACACGAAGTGTTCCGAAGACAGCCGAAGGTGACACGAAGTGTTCCGTAGGCAGCCGAAGGTGACACGAAGTGTTCCGAAGGGAGCCGAAGGTGACACGAAGTGTTCCGAAGGTAGCCGAAGTCGACACGAAGTGTTCCGAAGGTAGCCTAAGTCGACACGAAGTGTTCTCGAGGTAGCCGAAGGTGACACGAAGTGTTCCGAAGGCAGGCGAAGGTGTTGGAGAAATTTTTTTTTGAGAAACATTTTTTCGGAGAAATTTTTTTTCGAAGAAAAAATTTTTTTGGAGATAAATTTTTTCGCAGAAAATTTTTTTTTGGAGAAAAACTTTTTTGGAGGAAAATTTTTTGGAGAAAAATTTTTTTTGAGAAAATTTTTTTCGCAGAAAAATTTTTTTTGGAGAAAATTTTTTTAAGGAAATATTTTTTTGGAGAAAATTATTTTTTGAGAAAATGTTTTTTCTGCGTATTATCAGCGATAGCGTCACCTCAAGCGATATCATTAATTTTGGAAGCAGACTTACGGACTGCGTCACACTCTACCTTTAAAGATTTTTTTGTTGTGATCGTTACTTATTGTTAATGTGAATTCGTCGCGTAGTGGATCTAAAATCAAGTTTTGCAAAAGATTTTTATTCATTGAAAACTTGAATTAATTGTAATATATTATTTAATTATATTCATTTATTTAGTTCAAGTTTGATATTACTGTTGAATGCTGAAGGAAACATGTTACAAGCTAATTATTTCTTAAAAACAACTTGACGAGGATGATTTTTTCTTCTCGATTGTAACAATTGGGTATTACCTCGTCGTCAAACTCGTCAAGGTCGTCTTCGTCACTGTCGTCGTCCATTATGTTTACTTGGTCCTTGACGAATAGCTCTACATTGGACCCATACGAAAGACGTTCTAAAAATCGCTCTACATCTTCGTCCTCCTCAAACAAGTTGGTGGCAAGTTGAAGTTTTTTGTCGAATGCAACCGAATCCTTGCTTTTCGTCAGTTGGAAGATTTCACCCAGCTTGGCTCTCGTAATTTTATCACTCTTGTCCATCTCCAAAAGTTTCAAATTTTTAATCAGAGACCAGATATTTGGATGGTGTTTTAACAAAAATAAGTTAAGTGACTTGTTATTCGATTCGGAGAAATTATTCGTCCGATCTCCTAAACCATAAACGGAGATGTTGGCAGGTAACCATTGCTTCTTCCAGTATTCTCGAAATCTTTCCCAGCGTTTCGATTCAAAATTGCTCACCGATTTATCAATGCATTCGAATCCTTGAAGGACGAAATCATTCGGAAAGAGTGCAAGATGGCAAATTTTACTAATAGTATTTGTGAATCTGTCGTCTTTTCGTAGACCGAATCTTTTGGTAGCTTTCACAATCGCCTGTACGTAGTGGAAAAAGCATCCGCCTATACGCGCATTCGGGTAATGCTTCCGTAGCGCTTTCCTGGTCGCGGCTTCATAGTCGGTCATTACCTTGGCGACCCCAACTGATGGCATCAAAAATTTCAGCTTTTGAAAGATGATGTCGTAAGAGCTTAAGGTTTTCTTTTCCATGAAAATATACGTAAGTGGATAGCACTGATTCTCGTAAGTGACACATATAACATATAATTGCCGGAACGCCATGTGATGTGGTAACGCTTTATATGTTCCGTCCATAAAGAGCGCTACATGATTCATTGTATTGACAATCTTCAATATCGTCTCTGAGATAAACACTAGGTTTCTCTCACCTTTTGTGCTCATCCAACATCCACGGTAGAAAGGTAAACTGCGTTGGTCTTTCGTAAAGAACTCACGATATTTCACGTCCGCAACGGATTCCTCGAATTCTTCAATTGTTGATGGCAGCTTCGGAACATACTTTCTAGCACGACGGTAAATAAACCCTTCCAGTTTTTTAAGAGACGGAATAAATGTTGTGTCAATCTTGTCCAAAAGATCCTTTTTCGTCGCTAAATACACTTGACGCGGAGTTTGGAATGGGTCACTATCAATGTTCTCTTCTAATTTTTTGTCGAAGATTTGTCTATCCAAAGTTTTTTTTTCCGGTGGATGATTGTGGCGTATCGAAATTATACCCTCTCGATAATTCCCATCGCGAACAGTTACTCTCGATGGACAGTTATGTTTCACGCTGTTCTTACAACGGAGATACAAATTTGACTTTCGTAAATTGTTCTTTGTGTATACAAAGCACCGCGAATCTCGGTAATTATTCGACCCAAGAGGAATGATTTCGCATTGAGTATTATTATTTTGTTGTTGTCGCTGCTGTTGCTTGTCGGTAGGAACGAAATCAGTCTCGCAGGAATCAGATGCATCAGTACAGTATTGAGAGTCTGCACTACTTCCGTTGTCTTGGTTAATCTGCAACGAAAAAAAGCTGAAATTATACGGCTGTTCAAAGAATTTAGACCCGTACACCCATAGCGAACAAAACAATACGAACAAAAAATTAAGAAAAAATTTTTTTAGACAAGGTGCGGTGTTCGTTGTACAGGCTTGGTGTCAAAAGGAAAGTTGTTGGGATTGGTGTGTAGTGTATCAGGGTGACCGCCAAAATGGTGGAAAAAAGGCGGGGCTCAAAAAAAAACTTTAGAAATGTTGTAGAGTGAGTTGAGGGGATCATTTTCGCCCAGGGAAGTAGTAGCCGCAGCGCTTCGGTTTGGCGGCGGCGGCTTGGAAAAAATTGTGTGAATAATTCGTCAAAAAAAATTTCCTACTTCCAAAAAAACTGATATCACAACAAAACCCTTTTTAAATGGAAATGTATTTGTATTTTAGAGACTCCACTAACAGCTTTTCATACAAGTGTCGTCTGGACCACCGGCTTAACGTGATTTCCGAACCACGTCTCAGAGTAATGCGAATGTAGCTCCTTATTCAATTACTCCAAGAATTGTTAGGCGCATGATTATTATCTCGCCTAAATGCAGGCTTTAGATATTAAGATTCATTCAGTGTGTACGTCGCCACGGTAGCCACCTTGGTACCTGCGACTTTCAAAAAGCTGTTCTGAAGACATTTATAGAGATAAAAGTGTGAATCTTTCACCTAACGGTAAAAAAAATCGCAGATCACAAAAAAATTATTTTCGTTTATTTGGGCCTTCCAGGGAATTTCAGGCATCAGTCTCCTCCAAGAAATTCGAGAAACCTATAATCGAAAATAAACTTTGCCTTAGTGAATATTTTGTATTTCTTGAATGATCGGATTGTCTTATAATAACTTCATATCTTCTTCTTCTTCTTCTTCCTTAGCCTTTTATATCCACTGCTGGATGTGGGCCTCCCCCATAGATCGCCACTTTTTTCGGTCCATTGCCACTTGCTGCCACGTCGTGCCTACCGTTCTTTTGATATCGTTGGTCCATCTTTCCGGTGGACGTCCCATCGGTCGTTTCGTTGGTGGCCGCCATTGCATTATAGTTTTCGTCCATCGATCGTCGGTCATTCTGGCAATATGACCAGCCCAATTCCACTTGAGCGACGCTATTCGTGTCATGACATCGATGACTCTTGTTTGTCGCCGGATCCACTCATTTGTCCTTTTGTCCCTGAGTGTGATTCCTAGCATTGCCCTTTCCATTGCCCTCTGTGCAACTCTCAATTTGTTCGCTGATGCTTTGGTGATCGTGAGAGTCTCGGCTCCGTATGTCAGGACCGGCAGCACACACATATCGAACACTTTCCTCTTCAGACTGTTGCTCCTGTTGCTCTTGAAGATGTACCGTAACTTGCCGAACGCCGCCCAACCGAGACCGATCCTTCTCTTTATTTCAGCCGTTTGGTTGTCGAGACCGAGCTTCATGACGTGGCCGAGATACTTGTACGAATTCACGATTTCAATTTCCTCGTCTCCGATCTTGATTGGTGTAGCACCATCGATGTTTGTCATCACTTTCGTTTTCGACATGTTCATCTTCAAACCGCTTTTTTGGGCTTCCTCGTTGAGCTGCAACAGCATCGCTTCAATCTGTTCCAGAGTCGTTGATGTCAGGGCAATGTCGTCGGCGAATCGAAGGTTGTTCAGAAACTTCCCATTTATGTTGATTCCCAGTTCACTCCAATCAAGCTTTTTAAAAACCGTTTCCAGAGCTGACGTGAACAATTTCGGTGAAATGGTATCTCCTTGACGGACTCCTCTTCCCATTCGAAATTTATCGGTGGTTTTATGCAGTTTGACGCACGACGTTGCGTGCTCGTAGATATGTTTTATCATCCGGGTATATCTCGAGTCAATCCGACAATCGTCCAAGGAGTCTAAAATCGACCATAATTCGACCGAATCGAACGCTTGTTCGAAGTCTATGAAGCATATCGCGATGATGATTTTGTATTCGTTGCATTTTTCTATTAGACTTCTCATCACTTGCAAGTGGTCATTTGTGCTGAATCCGGAACGAAACCCTGCTTGTTCGATCGGCTGGTAGAAGTCTAGCTTCTTTGTGATCCGTTTCGTTATCACCTTCATAAACAGTATGTAGAGGTGCGAGATCAAACTGATGGGCCTGTAGTTTTCCAGTTTCGTGATGTCTCCTTTCTTGTGCAGCAAAGTGATGACTGCGTTTTCCCATGATTCTGGTATTTTCTCTTGTTCGAGACACTTGTTGAACAGATCCGTTGTCATTTTGAGCAGTGTTGGTCCGCCTTCTTTGATTGCTTCGATCGGAATGTCGTCGTCACCTGGAGCTTTTCTGTTCTTCATTTCGTCTAACGAAGCCTGTACTTCGTTAATCGTTATGTCCGGCAAATCTTCGGAACCAACGTTCATTATCACCGGTCTCGCTTTTGCTCTTTCTCCCGGTAGTTTGGCTCGAACCGACGTAAAAAGGTCCTCATAGAACTCTCGCGCGATGTCCAATACCTTGTCCTGATCTGTTTGTATGACGCCCGCCTTATCGCGCAATTTAAAAATTTGTCTGTACCCGTTCGCCCGTTTCGCTCGTAATACTTTCATATTCCCATTTGCTTCGCTAGCGTTCATGGCCAGTTTCACGTTGTATTGTCGCAGATCGGTTTTCATTTTCTTGTTGATGGCTTTCGTTTTGTCTCTGTATTCAACAGTGTCTCGCTTTCCACCTTTCACCAAATCCAGTCTTTCTGCTATTAGGTCTAGCGTTTCCTTGCTGAGCTTCGACTCTTTAGTGCATGTAGATCGGCATCTGGTTTCCAGGAAGCTTCTCACTGAGGTCACTATTCTTTCTGTCAGCTCATCCATCGTTGCAGTTTGTGAATTCGTTCCGTTCAGTTCGTTGTCCATAGCTTCCTTAAATGCGTCGCTTTGTTCTTTCAGGCGTTCCATGTCTAAAACGACTTTTTTCTTGACCAACTTTTCTCTCGCTGTCCGTGTGTTCAAGACGACTTTGGCTCGCACCATTCGATGATCGCTGCCTGTTGTGAAACGGTTAAGCACAGTAACATCCTTGACAATCGATTTGCGGTTCGATATGATGTAATCGATCTCGTTCTTTGTTCTGCCGTCTGCACTGGCCCAAGTCCACTTCCTCTGAACCTTACCGGGGAAAAATGAGTTCATTGCGAAAATTCCTTGTTGTTGGAGAAAATTCAGCAAAGTATCTCCTCGTTCGTTCCTCTGATCGTAACCAAACGTTCCAATCGAAGTTTCTGCAACGTCTTCTCTTTTTCCCAATTTGGCATTGAAATCGCCGACTAGCAACTGATATTGAGCTCTGTTTTCTTCAATCGCTTTGGAGACATCTTCATAGAAGCTTTCAATTTCTTCGTCGTCGTGATCCGTCGTCGGTGCGTACGCTTGGATGACTTTCAAACTGTACATCGCATTTATCTTCAGCCGCACATAGATGACTCTGTCGGAGATGCTGTTGATTTGGATTATACGGTTCGACCAGCGTTTGCTGATGAGCAGTCCTACACCATGCATCGCTGTTTGGCTATCGCTTCCACGGTAGTACAAAGTGCTTCCTGATTTCAACTTCAAGCATTCTTCACCACGTCGCCTGACTTCGCTCAATCCGACAATGTCCCATTTGATCTTTTCCAGTGCCGACTCCAATTCGAGAAGTTTTTCGTTCGATGATAGCGTTCGAGTGTTATACGTGGCAATGTATAGTCCGGTGTGACAACCTATTGTAACCCAGGGATTCTTAGCACCCTCTGCTCGTCGTCTGGTCTGACCGTTGTCGGAGTCAGGGATCAACGAGCGGCTGGGAACTGAGGGCCGATTTTTCCTGGTTGTGCTCTTCATCTTCGGGGGGGTTTTAGCCGTTAAAACACCACGCTGGCCGGTGCGGGTTGGTGAGTCCTCAATTAGCCCTAAAATATTATCATCAATTATTTCCAAATTAAATTTTTCTAACAACTTATTTGACAGATCAGATGAAGAATACACAGATGACAAATAGGCCGGCAATGCCAAGTCCTCAACTTTCCGAATACCCAAACCCCCAAAAGATAAAGGAAGAGTAGCTTGGTCCCAAGAAGATTTAGACATTCTAACGTTTGTAATCGTTTCAATAGTTGATAAACAAGCGGGTCGAAACGGTGTCTTTAGGTACTTTAGGGCTGACGTACATGACTAATCGTATTTTTAAATTAATTTTGTTTCAATGAAAAAAAATTTTTAATTTTTTATTTTCATTGAGTTTGATAAGGACGATTGTGACGGACGAGAGAAAGGATCCATTGTTTTTCTTTCGATTTTTACTAGATTTTTTATAGTTAAAGAGAGTGAGGATGTGTGACAGAAAGACTACTGACGCGACCTATGACAGGTTAAATAATAATAATAATGTCGAATCTTATTCATCTACGAAAAAAATGGATGGCGCCACCGACAGGAGTACTTTAGTTTTATATTAATCCGTATTCAGCTATGAAAATAAGCGAATGACGCCACCGACAGGCGGCTACTATTAATATAATAATAATAATCTGCCTTAACAACCCATGAAGGGTTAGGGGCTAGATCATTATTTACTAGTTTCGCTACTTTTTCTGGTTCTATTATTTTGAGATCCTTTCATTACTGGAAAGTTTTTACTGTGCCAGTGGTAAGCTGTGCGACAAACCCAGTGCCATCCATGAGATGTACTAGGAACGAAACTAGTAGGAGTAGAATACCGGCACCTCCCAACAATGCCTTTCACCGGTAAGCCGTACGATGGCGCTACACTCAACTTCACATAACTTGAACCGATTCAATTAGCTTTGTTTTGTTTACAAATCTAACAATCGGAACAAATCTGTCTGCGGCTGAGTTTCGAACCAACGCACTGGCAACTCGATCTCATAGTAGCAAGCAGACGTGTTAACCACTACGCTATCGAGTTGTTACTGGCGGCTACTATTGCCTGATGAAAATTGATGCAAACCACTCTCTATTATACTTAGACTGGTATTTCATACAAGAATAAATGTGACCGCAACATCATCCGTGTGTAAGATATAATTTTCACTAGCGAATACACGCGTTATTTATCAACTTGACATTTCTGTCACAAATTGTCACATATGGAAAAAAAGTTTGATCGATGAAAAATGAAATCCAAAATCCAAATAAAATTAATATTTTGAATTAAGACTATTTAGACAATGTACGCAAACATGGCTCAAACGTGTTTCGTCAAAGGTTGCCTAGCAAGGTGTGAAGGAAACAGCAAAAAAAGCTTCTTTCAACTAATTATTTTTCAAAGATTACAATTGGGATTCATCCATAGATTTCCTTCTGACGATGAAGATTGTCGAAAGTGGCGAGATCAAATATGTGTATTAAATAACCAATCGAGCGATAATATTATATCGAAGTACTCGAAAATCTGCGAAGATCACTTTAGTAACTTGTTAAGTTAGTGTCTAGAATGTTCACATTTCTTTTATTTCAACAATAAAATTGTGCGACACACATTCAATGTATTGAAAAATAACATTTTCATAACTCTTTAAAATTTCTTCCGCTATTTTGTGACACTTGTCATGCCCTTCTAATTTTTGTCATGCTCTTCTATTTTGAATGAGCAAACACTTTCAAACATTGGGTAATTCCACCAGAAAAAGGAAAGAGTTTTAAATTTACCGCGTCACTTTTACTAGAATCAATACCAGATCGAAAATTGTCACTTCATGTACTGCAATCAGTTTTAAACTAGGTTTTGATATTTTAAAAATAAAATAAAAATTATTTAAGTTTTGCCGTGCGACCATCCGCAATTAGAAATTAACACTGATGTGTGTACATAATCGTTAAAATTAATAAATCAGTCGTTTCAAAAATGGTAAGTAAAGTTATCAAACAATAGTGTGTGAGTTTAGTGCATGAAGCCATACGTGTTTTGAAAGTTCTTCAAACTTTAATGGCTTCGTTTTGAAGTGAGGTTATAAACTCTTTGATTTCTGTTACCTGTTGACTTGCATCACTCGCAGTAATTGGAAATTCGTCTCTATTGGTTCTTTTTTAATAAAAAACTTGCCTTGCAACGAATAAAGCATACATACAATGATACACAGCCGAGAGTCATTGGTCTATCTTTTCCTCTACGGTTTACATTCATTTACGGAATGTGATATTTTCTCTTACAGCCGATGACCAACGCGGAAAGAAAAAAGATCTCGAAAAATTGAAAGCCACTGGTAAAATTGGTGATTTTAAGAAAAATAATGCTGCGTACCAGAAAGAACGGCGAAGCAAAATTAATGCTGGCGTGGAGGCTCTTCCGAAACGAGAAAAAGAAAG
Organism: Pseudolycoriella hygida; assembly: GCA_029228625.1. NCBI lineage: Eukaryota > Metazoa > Arthropoda > Insecta > Diptera > Sciaridae > Pseudolycoriella > Pseudolycoriella hygida. The sequence continues at coordinate 108,499,396 of CM055403.1, forward strand.
AATCAAAAGACAGAATCGAGCATACAATCGGAAAAAGGCAGCTGAGTTCAGACAGCGAAAAAAAACGGAAAATGCTGTACGTACTGTATCCACGAGTTCTTCATCAATGATTGACACTACCGATGGCTCCTATAAAACTGACAGCGCTCTGGCAAAGGCTGTGGCAAAAGTGAAACGAGCTTTACCATCCACTACTCAGAAGAAAAAACAAGTGGTTGCGAAGATTTTGAAGTCATTCGATTCCAACGACTTGGAAGACATTGTTCCGAACAAGACAATCAACACCAAACGAACCAAAAGACTCAGCTCGGCGGATATTGACTTTGTCCAATCGTTTTTTGAAAGAGACGACATCAGCCGTATTTCACCTAACGTCAAAGATTGCAAACCATTTGTGAATCCGAACACAGGTGTTAAAGAATTCAAGCAACTTCGTTACTTGCAGCACAAGCTCGCTGATACCTATACGCTGTTCGTAAAACATATCAAAAAAGGTAAGAATCAAGCCAACCATATTACATATAGAAATTGAAAATTCTGTTATTTTTCGGTGTATTACTAAATTGTTCGTGAAATTTCGCACGAGGCTTAGCAGTCTTAACGGTTTAAAGACTTAAGTGTCCCTGCTCATTCGAAGCTTTTTCAGGCATTTCGAGTAGAGACTATTTTTGGCGAAACATTTTCCTGAATTTTGTACATTTTTTTCCGAATTTTTCAAAATTAGAGAAAAGGTTTTCCATGAAATAGTCTCGGATTTCGATTGACTGGACCTGAGATTTTAGGGACTTTAGAACAAATTGTGTTTCATCTATGTATGTTGTGTGAATAGTGGTGGGAGGTACCAAGATGCAGCCTGGTCCCCAATTCTCACTATAGCCAATCTATAATTTATGATAGTAGTGCCCGATGACCAAAGTATCTAATGAAGACCAGACTGCAAACCTGAGTTCTACCTTCTGGAAAAAAAAGTTTATCAGTAAATGGTCCTTCATAAATTACGTACCGCAAACGACTGCCTCACTCGTTTTCGGTCTAGCGTTATACCAACGCCACAGACACCCCTCTCCACGTTGCGAAAGAGCACATTTTGCGTTACGTAATTTATGAACCGGATTCGAACTCGTGACCCCCCGCACCACAGGCCCGAACTAAACCATTGAGCTAATATCTCCCTGAGAATAGGCACTCGGTCAATTAATGTACTTACGAGGCATGTGAGAAAATTTTACTGTTACCAACAGATCTGAAGTTCGTGGGAAACATTCCCTCTCTACATCATAGCAAAAAAACCTCATCATTAAAGAAATTCTTATGAAAAACACTGAGGACCCTACATCCCGCACCACCAAACTGATTTCTACTTTTTGTGGAAAAGAAAAGCCCGTCCGGGTCCAAATTTGACTAGTTATAAACATTTCGGTAAACGCATAAGAAACGTAATTAATTCGGGTCTAAAAACCGCCAATTGATTTTTCTTTCTCTAAAATAAACATGAAAAAAATTTGGTGTGGTTTTCGTCTAGCAGTGCCTATAATCACGAAAATGTTTTCACGACTTTTTATGAATTTTCGCGAATTTTCTCTAATCTTCACAAATTTTACGGTTCGCGAAAATCGTGAAAATTCGAGACAATTCACGAAAACATTTTCGTGATTATAGGAACTGTCGCATAGAAGCAATTTTTTCTGTACTAGGTTCATAAATCGACCTTGCTACAAAGGCTGATGCTATTTACACGTCGTGCAAATAGTCTCTTTTGGGCACTATTTACACGTCGTGCAAATAGTCTCCCTTGGGCACTATTTACACGTCGTGCAAATAGTCTCCCTTAGGCACTATTTACACGTCGTGCAAATAGTCTCCCTTAGGCACTATTTACACGTCGTGCAAATAGCACCCAGGGGAGACTATTTCGCGCGAAGTCATATTTAATCGTAAATCGTTGTTTTGCCTTATTCGTCGGGCAAATAGTCTCCCCTGAGTGTTATTTACGTAAGACGAAATGTATCTTTAATTCGTTAGTACTATGCTATTCGTGAACGAGACGATCCCATGACTTCTTGTTGTATTTCGTATAACAAATATTTCAAAATTTTTTGTTCATTCGTTGCGCTCTTAAAATATAGAAGTGCAAACGTAATATCGAAACGCCATCGACACTGACATGATGTGGTGGGTATGGTGAACAACAAACAAATAACTTTGTTAGAGGTTATAGAACAATGGACGTGTAAAACGTGTTACGCCATTGTCAGATAGGTATTGGATAGGATAGTGTTACGTCTGGCAAAATTTGTTAGATTTTATTTAATATGGATTATTTTAATGTCGGTAAAAAATTCGACAATTATGAAGATGTTTTAAAAGAAAAACTTGGCTACGAAAATGCAAGCAATACTATCCTCAGCATATGTGATTCAAGGTTGCTTAAAGGAGACGGTGATTTTGTCAAAATGAGGGTTTACTCACGAGTTTGCTTTTCATGCAAGGCTGGTAAGGAGAGACCGCCTAAAGGCAAAAAGATTCGAGTTAGTTCGACGTACAAAGCGAACTGTCCATTCAACGTAAGATCAAGTTTTATCTTAATATTCGAGAACGGATTTTCCTTCCTAAATAACATCTAGGAAAATAACTGTTCAAGATAAAATGTGTTCCAAATTTGACATGACTTGGGCTAATTTTCACATTTTCAGGTAACAATTTCGTTAACGAAAGACAAGCTGACAGTAATTAGCAACAACCTGAATCACGAAAATCATCAGACTGATCGTAAAACTTATTTGGCCTATCCTGAAAATGTAAGACTTACAGTAAAAGAAACTGAATCCGTGATATCAATGTTGAAGTGTGGTGCAAGCAAACAGAGAATAAAAGCACATCTCGGTGAAGCGCGAGAATCTCCTGTTTCCTTAAAAATTCTTCATAATTTGGATTCTAAGATTAAACTGCAGAAACAGTCTTGTAATCGCAAAGACGATCTGAAATCAGTTATCCACATGATGTCATCAATTCCAAGCGCGAAGGTGCGAATTATTAAGAACGAAAACAACAATTTAATTGGTGTGTTATTCCAAGATGAAAGAATGGCATATTTTCATAACAAGTGGCCGGAGGTTCTTTTCTTTGACGCAACACATAACCTCAATAATTTGAACATGCCACTTTTCATTCAATTATGCATTGATGGAAACGGCGACAGCGAAATTGTCAGCCTCTACATCTGCCTTAGCGAATCTATAGAAAGTATAGGATCTATGATAGACGCTTTCCAAGAGCTCAATCCATCTCACAATGAAACAAAAGTGATTTTGGGCGATAAGGATTTCGCCGATAGATCCGTTTACTCCTCAAAATTCAAAAATGCAGTATTGAAGATTTGCATTTTTCATGTTATAAGAGCATTTCGTCGGGAAATTACATCTTACAAAAGAGGTAATAAAGTCATGTTATTTGTAGGTTGCATTTGAAATTTAGTTCCTTGAAATCATATTCAATAGAGATTACGAATTCCCAACGTGAAGTAGTTTTAGAGATATTACAACGATTGGTTTACTCGAACTCGGAACAAAAGTATGCTAACATTTATAACGAGCTTATCAACTTCAACTTAGATAAAGTAACTGAATACTACAACAATAACTGGCACAACATTCGAAGTGAGTGGTGTCTGTATGGAATAAATAAGAATTGCAGTTATTTAAATGATACTAATAATCGGATGGAAAGTTTGAATCATAAACTAAAGATGATCGGCAACAGGAATGCAAATCTACAAACTTTTTTCGAGAATTTGACCATTTCTGTTTCAAGTTTAAGCTCCGAAAAAAATCTTAAAGCGCTCCGGTCAACTATGCGAAAGTCCAGACAGAGTTTCGAGGACCCCGTTTTAGCACAGTGAGTATTATCGCCAGAACTTTTACCACCTACATTTCTAGTGATACCTTTCAAAAGAATTCGTCATAATTCCGCATTAATTGTAAAATCTTTCCATCAGGTACAATACTTTTTTGACAAAGTTTTCTTTTCAAAAAGTCGAATTGCAGTATGAGCTATCATACAGTGTAGATTTTCTTTCGAACGATGGCAACAATGCTGTTGTAAACAACGAAAATACTAATGAGGTGTCACCTGATAGGTGCTCGTGTATGTTTTTTTCATCTATGCACCTGCCTTGTCGGCACCTTCTTAAATTTTACATTGTAAATAAAATGGATCCATTCATACCCGAGTTGTGCGCAATCAGATGGACAAGAAAATACTACAATGATTCCCATCCAGCCCTTTCCTTGCATTCTGAGATTAATAACACAATACCGATTTATGCTGAAGTTTACGATAAGGGCCGTACAGAACAGTACAAGAAAAGTGAATTGATCACGAAAGAAATCAAGAATATTGCGTTGAATTTGCTAACGGAACAGCAGACTATCTTCCTCAACAAATTAACTGATTTTAAAAACCAAATGATTAATTTATCTAGTAATAGTATGGAAGACACAAATTATACAAACTGTGATGAACAAGAGGAAAATACTACAACAGAAGTTGATGCAATTCCTTTGGACCTGTCGGTAAAACATCATTCGACATCGATCATTAACGAAAATACTCTCACGAATCAACAATTGCCGCCGAACGCTATTAGCGACTCCTCAACTGATCAATCAACAGCTTTGGCTGCAGCCCCTACTTCTTCGATAAATGATCATTTAGTGCCGATTATTCTCGAAAATGTTCCCTATTCTTCTAAACAAGTTGATCCTGCTTTTAAGCAAAGTCCGCAAGTTTCGATTTTGTCCAGTATTGAAAATGTCAATATTGTAACAAGGAGCGTGAAATCCGTAGGTCGCCCGAAGGGATCCGGAATAAAACGAAAAAAACAACATAAAACCGTATTGTCAAAAAAACAAAATAAAGAACGTTTACGCTATGGGAAATTTGTTGAAAAGTCGCAAAGTGAACAGTGCTACGTTATAATTAAGTGGTTAACTCTCAATGACTATACCGGTAAAAAGAAAATTAATTTTAAAGACATTGTGAAAGATAAGAATGTTTTTCAACGTTTAAGAAACGACGAAGTTATTCTAGGTCATTTGAAACCGTTTTTGGATATTAATGCCTACGATTATTTAAAAAATGAAGTGAATTTTGCATTTGCATGGTAAACCCTGGATTTGCTCGAATTGCGATTTTGTGTTGAATGGATACCAGGTACAATGTGAAGTATGCTTGGACTGGTTCCACTTCAACTGCGTCCAGCATCCCACCGCAAAAGACTATTTTGTTTGTTCATCTTGTTAACTTTTTCATATTAACAATTTTTTTAAGTATTTGAAGCCTTCGAATTGAAATTGAATTTTTGATCGATCTTAAGCAAAAATAAAGTTAACTTTCTTTGAATCTTTTTTAATAATTTTTGTTTTTCCTTAATTGACAATTTCGTGCAAATAGTGTCCAGGGGAGACTATTTGAACGTCGTGTAATTAGCACCCAAGGACGACGTATAAATAGTGCCCAAGGGGGACTATTTGCACGACGTACAAATAGTGCCCAAGGGAGACTATTTGCACGACGTTCAAGTAGTATTTTCCTGCTACAAACTCAAAACATTTTCTTCATTTCAGGCGACGATGAAAATAAACCGACAGGTTAATTTTCAAAATTCTGTGACCTTCGACCCAGTCACGTGAGATTGGTTAATCAAACTCCGTTGGATCAGTGTCTTTGTATTTATCACTCAAACTTTAGTTTGTGTTGCACTTCCATCCACAACAACATGCCGAGATTCCCAAACTATGGTAATGAATTGGAATTGCTAATTTTATGCGGAACCCCAAGTAAAGAATGTTGGATACGGATGTGTTCAAAATGCCCTAAAGCAAAGGATGTCCTAGAAGACATAATGGTACATTCCGGGAAAGACAAAGAGGGTTCTGTCACGTTGATGCAGTGGGTTAAGAATGATGTCACGAATCGTTTTCAAAAAGTGGTTCAGCACGGTACCCTTCAAAATTTGGTGGATCATTTCCTCAAAATACTACCTGAATTCCTCAAACACTCATACATCAAGCGGTGCCAAGCTGCTAGTTTCGAGAATGACAACGAAGAAGTAAGCAACTCGAATGGAAAAGTTGCCACTGTTCATGTTGATTATGCGGAAAGTTTCGGATGCGAGGCACAAGATGAAATCCAATCGGCGCATTGGAATCAGGCGAATGTTTGACATTTTTTATTATTGCAATATCTTCTACTTAATTTAATTTGCTTGAAACTTTACAAATTAAAATATGCGCTGCATAGCGTATTCGAATAAATCACTTCGGCACATTAAATGTAAACAGAACGTTGTTGCTCCGATATTAATTTTCTGTAGCTTTCTGTGAACTATTAAGACTTGCGGTGAGAAAACCAGCGTGGAAAGCTTGCAAGCGAGAAAAAGTTTGGTTTGACTACGAGGTCGTTCATAAATTACGTAATGCAAGAGGGCGGAGGTAGTATGAGACTAGGCTTTTTGCGTGTTCATTGGGGAGAGGGTCTAAAAATTCTGTTTTTGCGTTAAGTAATTTATGAACGGCCCCTACGGTCTAAAAAAGCAAGTAAACAGAAACTCGGGTTTCATTTGAAAAAGTCGTGTCAGTTAACATTAACGTCAACGTGAAAAGAGCCTGTGAATTCACAGAAAAATTGGAAATTTTTTTAGATCATCAATATTTTGTTCCTAATTTTTAGATTTTCTTTTCATTTTTATTATTATTATTATTATTTTTGAATTGGAAAAGCTATAACATTAAAGGAAATCACTCAACATTCCAAAAAAATTTTAGAAAATCTTTTGGAATTCTGAGATTTTTGAGAATTCAAATCAAAAGCCCAGCTTTTGCTTACAATTGGAGTTAGGGTAAACCAGTTGATTAATACAATACATTTTTATTTTGTGTTGTTGATAAGAAGACATTCACGAAGTACGCACGCTAAAAAAGCAGTTTTTTGACCCCCTCTCCCCTCGCACATCTATTTAGATACATATCGCAACACGCTTTCGTCAAACCCCTTCCTAGACCCTTTGTTCATTTTCCCATTCATCATTTCAATCATAAGAACTTTGCGATTGCGGGTTCGGCTCTGAAATCGTTGGTGACTGAGCCCTGCCTAGCCAGCTCATCAGCCTTCCACGCCCGAAAGACCCAAACCAGAGTTGTTTGATTTCTCAGTTCCATCCAGTTCAGGTATTCCTTGTTTTCGTCAACTAGCTTGGAGGTCGTGACAGGCGACGCACATCGCGGCAGTACTTTGCGAGCTTTCATCAGAGCCGCAAAGGCTTCCGCTTAGAAAACACTGGGAAACCTTCCTAAGAAAAAAGAGTTTCCCTCGCCACTTCCTATCATATATTCCGGCTCCCACACGATCCACAGTCTTGGATCCGTCAGTGAACCTTACCCTTTTGCTCCCGCGCAAAGCGTATGACCAGTTTCCTAGCCATTCGTTAAGGCTCGGAAACAGAACGCCAAAGTACCTCACAAAACCCAACCTGGCATTCATCCAGCAAAAATCGGGTCAGATATGATTTCCCTAACCCTACCATGCCTGGAACCGAAATTAGGAATCTACAGGCACCAATTGAACAACCTGTCAGCCGCGGGGAAGGCTTAAGCCTTAAACACTACATCTACAGGTGGCCCTGCTAGCAGCACTCCCATAGCCTCAGTAGACGTCATGTTTATAGCCCACGTGACACACAAAAATACTAATCTCTAAACCTCAGTCACTTCCTTCCTCGCCACTGCAACGTCAAGCCTGGGTCACCACACAATGCAGCCATGGCTCAGCATCAGCCGATCTCTTCGTATATCCTGGATGGCAAACCTCAACTCCTATCGAACGATTTCCTGCAGATCAAAAAGGCAGTCAAGGCTCTCTCCGCCCTTCTCACATACACTATCCAACTCAACTTACTGTCGAGTACCACGCCTAAGTACTTGATCTGACCGACTCAACTCTGAGGCCTTTCTCCCCGCACCATTCTTCCACAATTTCCAGGGAAACTTCACCTTGCGTGCTGTCGAACTTATCTTTGGTCAGGATCGTCAAGTCGTCTGAGTACCCCTGCGCAAACAAGCCGCTATCATTAAGTCTCCCTATGAGCGGATCCACCATCATGCACCATAGAATCGGCGAGAGGATTCCCCATTCCCCCTTAGTAGCGTGCATTCTTTGTGAATAGCCCATAAGTATTGATTTCATCAGTTTCTTAAGTGTTTAGTTTTTTCAATTTTTTCCTCTTTTTTTCTTATTTATTTTCCTATGATTATATAACTTTTCCCTCTTTTCCTTCTTTCCCTTTTTTAACTTTTATTGTTTTTCCATCGATTCCTCTAGGTAAGTTTGTTTACAGCATGCTTGAAATTCGCCGAAAAAATATTATGTAAGGTACTAAGCTCTGACAATACCAATAAAATCGTTTCGAAGATACCACCATCCGTTGAAATATTAAAAATATGGAGTGATGGACCTACGAGTCAATTTAAGAATAAATATACCGCAGCACTATTGAAGCTACTTGAAGATCGATTGAAGATCAAAATTTTTTGGAATTTTTTCGCCACAGCTCATGGCAAAGGAAATGTTGATGGCATTGGACCGGCAGTGAAGAATCGAGTAAAGCGTCTTGTAAAGTCCCGAAAGTCTATCGTTAATTGTTCCAAAGATTTTGTTGACGCTTTTAATTCAGAAAGCTCCAAGATAGATTTAGTCGATTTTCAAGACAAAGAAGTTGCAAAAATTTATAACGATCTAAAGCTCTGTGAAGTGTTCAGTTCTGCCCCTCCGATTCCCAACATTTGTAGCTTTCACCAATTACAAGTGATAAACGGCAAGGTTGTAGGCTTCAGTACATCAGCGGAGGGCTACAGCTATTATGATAAACTGAGATAACTTTTCATTGCTTTTTATAATTTTAAGTTTTCGTTTCTTTTTCCTTATTTCCTACCTACCTTCCATTCTAATTACTTATTTGTTATTTTTCAACTATAAACATTTCTGAAAAATCTAAATTGTAAATTATAAATTTTAACATTTTAAAAATTGTAAATTTTAACTAAAGAATTGAAAATTTTAACTAAAAAATTGTAAATTTTAACTGAAGAATTGTAAATTTTAACTAAAGAATTGTAAATTTTAACATTCTAAAAAATGTAATAAGTAATCTAATGAATTGTAAATACATTATAAAAATGTAATAGATCTAACTAGTTGAATTTGAAAGAAATTTAATTTCAGAAAAATCATTTTGTTAACTAAATTTTGTAAATAAAATCCTTGTAACCGTAAAATTAAAAACATTTTCAATTCGGTCAATGTTTCTTTGATCTTGTAATTTTTAAAATATTTCGGGTGATTTTCTCAGAAATAGATCAAAATTTAGGCCTAATTTCGAAATGTGGCATAGAATAGTCGCTTTTATAGCAGACATGTTTCTATCCATTCTATATTTTAACAATCCACGACAAAAAGTTTGGCTGGTTGGGACGTTTACGCCTCTTTAGTACACCTTTGTCGCAAGACCATGTGTATATCAGCATGGTCACATATTGAGTGAGTAATCACCTCGAGTATGCGGCCTTATATACACCTCGTTTCTGCGATTATTCAAAGACAAACTCTTTGACTTAGTAGATCCGTTGTTATGGTAACATTTGGAAGTACTGGTCAAAATTTGTTGTTATACTGTTTGTATCTGCAGCGTTGATAATTTCAATTCGGTCAATGTTACTTTGATCTTGTAATTTTTAAAATATACAAACAGCATAACAAAAAATTTTGACCAGTACTTCCAAATGTTACCATAACAACGGATCTACTAAGTCAAAGCGTTTCTCTTTGAATAATCGTACAAACGAGGTGTATATAAGGCCGCATACTCGAGGTGATTACTCAATCAATGTGTGACCACGTTGATATGCACATGGTCTTGCGACAAAGGTGTACTGAAGCGGCGTAAACGTCCCAATCAGCCAAACTTTTTGTCGTGGATTGTTAAAATATAGCATGGATAGAAACGTATCTGCTACAAAAGCGACTATTATATGCCACATTTCTAAATTAACGCTAAATTTTGATCTATTTCTGATAAAGTCGCCCGAAATATTTTAAAAATATTTTCTTTGGATTTTGTCAGTCAATTCAAAAAACGAGAGATAGCTCGAATAACTTGGGTGCCGGTTCCTATTTCTTACTTCATTCACGCATTTTTGTCCCTTTTTTTAGAGGCGCGTCGGCGCTAGAGAATTTTCGAATATAAGATCGGATGTACTGTAGTTCTTCAATTCCTACTTATCGCGCATGAAAAGTCGGCGTGGAAAAATTTAAGTTTAGTGCCCCCCTCCCGGAGGGGGGGAAAGGGGTGGGGATCGATAGATGGTTATGCCCTGATCACGAAAATATATTTTTTTTGCGGCGGTCCCTCCCCCCCTTTAAAGTTTTCAAATTTCAAAATTTTTGCGGTCTAAAAACCGACATAAATTAGAGAAATATTGCCGAAAATGATGTGGGGGTTACTGCCACATCATAAATATTCAGTTGAAAAGAGGAGGAGGGGACAAGTACAACGTCAAACATATAACTTTTTTAAATACCATTATTGAAGTCTAACGAAATTCACTTCTTTATTCATGTAAATATTATTCTTTAACATTCAACCTCTTTCCCCCCCCCCAATTCACGATTTTTTTTACTCCCGACTCCCCCCCCCCCTCCCACACTCACCAGCCCCCAGAGGAGAGTTTATTGTTCTTTATCCATGTAAACATTCGCTAACTGTACAGTTACCCAGGATACGCCACGTGGAGGCTGTTTACATGTATCCCATTGGCCCTGAAAAGGGCCGTTTGGCATACTGGAGTGGGGACCCCTCGGTGCGTCAGTTCCGAAGTATTTAACGACTCCAAACCCCCTTCAGTAGCGCATCAATTACGACTTTTGGTACGGTGCATCATGAAATTTTAAATTTTATCGTAAATAGCTTGGAGTTCATCGCTAAATTCGTTGAATTTATGTTTATTGGCCCTTTCTGGTGTTGTCCCGGTGCCGTCGTATAGGAACGCAGCATTTTTACAGAATTCTGCGTAAGCATCAACTCCTCGAATTCTGCAAGATTTGAGGAATAAATACTTGGACAGTTTTGTTGCCAACAAATCTGACTGTCTGTTGTGATTTCCAACAACTTCTTTGGCGTGTCTCCAGCAGCTTTCGATGGTGTTGGTATGCGCACCAGTTTCCGGATCTTTGAAGTTTTTGGAATGATTTACCGTTTGATGGGTAAATCCTTCATCGCCTAAGCAGTCGTATGCTCGCCAACAATCGGAAATTATAGTGGTGTGTGGCAAGATGAAGTGCTTTATAATGCAAAGTAAAACATCTTTGCCTCGGCTGTCCACTGGAATCATGAAACAGCGTCCAGTTTCTCTTTCCACACCTCCGAAGACCCACTTGCCGTCTACTCGGTGACCTCGATTGTACTTTCTTTTTCCGAATTTCGATTCGTCGATTTCGACTGTTCGTCCTTCACCTCCAAGAGGTTCAGCATTGTGCAACATTGCATCGAACACAACCTCTCCACAAAAGGATGACCAATCGACCAAAGTAACCTCGGAAGTTTCGATTAATTCGGAAATGTGGTTATGTTGAACCTTTTTCAACCACAGGTCGATGAAACCGAGTACTTTCCAAATTTGCAAATGAGTTCCCTCGAAGAACGTCCCGTGTCTGTATGATTTGGTATTGCCGCAGTCCTTTGTGGCCTTTTTGTTTTTAACAATTTTGGCGTTGCACTTCCACCTGCATCCGTCCACGGTTGTTGTGGCCATTCGCAATAACATTACAGAACCACAATTTGTGCAGTTTGGCATTTTCCCGATTAGCCCGAGCTCTTTTGCGAATTTCAAAATTCCTTCGTCACCCTCCACAGCGTGCAATCTCACAATCTTCGTAAAATTTGTCGATGCCATTCTGAGTGCAAGTAAAATGAAACTGATAATACACAATGTTCAAAATGGCTGATGTAACATTGGAAGCTATCATTGTTTCACCGACAACAAAGCGTAGCTGTATTTGTTTTGTAAAGAACACATATTTCTCTTCACTGCAACAGTAATGTCGGAGGCAAATGTACTGCGCCGCAATTTGCGGAATCCATCGTTATTTCTACAAATGGTGATCGGAGAAGCTGATACTTGACCTAAATTTATCCGCGCGGCATTTTGGTAACCAAATTTCAAGTATCACAACAGAATGATCGTTGTGAACTTTGCATTGTCAGTGACCGACAAAATGATACGCATGGAAATGATACGCATATGAAATGATACTACTCATTTATAATGATACACAGAGATTGAGGTATAATATTAAAGCGCTCAATTTGTATAAGGAAAATATTAAAGCGCTCAATTTGTATAAGGATAATATTAAAGCGCTCAATTTGTATAAGGAAAATATTAAAGCGCTCAATTTGTATAAGGAAAATATTAAAGCGCTCAATAGGATGTAAAACATCTGTATCATTTTAATGTGTATCATTTTGAATGTGTATCATTTTGAATGTGTATCATTTTGCATGTGTATCTAATTTTTTTGTGATTATTATTTTACAGGTCACTTCTCCAAGTGGCGTATCCTGCATAAATGTACAGTTAGCGAATGTTTACATGGATAAAGAACAATCTCCTCTGGGGGCTGGCGAGTGTGGGGGGGGGGGGTCGGGGGTAAAAAAATCGTGACTTGGGGGGGGGAGGAGGTTGAAAGTTAAAGAATAATATTTACATGAATAAAGAAGTGGATTTCGTTAGACTTCAGTAATGGTTTTTAAAAAAGTTATATGTTTGACGTTGTACTTGTCCACTCCTCCTCTTTTCAACTGAATATTTATGATGTAGCAGTAACCCCCACATCATTTTCGGCAATATTTCTCTAATTTATGTCTGTTTTTAGACCGCAAAAATTTTGAAATTTGAAAACTTTAAACCCCCCCCAAAGGGGGGGCCGCCACAAAAAAAATATATTTTCGTGATCAGGGCATCACCCTCTATCGATCCCCACCCCTTTCCCCCCCTCCGGGAGGGGGGCACTAAACTTAAATTTTACCGTCGGCGTAGTGTAAGCTATCTTTGAATGCTTTGTATAGCTTGGATTTTTTGACTTAAATTATTAGAGCGCACGAACTAAATAAAAGGGACTTTTTACTTTGCAACTTTTATGAAAGGACGAAACAATGAACAAAAACAAAAATGCTGATTTCGGCGTATCACGCCCTCACATACCGTAGTATGTGATTTCATCAGTACACCCATGTCTTGTCAGGACTGTGTGTATATCAGCATCAGCACACATAAAGGTAGAATGAGCAGCCATTCGAATTACCTTCGCTTAAATACACTTGTTTCTAAACGGTTACTTTTGTTGAAGCACAACTCTTTTTCGATAATTTCGCATGCTAGATTCGTTACTTCTTGCAATAATTTGCAACACCGCATTCATAGTGCCCTTCATAAAAGTTGGAAAGTAAAAAGTACCTAAAAGAGCGCGCACCACATGAAAACAAAAATTGTCAATTTGAAATTGACTGAAATCAACTTTATTGGAAGAATTTTTCAAAATGATTTGCCAAACGATGAACTTATCCACCTCGATTTTTTTAAGAAGGCAGTCGATTTTCGATCTCAAGCTATTTTCGTTAATTTAGAGTGACATAATTTTTCTTTGAGCGAAAATCGACTGACTTCATAAAAAATTCGAAGTTAACGAGTTGATCATTTGACAACCCAAAAAAAAGTCCCAAAATGCCAGTTAGAGGTGTCCCAAAGTAAAAGCTCGAGAGAGAAAAAAATGGCTATTACAACTGTTTCAAAGTAAAAGCTCACAACGTGGTTATTAAAACTTTAAATGATTCTACGCTCTTTTCCTCAGATCTTGACCTTCTATATTGTCCTTTCAGAATGCTTTTGGACTCATTAGTCCAGATCCCTAGGTTGGTGCAGCCCGTGGGCAGGAGATAACTTTATATTTTTTTGTTTTCCATGTGCCACAAAAAATTCCGATTCCACAATTTTTACCCTTCTATAATTTCTCATAAGAGCTCATTTTCATGGAATAATTTCCGGAGATTTCCGAAAAATTCATGAATTTCACGAAAAAGTTCTTATCATAGACGAAAGTATACACACAAAAGTACACAATTCTCAGGGCGCGGACCGGTTCGACCTACGTATGTGGACTAACGTAGCAGTTTTAATCGACATTTTAGTGATGAGCAGACAGGAATGTTGTTAAGTCACTCGTTTTAAGAAATTTCTATCTTCCGTCTAAATTGGAGTAACAATTTCTTCTATTAGATGATGATCGTTTTCCGGCTTTTCAGCAGATTTTTTTGAAACTTATAAAAATTGAGAATTTCGTACGTACTTAGGAGGGGGGGGGGGGTGTTCTAAAAGCGTGCAATGGGGGGAAGGGGGTCAAAAATTAGCCTTTTTGAGCGTGCGTACTACTTGAATGACCCCTCAACTATAAAATGATCTCGTCGTGCGCTAGTTTCCTCACTATTGTGATGTTCTTATCAGACTTACACCTCTGCAATCATCCCCCCTTAATAACCTCAAAAGTTGATATCTAACACAAGGGGATTGATTGATAATAAATGAACTTGGTTGGCTTTCAAACACTTCCATCTTATCTCACTGAATATTTTTTCAGGGTTAACGTCACCACAGCTCACATGAACTTCTTATGCAAGATGCAATTTTGTCTAGCATTTTCGCAGAATAAAGATAAGTACGCAGTTCATCCCACATAATAATTCTTGTCGAACGATAGCCACCAAATTTCAAATAATTCAAATTTCCCGGGCTTTACCTAGTGATTGCCTTTCGACGATAAACTGAAATTGTAGTAGATTGTCAAATGTCTGCCTTGTTTTTTTTCTGATTCTTTTTTTTTGTCACATAATGAAGGAACGAAGGTTTTAAAATAAAATTGATTAATCTTTTCACAAAGTGTAATATGTAAAATGATCTGCGGTGCCAGCTTTATAATATAAAAACAAGATTAATTAATAAACAAGATTACTGTTCCGTAAAAATTATCATCAACAAAACGTTTTCCATAGTAAATAACGTTAGGAACAAAGAGTAACTTCTAAATATTTATATGGAAGTAAGACCGAAACCGATTGTAAATATTTTATTTACATGCCCAAACAACCTCTAAAAGTGAAAATGCATTCAATTTGGAATGAATAGTTGTAATAATTATTTTATTTCATCGAAAATCGAAACCAAGTCTGACGGCCAAACATATGGAATTATCCCATTACGTGTTTTATGTAGCCGCATTGATAGTCAGGCACTTTATTTATGAAACTTTATTCGATATTTCCGGTCTAAGTATAATTAGAGTGCGTTCAGATACGGAAATGCTAAGTTAAAGTCGCTCAGTTAATGCTTTCATGTTTAACTTTGAGGTTAGATTCTTCACGATGTTTTGAGGTCCTGAAGAAGTTAAAAATGGTGACATAAATTTGAATTTCTAGTGGGTTCATCTCTGATGCAAGTATTGTAAGTTTATTTTAAATTGGATATTCGTTCGGGAGTTCAAGTGTCGGTGGTGAAAGTTTTTCGCATATATTTCGTCAAATATGGTTCGGATCGTCAGGACCAAAATTTGTCAGTCTTTACAATTAACAATAACTTACAGAATTCTGATTTAATACGTTCACCTCGATCCGTTTCGAAGTTTTCTGAAAATATTCAAAGAAACACCAATTTCTAATTTCCAAAACAAAACAATAAGAAAAAGTTATTTTCTGAACGAGAAACGTCAGAACGTTGTCAAAAGTTCACTATGCCACAGTTTCACCGACGACTTTTCGTATCTGAACGCAATCTTAGTCTTAGGACTTATCAATGTATGAATTAAAATTTCTAAGAATTATTGTACCAGTTCTACTTACTTTAATTAACCATCAGTAAAAACAACAATACTTCAGATAATTGTTCTGGTGTTTTTCGAAAGCAAACACCGCTGCTATTCTTTGCAAAATATCACCTTACATTATCATTTGAAGTCTAAATTTTTAATTTAGCACTTAAACAAAATGTTGGATGTGAGAGATTCAACAAAATGTTGGATGTGAGAGATCCAACAAATAGCTAGAAATAGGATCTAGCAGTTTTAATAAAAAAACAAGCTTGAACGTTGACGAAGCAGTGTATTTAAGTTCATACACTTGGCTCATTCTAATATTTGTTGTGCTGATTTACACATAGTCCTAGCAATATATAGGTGTACTGAAGCGGTCGCGATACGCCGAAATTAGTTTTTGTCCTTTTTATTCGTCCCCTGCTTAAAAAGTCTATGTGTAAATTTTAATTGATTTATCAACAATTTTTTTTTAATTTGCTCAGATATGTACCCTATCTGGCGGTGGCGGTACACCATCTATTATGGGAATGTCTTCAATAAATTGGATTGTAAATTGCCGAAAGGGCAATATTGAAAAACCCATCCGAATCACGGTCGCCACAAATCTCTCCAAGCCCTTAATATAAGCCCAGAATTTAGAACCGCCCTAGAGCACTTAGCAGAGGCCTCTGACCCATACCTCTATGGACAAAAAAGTTCACCTCTTTTTTCTCTACAACACTGCACAAAAAACCTCATTGTCAAAGGAATATTCACGAAAAAAACCGAATATCCTTTTGGGTCGCGTAGCGTGAGCTGGGCCCACACTAAGGACTCTATAGCGATTTTCACTAATTTAATTTTCATGGTAAAAATTGAGAAAATTCTCGTTTTGGTACAATTGCACCCATAGAAGTAATATTTTACTATGGCTGCTGTACCTTCGGTCCACCCGCTTGAATCAACATTCAAAAGCCACTCAACAATTCTTAATCCTAATTCCAATTATTTAACAAAAATCGAAAAACTAAAAGTGCTGATTTCGTCGTTTACGACTCTTCAGTACACCTTGTCTTAAGACCATGATAATTTTCATGATTTGCTAATGTCCGTACCTTTCATCCAAAAACTTGAAGAGCTATTTCTGTTCTAATTTCGCAGTGATATAAGTGAAAAAGTTTTTGCAAACTTTTTCGGCCATAACTTCGAAAGTTTTCGACCTATTTTGCCCAAATTCAATCCCGTAATCAATATTCTGATTACCTTCCAGGGAAAAAAAGTTATTGAAAATCGGATGGGTTTTACCCGATTTATGTAGAAAAAACACATCGGACAATAGCAGAGATTCAGTTTTGGGGCCCTAGCTCAATTAAAAAAAATTTCTTCCATAAATTTTCGGCCGTGCTCAGATCTTTCAAACAAAAAAAAATTATGAACATCGGAAATGATTTACTCGAGGTATGTACAAAAAACTCGTAGTAACTCGATAGCGTAGTGGTTGCTTGCTACTACGAGATTAAGTTGCCAGTGCGTTGGTTCGAAACTCAACTGCAGACGGATTTGTACCGATTGTAAGATTTGTAAATAGAACAAAGCTGATTAAATCGGTTCAAGTCATTGGAATTTGAGTGTAGCGCCATCGTACGGCTTACCGGTAAAAGGCATTGTTGGTAGGTGCCGGTATTCTACTCCTACTAGTTTCGCTCCTAGTTACATCTCACAGATGGCACTAGTTTTGTCGCACAGCTTACCACTGGTACAGTAAAACTTTCCGGTAATGAAGGGATCTCAAAAAGTAGAACCAAAAACAGCGAAACTAGTAAATAATGATCTAGCCTCTAACACTTCATGGGTTGTAAGGCAGATTATTATTATTATTATGTACAAAAAACACGTACGGCCATAGCAGAAATTCGTTTCGAGTGCCCTAGCTAAGTCGAAGAACTCAAATTTAAAAAAGTTTCTTCCATTATCGGCCATTCCCAAATCTTTCAAACAAGAAAAATTATGAAAATCGAAAAAGATTTACTCATGTTATGTACAAAAGACCAAAAACCACCTAAACGGCCCTAGCTCATTGGGCCCTTGGGCCGACAGTGTCCAGATTCCATCTCAAAAAAGATTTTTCAATTACCTTTCAGTTTTAGTTTTTGAAAATCGGTTGAGTTTTACTGAAGTTATCGTGTTGACGAACAGACGGACGGGCATTTTTTTTATTGCTGATTCGTCATCTAAAGATCATGATCGATGCTCCCCCCCCCCTCCTGTCGTGTCGAAATTTTGGTGGTTACAAACGTCGTGGTTAACGCATAAGACTCCTTTCCGTTTTAAGATTATAGAATAAATTAAATAATTTAAAAGTAGCTATACGATCAAAGTTAACACCTTATTTTATTTGCTTAGGAAAAGATAGGAGGGGTTTTCTGACACGGACCATATCTCTACCCACATTTGTGTCTTTCCCCTGCCTCAATTAAGAAACGAATTAAAAAAGTAATTGAAAAGATATTTAATTGTGAGATTTAGATGTCCAAAATAAATCCTAACCATACAAGTTTGGACCACCCTATGTTCTAGTACAATTTTTATTCGTTAAGATTTTCCGAGATTTTCGAAAAATACATTTTCACCTGCTAAGTGAAGTGTGTGTACAGGTATCGTTTCAACTGATGGTAAACAGTAAATTAGTTATCGGTGTGCAATAGTGTGCATTGTAAAATAATCTAAAAAAAATTTGTCTCTCTCGGAGCTGATTTCATATTGTTATAGCCGGCGATCGCGTGCTACGTAGTTCTCGCAATCCACCAGTTACACGCAAAGAAACGACAAATAGCAGACAAGTCTCTAAACCAGTTACGTCAGCTACTGCATCCTCCGTTAATAGCAGAGCTTCTGTGAGTAGAACATCTTTACCGACTGACCACTCCAGATTGTCCACGTGCAGCCCACGAGGTTCAGTAGTCCCACCTGCAAAAATTGTAGCACTCGAGACTAAATTGAACTCGCTGGAAGTTTCATTGGATAGAGTTAAGGCAGAAAACGAAGACTTAAGACAGACAGTTGAGACTCTTCGATCAGAGTTATCGGAGGTGAAGAGTAACAGCGAGGAAGTTATTAACCAGTTGAGGTTGGAATTAGTAGAAGTCAAGAAAATAATAATAAATCCTGCTACTCCAATTGAAATCTCTGCTGACCAAGAGGAGATAAACGCAAACATAGTCATACGTGGCCTGAATGTTAATGAAAATACTGCTGATTCTGAGCTTCTAACTGCTTATGAAGGCTTGAGAAGCCGCCTGAACATTTCGAACATCGCTCAATTTGATCCAGTTAGCATTTATGTGATCCCCCGAAATTCTACTAACAGCAAAGTTTCATATAGACCAATTCGAGTACAACTGTCTTCGAGTGAAACGAAAAGGAAATTTTTGCAGATTCGACGAGCTAAGAAGGACTTGTTCCAATCTAACCTGGGCATCGACAGTAGTTCCAGACGACCAATATTGATATCGGAACACCTCACACCATCTAATCAAGAGTTGCTTTTTCAAGCCCGGACATTGAGAAGGTCGAAACGGTTTTAAATTTGTTTGTTCAACAAACGGCCAAATTCTTGCTCGCCATAAAGAGACTTAGGACTGAGCTTAACATTAACATACCTCCACAAGATGGACGATATCCTTCCCGAGCCACTAACGAACTTAATTCATGTCACCCGTGAATTCAACGGATCCATTATCTCGCCTTCACTGGGCGATATAAATCTTATGCACTGGAACATTAATCATCTTGAAAATAAACTACCACTTGTCGAGCAATATGTTGCTTGTTTTCCGGGAACGTTACACATCATTGCTATCTCCGAGACTTGGCTCACCACGTCCAGCATTTCTAGATACAATCTGGCTGATTATCAAGCAACACGTAACGTTCGAGAAAACTGCAAAGGCGGAGGAATTTCCATTTTCATTCATGTCAGCTTATGTAAAATATCACCGAAGGTATTATTTGATGTAGTTACACTGGAAAGGAATCATTTTTTAGCCATACAAATACCGACGGTGGATTTGACCATGGCACTACCATACAGGAGAGCGGAAAGTGTTAATCAACAAGAAATCATCAATATTTTCCTTGCCGATTTCGAACGATATTGTCTTGGTCTATTCAACTTTATTATATTGGGTGACTTTAATTTGAATCAATTGGACGATTTCAATCGAATTCTTTTGAATGATGTTCTCGAAACGAATGGTTTTGCATTGCTGAACGAAATATCTACGAGAGGAGTTACACGTCAGTCATCCGGAACAACAATACTTGATCTATGTGCTACTAACATGCTGCAGGCACGTCACAAATTGTCTCTCATACACAGTGATGCATCAGACCATAGTATTTTGTTTGCCTCAACGGCAACCAAAACCATATTTATTCCATCTGCCGTTAACAAAACGAAGCTGAATCTTCAACTTAAATCTTCATTTGAGACCAACAGATTGGAATCTGCTGCTGGAAATGACAGAAAAACTTGGAAAATTTACAAGGAGATCATATTCAATCAATTTAACAGCAAATCTGACACCTCGATCATGATTAATGGGAACACTGTATCAGACAATATCGCCTCATGTAATGCAGTAAACGAGTATTGTTGCTCCGCTGGTGAAAAATTCGCTGTCTCGATAATCTCCATCCATGGATACGATACCACCGACATCGATGCTCTGTATCCTGAACATGTTAACAACAACTGGGCATTTCGACATGTTGATGCTGAAGAAGTAGCTGAAGTCGTCAGAGGTTTACCAAACAAAAAGTCTACAAGTTTTGACAAGGTACCGATCCAGTTGTTGAAGTCGTCATTGCTCGCACTCGCCTTGACAATTGCCACATGTTTCAATGCAATGATAGACACATCGAATTACCCCACTGAATTGCTGAAAGGGAGACTAAAACTGATTCACAAATCCGGAAGCTGTGACATTTGTTGGGCAGCACTGTTCCGATGACAACACCGATCTGCAATAAATCTAACGAGTAATTAATCGAATCGTTAAAAAAGGATAATGTCAACAAATTTGCTGATTCATTATCCTTTCAAGTTAAATCCGATAAGTAAATCTAATCGGAAAGAATTGGAAAATTAAATTATTTAGAATTTGATCCCATTAGTGGACATAGTATTTAGTTTAGACAGTGTGTGGAGCTTTCATTTAGTTCAATAAGTGCGTGATCTAAGAAATTCAGGTAAAAATTTCATATAAAATTTAATACGAGCTCAGCACATGCTCACAAATTGCTTCCTTAAAATTCTAGATTAAGCCAGCAGATAATTTGTTCGTTTAGCTATTTACGTAAGCTAGTACAATAATCACAAGTGAGAAACTTATTTAATTTCATATTGTTCAACCAATAAAAGTAAGGTTATTTAGCTAGAATCAGTACTCCCACACACTGTCGACGCCGTTAATTAATTAGTTTGTATCGGAAATACTAATGTAAGTTTCCCTTTATATTTTTAATAAGAATTTTCCTAACTGTAAACGAAATTTTAGGAAAATTAAAGCTCTCATATTTAGTTGAAAATTGCGTGGTTTCAATAGAGTGCTACAAGTTTCAATCCGACGGTACAAACCTGATGTTTACAACAACATTGATAACTTCCGTGGCTTAACATTGCTACCATCGTTTGATCGTTTGGTTTTGAAATTCAAACAGCTCGGTTTATCTAACGATTCGTGTCAGTTAATGCTATCTTACCTGACAAGCAGGCAAACAGATACTGCAATCGGAAAAAATGTCAGCAACTTCAAAAATATGCACATTGGAGTCCCACAAGGATCAAAGGTCGGTCCACTTGGATTTATATTCTACATCAATGATTTGCTGAAACTGGATTTTATTCGGCAACTCATTTTGTACGCTAACGATGCAGCTTTGGTTTATGCCTCAGACAACGCTGTGAGCCTTCAACTTGCGATGCAGCACGACGCCATCATACTAAACGAATGGCTCTGCAGAAATGTGCTTTCTTTGAATAATTCGAAGACTTGTTATATGACATTCGGGAAGGCTAGATCGAGTTCTGACTTCAATATCTGTTTTGACGGAGCACCAATTAAACGTGTGTTCAAGTATAAATATCTTAGACTTGTAATTGATGATGGTCTGACATTCCATGAACACGTTAACCACATAAAAAAACAAATTATTCCATTCATTTCCTTGATGTGGCGCAAGAGTAAGTATGTTCCGATTGACAAGCGAAAGAAATTATACCACGCATACGTCCAAAGCCACCTGTTATATATGTTACCAATATACAGTTGAATGAATTGCAAGTGGTTCAAAATCGTTGCCTGAAAGCTACCTTCCGATTGGATAGATTAACATCAACTACGTACCTGTATAGCAGCGGTCTGCTACCAATAACAGAGCTTGCAAAATCAGAACGAATCATTTATGTTTACAAGCTAGTGCACTCTTTGACAAAGAGCAATTTTCGTTTTTCTACGAACGCGGATATTCATGGACCCACAACAAGAAGGAACTCGAGACTTCACATTTTCAATGCTAATACGATGAGATCGACCGAATCCAACTTGACGAATGCTGCTCTGACAAAGGCGGTCTGTGATTATAATGAACTCGATAGTGAAACGAGGACAATGACGAGTCTTAAATCATTCCAGACGAAAGAAAAATTAAAAACGATGCAGGATAGTATGAACTTTTGTGCGATATCACCTTACCGATTCATAAATTGACTGTGATACTGACTGTGATATTTTCTACCTGCTCTTAATCAAGTTTGTGTAATTTAATTGTATTTATTTTTTATTTATTTTCTATTTTTTATTTTTATTTATTTATTAATTTACGAAAATTTAAACGATTTAATCGAACTAACGTTACAAGAACTTAATTTAAAATTTTAAACTATGCTAACGTTTATGCTAACAACAATTTATTAGACGAATTTTCTTTGAAATAAAATATTGTATTACGTCGTGTTCCGCTCAGACATTAAAAGGAATGAGAATAAAGATATATGAAAAAAAAACAAAAGTGTCGAAAGACTGGTTAATGCGGTCGGTAGTGACTGGACCCCTACTGAATTGATGAAACTGATATTTATTGGTGCATACGGGTTCGACAGTAGCTCTGGCTTTAGAAACACCTACCAGAAATTTGAAGACGCAAGCAATTGTAACCTCAAGTCTGAAATGTCACTATTCGCTTCTACATTTACCATTGCTGGACTGTCGACGGCTGAAAACAAAAAAATTTGGCTCAACTCTACACCGCAAAGCGTTCGCTCGAACAGTAACCGTTATCCACACTAAGCCCAAACTTTTCGACAACTTATTCCGTCTGTAACGAATCCGCTGACGCAGCTCCGTCTCCAAAAATATTAAAATACATTCCATAAATATAACGTATCTCTACGGTCATGTTATCCTAGAATTTATACCAAATATTTTATAATATTTTATAACGTAGTCAGAAAAGATAGGAGGGGTTTTCCGATACTAGAAAGTCGGATGAATGCATATATCCCACATTCGTATCTTTCTTAAAAAGAAAGCGACACACAAGGATTCAATTAGACATAAGAAAATTTTTGTTAATAATTGTAAGTTAGATTGTAAGATAAAGTTAAGCAAATGTGGACCACCCTATACTCTAGTACAACTTTGCTCGTTAAGTTTGTTCCAGAAAATTTATAGTATTCAAGTACAGAAGTGCAGTTGCAAAAAATAGATGTTTACAAGAAGGACACACTACTAACTCATTTTTCCCTAAAACCCTGGGGCACGTGTTCTCTAAAATTTTATTCTCTACAACTTTGTCTTTGGAAGCAACTTTCTACCTCTCATAGTTCTGGAGATTCGGGTCATCCTGCCCAATTATGGAAGAGGCCATATACCAGTATTGGGCCATATTTCACCAAAACCCTGAAACACGTGTTCGATTAAATTTAATTCTCTATAACTTCGCTTTTGGAACCAACTTTCTAACTCTCATAGTTCTGGCGATCTGGGTCATCCTGCCCAATTATGGAAGTGGCCATACACCAGGATTGGGCCATATTTCACCAAAACCCTGAAACACCTGTTCGCTTAAATTTAATTCTCTACAACTTTGCCTTTGACAGTAAATCTACATATTGCATAGATAAGGAAATATAGAATCTCAGTTTCGTCCATTCCATTGGTCCCAGTGCCCAGACCCCTGTACCGATTCCCACAAAAAAATTTTCCCAGTTTTGTGACATCAAATGATTTCATTTGACTCCAAAATGAGGAATTTCCGTGCTATACTTGCTGAGATATTTGCAAAAAAGATTCACCGACCCTCGAAAAACCATGTTTTTGGTCACTTCCTCGACCATATCTCCGGAACCACTTCATCGATTTTGCTCATCTTCGAACTTGAATCATGGGAGGCATGTACCTTTCAGATAAAAAAAGTTTAGGCTGATCGGTTGAGCCTTTTGAAAAAAAAAAGTTTAGGCTGATCGGTTGAGCCGTTTGGAAAAAAAAGTGGAGACGGACGGACAGACAGACGGACATTTTTTTTATTGCTGATTCGTCATATTCAGACGATAATAGATGCATCCCCCCAACTCCCACCTCGACCTACCCCATGTTACAATAAAATTGTTTGTAGTAAACGTATAGGACCTTTGTACTTCGTACGAAGAAATTGTAGCGAGTCCGCGTGAGCGAACACGCTCCATGAAAATAAACAAATCATCTCAAAAGATTTTACGATCGTAGTGATATTTTATGATAAGTAGCATAAGAACCCTTTATAATGATTTGAGAAAAGATAGGAGGGGTTTTATGACGGAGTGATGGCGGATCACATTATGTCTTTCCCCTACCTCAATCTTAAAAAAATAATAAATAACGATAAAACGACCCACACAAAAAAAAATCAAT
Source organism: Pseudolycoriella hygida (assembly GCA_029228625.1). Taxonomy (NCBI): domain Eukaryota; kingdom Metazoa; phylum Arthropoda; class Insecta; order Diptera; family Sciaridae; genus Pseudolycoriella; species Pseudolycoriella hygida. The sequence continues at coordinate 108,524,295 of CM055403.1, forward strand.
TATTGTATTTGTTTTAAGTAGTTGAATTTCTTCGTTCAACATTGTTTATTCTAGAATGTCGAATTTGAATGCTAGAATAAATTCCGTTAGAGCTCGCACTATAATAACCGAACACGAACAACGGACAATACTTCAGTTCTTTCGCGACAGGGATGAAGCACACACGCTGCTTCACAACATAAAAAAAATTTTGTGATTGATCCCGTTAGAATAATTAATTTAGTGTAAATCGAGTTCTGCCCGAAAGGTGTGGCACGCGGTGATTTAAGTTAGTATAAGTATTAAATTAGATCAAGTCATAGTGAAACAAAAAAAAGTTAAAAGAAGGAGGAATAACTTCTCCTTTGATTTAATTTATTGTTAAGTTTAGTTACATAAGACCCGCACGGTCTCAATTAAATTCAACAAAAGTGAATCGCGAGTGAAATAGAAAAGGTCGTCGCACTTATTAGCCGTCGTTCGCAAATAACTATAGTGTCAAATAAAAATAAAATAGTTTAAGTGTTTTTTTATTGGAATAAAATAAAAAGATTAAAATTAATTCTAAGTCCGAAGCGTTCTAAAAATAATTCATTTATTAATACTTCATCATCGATTGCATCACCGAGACGATGGTCAGCAACAGCAAGAGCTCCAACGGTTCGTAAACTCATAGTATTAAGATTTCATATGCGCATATTGAATATATTGTTCTATCTTGGATTCTTAAAAACTTTTTAAGAATCCAAAGAAAGAAACATAGTTTACAAAAGGATAAACCATGTTTCTCACGTAGAACATCTAATAAGATAATTTAATAGTTCATAAGATTTTTGCATAAATAAATTGTATATCTTTGTTGTGAGATCGATTCGGTTTTATTTTATTCAATTTTTCGTCTTCCATTTCACCATTAAAATTGATAGTGAAAGCGTGCGGTAAGTCGAACACCGCAGTTTGACGCCGTTTAACGGGGAAAACTCTATTGGTGTCGAGCCAGCCAATTGACCCGTTATAAAATGGGTTTCATGGTTGAAATTTGCAAGTCAATACCGGTAAGATATAGAGTGGAAAATGCGGATCATTAGGTAGTTCTATGCACACCATGCTTTGTAAATAGTTTCAGTGCTCTTAAAATCGACGTGTCATCAACAAGATGATTTAAGTATGTGATATTAAGACAAACAACTGGTCCGGTGTCGATCTCGGAATCCGCAATGTTGCAGGAACCGTTATACGTACGTGGCAAAATTCATCGGACGAAATTCACGAATCCAATGTCATTCACAAGTCCAAGGACTATCACCACGCAGCCGGTAAGTGTTATTGCCGAGGTCATTGCTCGAAAATTGTACATAATTCATTTGCTTTAAATTGATTTACCTCACAATTTCTTGACTTCATTGCAGGTTTCAAAAAACGTCAACGCCGGCTACATCAATTGGTCGAAGGAGTCGATAAAATTTATGAAACCGATCGACAAAAAAGCGGTAACCCTTCGGCAAAATCAGGTCATTACATCGAATACCTGCAGTCGCGCTTAAAATGGTTTCATGCGCTAACTGCCGCCTACATGAAACACCAGGTGACAAATTTGAAACTCAGTAAGTACCGGTCGACACAAAAAACCATGGCATAGATGGCGCGAGAGATAGTCGGAAAAGTTGACGTCCATGAACCCCACCAACAAACGAAACTTCCTCCGAAACACCACATCGTCTTCTTAGGTGATTGTTCAACGCTATCTAATTCGGCAGTGAAAGGACACCGACGATCTCCTGGGAACAAGCCAATTACCCGTGCGCTTCAACAGATACCGAACACGATCGTGTGCGAAATAGACGAATTCCGTTCCACTAAACTCTGTAGTCGATGTTTTCAGGAGCTGGAGAGTGTTGAGTTCTCGAAGGATAGGTAAAAACTGGGAGAAATACAAATAGCGAACACATTTTTCTAATAACTTTTCTTCTTGTTTAATTTCAGGCTGAAAATTTGTTCAAAATTTTGTCAGCCAGCCGAGGACTCCATGCCAGCGACCCATATATCGATCTATAGCAGGAAACGAACAGTACGAGAGAAAATGCGAATATACGAGCAACAAAATCCAAAACCAACTCAAGCGGAGCGAACGATGCCCGTTTAGTAGGTACATTTAAGCCGGAACAGCGAGCAGTATTTGACGCTGTTCTGCAGGCTGTACATCAAGTGCTCGATGCACATTAATTAATTTATGTTGATGGGCCAGGTGGTACAGGAAAAACATATTTATATTCTGCCATCATAAGTACATTACTTGGCATGCAAAAGGATGCTTTATTCCTTAAAAATTCGTCTTATTATGTTAATCTTGTAATTCTATCCGGTCTCTTCCTCGATAACATTATATTTTTTTTTCCTAAATAATTTTATCCGTATAATTACACTTAAACGGGGTTTTCTCAACAAATACAATGCTAAAAGAAATTGGTTCCAACTAAGTATTCTGTTTTTAAGGGAAGTGGAAACATACCAACTTGACGTGAGAAATCGTCGTGTTGGCAGAAAGTTGAAGAAATTCTAAGTGGCACCCGAGAAGGACCTGTTGCAAAGGACTAAATGGAAGAAAAGTCGCTGCAAAAAGAGCTGTACGCCAATTTTGGCCGAGATTACCGCGCCAACCAATACAAATTCGCTATAGGTGTTGACCCAGGCTACACGCTAATGACTGCTGCTGTTGTGAGAGATATGGAAACCGGAGCAGGACGCAACTTCAAAGTGTCGTCTAAAAAGTTCTATTGGATGATGCGTCAAAATCTGCGTGACTGAAAGTCAAAGGATATGACGAGAGACTTTGACGAATATGCTAGAGAAGATTTGGAAAATAACTTGAGAAATGGAAACTTTCGTAATTGGGCAAAGTATTCCGACACACCGTCGCCAAAGTCCTGCAATTACATGAAACAATCGTTCGTTGCAATTACTTGAAAGAATCGTTCGTTGTACAATTCAACTATGATGCCGTTGAAGTCACGAAGCTATCGGTGGAAGCTTCATATATGATTTATTATTATTACACCGACTTATTACGTAATAACCAATATGAAGAATTTGACGACGTGCCACCCTTCCGTCAATTTTTCGCTTCGTTGAAGAACGTCATCAAAGGATAAAGGAGGTACAAAGGCATGTAGGGACAAAAACAACCCGTACCTCGTAATGCGTACACTAAACGGACTGTACAACTACTACGACGGCTCCAACAAAACGAATGTGATCGCAGTGGCTGCAGACGCGTACCAAATCAACTTTTCCAATAATGTCGTAGACCAAATGTACCGGCGCATTAGCAAGTTCCTAAAGTGAACACATCTACACATTGCAAGTTACACCACGCTAAACTACTCATTCGTAGCTGATTCAAAAACACAACCGAATCAAACTTTATTGGCAACTCTTAGGAACATGTTGGGTTTCGACGGCACATTCACCGACATTAAGACAAAAGGTAAATGGTGGCAACACATACCAATGTTGTACCGTCTGCAACAATGGCACGTAGCCAATGGGACAAAAACTTTCCGCATCTTTCCCATATTAGCAATGAAACGCCACTACGCTTCGTATGACGGCCAGGCACTGTGGCAATTCCTGCGTCATAGCGAAGTCTCTCCTGGGTCTTACGCTCAGTTTCGACCAATTGAGGATGCGACTTGGCGCGACTTATTCCAAATCAAAGAGGTTGAAAGTACAAACCATCGATTCGGTAATAACATCCGTACCGATGGCGCGGCGTATCGGTATAAATTTCCATGATACGGAAAAAGAAGAAGCCTGGTGAATTAGAAGCGGCAGCAAAACAACGGCTGCAAGCCAAACAAATAACACACATCAATTCGTTTGACCCAGGTGTGAGGCTATCCTTCGCAGGGATAAGTCGTAGTGTCGCAAGCGGGAAGGAAACAACAATCACCTATGCCAGCAAGTCATTCCGCGACGATACGGGCGAACAAAGACTAACGGACAAGTACCAAAGCTGGACAAATGACTTTTTCTCCGATCAACGAAATCTGCGTGAACAATCGCCGAACAAGGTGTCATGCAAAGTCGACCCAGAAGAATTTTTGCACTTCGAACTGCGACACTTTATGGCCAAGTGTAACCTGTTGTTAGCCAAACGGACGGCGAAGTTACAGTTTTCCCGGTACATTGGACGCCAAAGAGCAATTGTTACTTTGGCACAGCAGTTGGTTGGCCATACCAAGAAAACGGACCAAGTCATAATGTTCTTTGGCTTCACAGAACAGTCTAATATCATCAAAGGCTACCGTAAGACGCCTAACAAGGCATCCGTGCGCCAGGTGAAGCGCAGGTTGGCGCCATTCACATTTCTCGTAGGCGAATTCCGAAGTACTATGCTTTGTAGTAAATGCTTTGTGACAGCAATAACATCCAAATCTCCACACCGGTGGCAGTATTGTAACCAATGCGGCACCAGTTGGAATAGAGATGTCAATGCTGGCCGAAATATCGACTATTTAGGGACTCGAACAATAATGGGACAATCTATACAAAGGGGTTTTAGCCATCTGTTTAACTTCGAAAAAAACGCAAAGGGCTACCTAAAGAACTCCAACAAACCAAAACCCCACACAAGACGCGATACAATCGCATTCCGTGCGGAAGCAAGGTATACCTGAACACAGCAATCCTAACTATACACCTGTGCAGGAAAGTACCGGCGGTAATGGTTAAATCGTTTTACCGGGCCACCATATTCTTGGATCATATGAGAACCGTATGACGATACACATTGTAGATGAATGGACAAAACCTACACTCAATATACCTGAACACTAGGGTGTAGCGTTTTTTAAATGTTTTTTTATTTCCGAAGTGGGGGGTCCTAGACCCACTCAGTATGCTCCCAGGATTCTGAAACTGCGATTGAATTTTTTTTAAAATGTCGGTTAGTGGTCGCGCAATTCGAGTTTGTGTAAAATTTTGACTTTCCATATTGACCTTTGACATTCCACCTGAGCGCGATTGATCAAAATTCTTGCGTCAGCCGTTAATCCAGCAAAGGCCATCACGACATGACTGTCCAATGAACAAATCTTTCGAACTGTCCGTTCTTCTTGTAATTTTGCCACAGATTTCTTCTCAACTCCCAGAACCACAACATTTTTGCCTCGAACACCAACCGCTGTTGATCCCTTTCGCACGGCTTCCTGAGCGTACTCCACTTGAAGCAAATGACCATCAGGTGAAAAAATTGTAACCGCTCTATCGCAACTCGACGACATTTCCAATAGTTTTTACGGAGGAATTACTGAGTTCTTTAAAACCTTGTCTCAAACTCTTTGGGTGTCAAATGGTGTGGTATGCGTAATATAGTACTCCTTATGTACCTTAGCCTCTATCCACCTACTCCTACATCCTATCCTACCCGTGGTGACACCTGTCATAGTGAGCAACCCACATGAACGATCAGGTAACCAACCCTGGTGTATTAGTGTGGGTCACTTAGCAGAAGGATGAGGGGGGCTGTCTTCGGGTAGTACCTCAACGTCACGTAGAGCGCGGGCCGAAGGCAGTTAGGCGCTATCAAGATGGGATAGTACCTCAGCATGGTGGCGGATGATCTCAACAGCAAGGGACAACGGCAGCATGCAAAGTCCGAGTCAGCAGGACTACCATCACTCACCAACCCGCACCGGCCAGCGTGGTGTTTTAACGGCTAAAACCCCCCCGAAGATGAAGAGCACAACCAGGAAAAATCGGCCCTCAGTTCCCAGCCGCTCGTTGATCCCTGACCCCGACAACGGTCAGACCAGACGACGAGCAGAGGGTGCTAAGAATCCCTGGGTTACAATAGGTTGTCACACCGGACTATACATTGCCACGTATAACACTCGAACGCTATCATCGAACGAAAAACTTCTCGAATTGGAGTCGGCACTGGAAAAGATCAAATGGGACCTTGTCGGATTGAGCGAAGTCAGGCGACGTGGTGAAGAATGCTTGAAGTTGAAATCAGGAAGCACTTTGTACTACCGTGGAAGCGATAGCCAAACAGCGATGCATGGTGTAGGACTGCTCATCAGCAAACGCTGGTCGAACCGTATAATCCAAAGCAACAGCATCTCCGACAGAGTCATCTATGTGCGGCTGAAGATAAATGCGATGTACAGTTTGAAAGTCATCCAAGCGTACGCACCGACGACGGATCACGACGACGAAGAAATTGAAAGCTTCTATGAAGATGTCTCCAAAGCGATTGAAGAAAACAGAGCTCAATAGCAGTTGCTAGTCGGCGATTTCAATGCCAAATTGGGAAAAAGAGAAGACGTTGCAGAAACTTCGATTGGAACGTTTGGTTACGATCAGAGGAACGAACGAGGAGATACTTTGCTGAATTTTCTCCAACAACAAGGAATTTTCGCAATGAACTCATTTTTCTCCGGTAAGGTTCAGAGGAAGTGGACTTGGGCCAGTGCAGACGGCAGAACAAAGAACGAGATCGATTACATCATATCGAACCGCAAATCGATTGTCAAGGATGTTACGGTGCTTAACCGTTTCACAACAGGCAGCGATCATCGAATGGTGCGAGCCAAAGTCGTCTTGAACACACGGACAGAGAGAGAAAAGTTGGTCAAGAAAAAAGTCGTTTTAGACATGGAACGCCTGAAAGAACAAAGCGACGCATTTAAGGAAGCTAGGGACAACGAACTGAACGGAACGAATTCACAAACTGCAACGATTGATGAGCTGACAGAAAGAATAGTGACCTCAGTGAGAAGCTTCCTGGAAACCAGATGCCGATCTACATGCACTAAAGAGTCGAAGCTCAGCAAGGAAACGCTAGACCTAATAGCAGAAAGACTGGATTTGGTGAAAGGTGGAAAGCGAGACACTGTTGAATACAAAGACAAAACGAAAGCCATCAACAAGAAAATGAAAACCGATCTGCGACAATACAACGTGAAACTGGCCAGGAACGCTATCGAAGCAAATGGGAATATGAAAGTATTACGAGCGAAACGGGCGAACGGGTACAGACAAATTTTTAAATTGCGCGATAAGGCGGGCGTCATACAAACAGATCAGGACAAGGTATTGGACATCGCGCGAGAGTTCTATGAGGACCTTTTTACGTCGGTTCGAGCCAAACTACCGGCAGAAAGAGCAAAAGCGAGACCGGTGATAATGAACGTTGGTTCCGAAGATTTGCCGGACATAACGATTAACGAAGTACAGGCTTCGTTAGACGAAATGAAGAACAGAAAAGCTCCAGGTGACGACGACATTCCGATCGAAGCAATCAAAGAAGGCGGACCCACACTGCTCAAAATGACAACGGATCTGTTCAACAAGTGTCTCGAACAAGAGAAAATACCAGAATCATGGGAAAACGCAGTCATCACTTTGCTGCACAAGAAAGGAGACATCACGAAACTGGAAAACTACAGGCCCATCAGTTTGATCTCGCACCTCTACAAACTGTTTATGAAGGTGATAACGAAACGGATCACAAAGAAGCTAGACTTCTACCAGCCGATCGAACAAGCAGGGTTTCGTTCCGGATTCAGCACAAATGACCACTTGCAAGTGATGAGAAGTCTAATAGAAAAATGCAACGAATACAAAATCATCATCGCGATATGCTTCATAGACTTCGAAAAAGCGTTCGATTCGGTCGAATTATGGTCGATTTTAGACTCCTTGGACGATTGTCGGATTGACTCGAGATATACCCGGATGATAAAACATATCTACGAGCACGCAACGTCGTGCGTCAAACTGCATAAAACCACCGATAAATTTCGAATTGGAAGAGGAGTCCGTCAAGGAGATACCATTTCACCGAAATTGTTCACGTCAGCTCTGGAAACGGTTTTTAAAAAGCTTGATTGGAGTGAACTGGGAATCAACATAAATGGGAAGTTTCTGAACAACCTTCGATTCGCCGACGACATTGCCCTGACATCAACGACTCTGGAACAGATTGAAGCGATGCTGTTGCAGCTCAACGAGGAAGCCCAAAAAATCGGTTTGAAGATGAACATGTCGAAAACGAAAGTGATGACAAACATCGATGGTGCTACACCAATCAAGATCGGAGACGAGGAAATTGAAATCGTGAATTCGTACAAGTATCTCGGCCACGTCATGAAGCTCGGTCTCGACAACCAAACGGCTGAAATAAAGAGAAGGATCGGTCTCGGTTGGGCGGCGTTCGGCAAGTTACGGTACATCTTCAAGAGCAACATGAGCAACAGTCTGAAGAGGAAAGTGTTCGATATGTGTGTGCTGCCGGTCCTGACATACGGAGCCGAGACTCTCACGATCACCAAAGCATCAGCGAACAAATTGAGAGTTGCACAGAGGGCAATGGAAAGGGCAATGCTAGGAATCACACTCAGGGACAAAATGACAAATGAGTGGATCCGGCGACAAACAAGAGTCATCGATGTCATGACACGAATAGCGTCGCTCAAGTGGAATTGGGCTGGTCATATTGCCAGAATGACCGACGATCGATGGACGAAAACTATAATGCAATGGCGGCCACCAACGAAACGACCGATGGGACGTCCACCGGAAAGATGGACCAACGATATCAAAAGAACGGCAGGCACGACGTGGCAGCAAGTGGCAATGGACCGGAAAAAGTGGCGATCTATGGGGGAGGCCTACATCCAGCAGTGGATATAAAAGGCTAAGGAAGAAGAAGAAGAAGATATTGACCTTTGTGCATTGGACCTGCCGAAAAATCATTTATGAAGTTTTTTTTCTGAATTTCGTTTTAACACATTCTTTGAGGCCCTCAGCAATAGAGAAAATTAAAAGTAAATGGAAATAAGTCGAAACGAGTTTTTGTCGAAACATTTAATTTGGCAGATTTTCATTATTTTCAATTTTTTCTTATTTAGACTAGACATTTTCAGTGGAAAAACTATTTCGAAATTTCAGTATCGTGGCTCATTTGGAAGATATTTTCATTGCGTATGTGATGGAATTTCATTTTCGAAAAAATATCAAGAAATGGTGGAGTTAATGCCACTTAAGTGTCCAAAAACATGGAAAAATTGGCCATTTTTTGAAAGTGGCAAAATATTTAATTTTTTCAACAGCTTCAATTCTTTAGATTATTGTTGGAAATGAACCAATAGTCTCTAATTATGAAAATTATGGTGAAAAATCTAGTTTTTTTAAAGTATTTCAGAAGTCAAAATTTTACCATATTCAAAAAATGGCCAAATTTTCCATTAAAAAAAACACCAAAAATAATTATGGAAGCGCAAACAAAGGCGACGTTCTCGAGTTCTTTCATTTAAGCATCTTTGGATATTCTCCCATGTCTAATTATTTCAAATTGTCATAATTTTACGTCGGCGCATTGAAGCCTGATTATTTACCTATCATTAAAAAAATATTTATGCAAATCAGTCAACAAATGGCTTCACAAATGAATTTAGTCCACTACTACTACAAAATTGGCCACTGTGCGCCGTGTGGTATGCCCATCCAGTCGTGTCGAGCCAGCGACTAGGCATATTACAAAATATGTCTCACATATTTATTCGGAACGATTATGGCCTTAGCTATCTTCTTCATGAAAATTTGGAGGACATCTAGTGAAGTACGGTAGATTTTTCGGAGTCATACGATGGCACAACAAACTTCGAAACGACATGCTCGGATGTCTTGAATATTTTCAAGCGCGATACCACCAATTCCTGCAGCCAATTTGTAGAAGGCGAGTCTCACCCGAATCGTAAGTATTATAAGCTATTTACTTTTGTTTGTCTACTTGCTTGCTTACATGCACGTATTTTTTTCTTAATTTTAATTTTTTATCAATTTTCAATGGTACAGCCTTAGGTCGTGAGAATCGAAAGCATTCGGTTCAAAGTATTTGCTGCACTTGCTTCAATATTTGATTTTAATTTTTTAAATTTATAAAAATAAATCTATTATCTAATCTTATGTGGACGGTTTTTTGCAACAACTGGGCCTACGCCGATATAGACAATTTGTCAATAAGAATTTAAAAACATAAAAGAACATTGCGTTCTTCAAAGGTTCGCCGGATAAATGATCGAGGCTTACAACCTGCGGTCGAGAAAAAAATATATGGACGGTTTTATGCAACAACTGAATGGAACCTAAGCTTTTGAAATGGCAGGCAGAGGCGGTGGACTGTTAGGCAGATGCGGTAGAAGACGGTGTGGACAGGTGTGCAGAAGCGGAAACAACGTTGGTAGGCCAAGTAGCGGACGGGGACGTGGACGCGGCAGTGCTGGTGCAAAAAACCAAGGAAACAAAAAGAACACTAACAAAAGACAGGAACGCTTCAAAAAATTTTTGATGAAATAAAAATTACAAAAATTAGAAAAACAGCACCAAAAACTCAAAGAACAACAGCAGATACAAAAACAACAACAAAATGAAAATAAAATCGAATAGTGGTTTACTCAATAAAAAATTGTTATAAGAATAACAACAACAAAATAAAGTTTATTGTATTTTATTTGAAATTTAAAGAAATAAATAAAAATGTAATTTTTGTATTAGTTTTATTTAAGTGGTAAGATTGTTGATAAATTCTATTATAGGTAGCCCCCGGTGGTGAGATTGTGGGAAAATTTGATTAGATTAGATTATGAGTAAATCCCGTTGAAGGTAGCCTCCGGCGCGGCGGTGAGATTCTCAGTAGTGAAGTCGATTTGTTAGGTGGGGGTTCCACCCCCACACAGCCGGTGAGATTGTGAGTATTGAATTTTATGTATTAAGTGGGGCTTCCACCCCCACACTCCCGGTTAGATTGTAGATTTACTACTTTAAAGCATTTAGAGCTCATATATCACCAAATTTCATAGAAGATGTATGTAAAATACGAAAAAAATTCTACGAAAAATGTAGGAACACAAAATTTCAACCGGCCATCCACTTTAAACATGTTTTTAGCATAGTACAAACATTTTCCAATCATTAGTTGAATTTTTTTTTTTTGAAAATTCCCCCCTGTTTTCCTCAGTTTTTTCGGGGTGCCGGGTTATCGGGTTTTTGAAAATGGAATAGGCTTGGGTTCGGGTCGGGTCGGGTTTCAAAAAAAGGTTGAGACTGGACTGAGGTTCTCACTGTTTTTTTCACTTGGTTATTACAGACTGTACTTTTTTATTGTTTGAATAGAATATTGGGATCAGCTATAAATATCGTCAGCCTTTTTTTGAGATTTTTCGACCCCCCTCCCCCTGTCTCACCATGCCTCACTTAGTAGCACCACTCGTCAGGATCCTTTAAAATTAGAAAAAACGAAATTTTACCAGACGAAATGTAAGTTGTATGAAGATATATGTACGCTCCCTTCCATACACTTTCATGGAGGATAAAAAGATATATAAATCTTTTACTCCCTGCCACAATACCAAAAAGAATATTATATAATCCTAAGGTACTACGAAGCCAATTTTGTAAACTATAGATCACGCTATAAAGAAAACCTTATAGAAGCATTTTCTAGTGCATTGCGTATAATAGACACTGGCAAATTATTATACCGATAACTGAATTCCGGGAAGTTAAAGTAGAAGCACTACTCTTTGATAAATAACTATCAATCAAATATTCACGCTGGACGGCTCATTGCTGAACACACCAACATATAAGGTGAGAACTCGTTTGGTTTTCAATATTCAAGATGAGCACCAACCCAACACCAACACCGGTCCCAGCACCACCCACGCCAACACCTGCCGCAGGGAACCCCGCGCCCAACATCGGTGCCAGCTCCCCCAACGTCGTTCCTATCGCCAATCGAGAACCTGATGTTTGGACGTATGGATTCCGATTACCAAATCGTAGATCACGTCGTAAACATCGAAAATCAAGACACTCTGAGTAGCGCAACTTTCGATCAAATGGAACAGCTGACAACCGTCGACCTTCCAATAACACGCGATGATTTTATTCGCATGTGGAAAACGATTATGTTAAAGCGCCCAATGGAAGTGTATGAATGGAGAAACACCAGCGACAAGCTCATTTTATACGCATGAATCGCAATTTCAATGTACCTGCTCCGCTCGGTGAAACGGTCAACGCTATCGGAGCCATTCACTCCAATGCAAACGGAATACCTAATCATTCCGTCCCACCGCCTCAAGCTGCTGTGCCTGAGAATTGGTGGCATATTGATAATGCAATTTTCCAACAATGGAATTTGTTCATTAATCGCATGCAGACATTGTTCTTAATGCGACCCTACCCACTCTTGAATGAATGGGAGAAACGTCCGTTGATGTTAACTCAACGTGATGTTGATCGATTGAGAGGTGTTCGTATTCGTGCATACACGAACGAACCACAATCGTCTGAGGCGTTTATCAGAAAGATAAACGATGATCTCTTCGCTGTGTCACAACTACCGTCACCTCCGATATATGCAACGATACCCCACTTGTTGATGACCGAATTTTATCAACCTGATGGTGTTCGTTTCCAATATTTGAGCCGTTGTTCAATCGGATCAAATGTTTAAATTACTTTTCTTGGGAAACGACGAAAATAATGGAATGTTGATGGTCCTTAGATGACGAATCAACAATAAAAAAATGTCCGTCCGTCCGTCCGTCAATCGGGAAAATCATACTTTTGTCGACTATATGAGCATCACAGTGGTAGCAAAGCCAAAACAAAAAAGTCGAGGAAATCATCAAAATCGATTATGCCGGAGAAACCGAGTGGGCCACAATTGATTTGGATGCAAATGGTGCCAACCATGATTCGGCTGTAACACTGGATCCACACAAAAAACATGAACAGAAACGTCTCGAAGTCAAAAAAGAAACGGAAACGGCAAAATGACTTCATGCGACACCGAAATGACGCACGAAAAAGCGAGTTTTTGTAGGTGAATTGCAAAAACAATTATACAGCAGCTGGGCGTTCGCTGTACATGGCGCATAGAGAATACGAAGAGGCCATTGCAAAATAAGAAACGGTACCCTACAGTGAGCCTAAACTTAATACCTGAAAATAAAAATGATATGAGACGCATGCTGACGCTACGAGTGGACGAAGTGAAGGGCAGTGCACGTGTTTATGTTTATGTCCTATTTTGTAGTAAACAAAATAAAATCAAATTAAAATTTATGAGAAACGATATGTCAAACAATAAATTCGGTTTGATCGAACAAAAATATGTAAAGTTCAGTCAATCTGAAATGGAATTAAATGTTTTTTTTTTACGAAAGCTCCGTATTTATAGCAATTTCTTTCAAACATTACAACAGGGAAACCACTAGTACAGGTACCCTACCCTGGCTAGTGGTTCAAAAGCTACAAAGACAAGCCGTCACACTCATCGCATTGGGAAAATATCGAGATGACAACAGATTTCTAAAATAAAAATCATAAATCGCTTAACGGAACAAAGTTCATTATCACGAACTTATAGCTCATTGCTAGGAGTATATAATGAGATCACTCAATCTCATTACCGTCGCGAATAAAAACGCTCAAAGAATGACTCATATCAATCACTCATATTCTTCATTAATAATAAACGCGTAAAACTCATACTCTCCGCCACGTAAATCATTCCCTTTTCACTCATTATTTCATTCAGAACATTCATCCTTCAAAGCGAAAACATACTCATCCTCTCTAATCAAATCGGGATGAGATTATTCCCCTTCGTTACACTCAAACAAATTCAAATTACATGAACCAATTTTGACTCACATCTCTTACACTTAACATCGATGCACGCCGATACCACGAACAACAACAAATTTATCACTCCGCCCATTAACGAAATTAGAGTGAAAAAGGAGAAATAGAGAGTACTTGGCGCGCATATTATACGAATTGTTCTCTACAAAAGTTATTGCATTGTATAAGAGTTTTTTTAGTCAATTATCTCTCTCTTGTATAGAAACAAATTCAAAGATTGTAAGAGCCATTGTCGTCTTTGATGATTGTTATTTTCCTGTGGAGGAATACGTTGTGTGAAATAGAGCCACCTATTATTGGTTATCATTAATTCGTATCATTGGTCGCATTATTGAACAATTAGACTCATCAATGTTCCATGCCGTATATTTATTGAGATTACAGTCCATTGCGCATTAGGTTGGAGTTCATTGAGAGGTGCACGAAAGCAATATAAAGCAGAGGATAGAGTTTATCAGGAGAAACGTGAAGGACGTGTAGGAATGATCGTGGATCCATAGGAAAAAGGTAAGAGTTCATTAATTAGTTATTGTGTGGTTAGTTAGTTTGAGATAAGATATTATTTAGAGATCGATGTTGAATTATTCGCTTAGATTCTTATTCTTCGTCTCTGTGTACGCATCAATGGTGTCGAGCCAGCCATAGAGCGTATTACATCGCTCACAAAAAGAAACATTGCATTTGTCTTAGAAGCTTTGTGAATTTCTTGGAAAAAGGAATTTACGACATATCATGCTCGGAGCGGTAGCGGAGAGCGTGACGCAGTCCCACACCCCAAAAAAACGTCCACAAACCCAAAAAACTCCATACAAAAACCTTTGGGACAAGGAGCCATATATAGGCGAAGTTTTGAGTTTTTTCCCCTCGCCCCCTTCCCCTCCAAACTATTTTTAAACTGGCATTTGTGACGCGATTTTTTGAACACAGGGTAACGTTGTCGTCAAGGAAATGTATGCGTATTTTCAGCGCAAGCGTCACCTCCACTGATATCATTAATTTTGGAAGTAGACATTAGGGACTATGTCACACTTTACCTTTTAAAAGGTTTTTGTTGTGATTTAACATTATTTCACATTATTTAGCAACAAATTAATAACGTAGAGTTCGAACGAACAGATTTATGAACATTTTTTTTAAATTCAACACTTACGGCATCAGTATCAATTTATTTAGTAATGAATCCTGTTTTGCACAATACATTTTTGAACATAAATATTCTCCTTATCTATGACGGGTAAGCAAATCTGAATACTCACCTGGAAAAAAAGAAAAAGGAAAAACCATTAGTTATTGAAATTAATAATATATTATAATACAAGGGGAATAATTGCGTAATAGTCGATGTGGGGTGAAATTTCAAGGGGCGTCGAATTTTTTGCAAAAAATGTCGTCTAGATTGATTTTTCGATTTAGTATGCGGTTGTCATAACAACACACGTTTCATTCTCATTCATGCGTATTGTTTCAGTGTAGCCTACGTCATCATTAAAGAATCGGGTTATAATAGCGTCATTAAAACCCTACTTTTAAGAAGAAAGTCGACTATAATAGGCCGATTATAGCCCCACTATTAGTGCAATAATTGGCTTATTATAGGCTCGAATGTGACAAATGATTTAACCCTAAGAAAGGGATCGTTCATAAATGAAGTTTGATTTTTCGGACGCCTCTTGCTTGAAACCACGTTTTACGATGCATAACGATGTTCGAAAGGCTTAGCGAACTGTATTTAACGGAATAAAATAAATATCTCCTCCAATACAAACTGGTTTTTTTGAAATGAGGGTGGGGATTCTTCCTTTTCAATTAAGTTCACGGTGCGCTTGAAACAGGTTCAATTGAAAAGGCCGTGCCAATGAGATTTCTCTTCGAAAAATTATTTCTGAAGTCAAAACAAAACTTTTTTGATCAAACACTTAATAAGTTGTACGGTAGATTTTAAAGAAAATTGAAAAAAACTATGTTTTTCCATACGTTTTCCAAATTTGTGATGAAAAAAAATTGTTGCGTTCATGCGTTTTGATAATTTTTATCAATTAACAACATAATTGTGAGCAAAAAATTGTTCTACGGTATGTCTTTAAAACTTTTAGTTTTTTTTATAAAGCTACTTTAATATCCTGAATTTGGTCAAAATCGGAAAAGTGTAGAGCTTTATAAAAAAACTAAAAGATTTCGAGACATACTCACAGACAGCTTCTACGCACTAGTACGATAAAATTTTATCACACTAGTGCGTAAAAGAGGTTTTTAGGCATTAGTGCAAAGGTCAACTTTTCCGCACACAGACTTGAGTGAGTATGGAAAAGTTTTTCAGCACTCAAATTTGAGTGCGCAAAAATTTTTCAGCATTCAAATTTGAGTGCGGAAAAGTTTTTCAGCACGCAATTTTAATTGACATTAAAAACGCAATGAAAAGGAAATTGTGATCGAAATAGAAATTTTATTGTTTGGTTTTGTCTATTTCGGCATTGAATTGCAGAAAACGTTGTTCCTACCTCGTTTTGTAACTAGATTTTTTCAGCACACGTCCTAAATAGTGTCCACGCTCGCCTCTGGCTCGTGCGAACACTATTTAGGACTAATGCTGAAAAAACCTTAGTTACAAAACTAGGTACGAAAATTACTATTTCCACACTCATTTGCTCAATTCAGTTAGGAAATTAAATTAGTATGAATTATTTCCACACTCATTTAGAATTTATTCGAAAGCAATGCAATGTGATCGCTTTAATGTTAACAGTGATTTATTCAATGAAAATTATAATTTTCGTGTTGGTTCTCTATTTCAATCCCGGTTTTGCAAAAAGCACTGTGTGCAACACGTATTGGAATGTTTTTTTTCAGCACACGTCCTAAATTTCCTAATGCTGAAAAAGTCAACATTCCAATACTAGTTTAGTTGCACAATATACTACTTCGATTACCTTTTAAGGAAAAAAAAGTTTTTGAAAACTGAGTCTTCACAAGGGTCCCACGTGTTTTTTGTGCATAGCTTAAGTAAATCTGTTCCGATTTTCAAATTTTTTTTTAATCGAAAAGTCTCGGAATATCCAACAATTTATGGAAGAAAAATTTTTTTATACTTTTGATCGCTGGACCTAGCTTTTGAAAACAATTAGAGATAGAAGATCGGTGTCAGAGACAAAGTTGTTTTTTGTTTCGGTGATGCGCATGTCATGATGCGCCCCAATATGGCCGCTAATGTAAGGGTGGATTGATCTAGACAACATATTTTCGAAAAATTCAAACATTTTGAGAACTATAAGTGATAGAAGATCGGTGTCAATGGCAAACTTTTTTTGCCTATGGAAGTATCGGTCACAGGCCTCTTCTAAGTGCTCTAGGTCGGTTCTAAGATCGGCCGTAGTACAAATAACATTATTTGAAAATATGTCCAAAAAAAGTTTTTGTTTAAACTATTCTGATTTTTTTATTTTGGGAGTTTCTTGAATATTTGGAGAGACATTTACACCGTATCTTCGGCAATTTCCAATCCTATTGTGGACGTCATTACATACACTTCAAAGTTATGCAATATTTACTTAGATATGATCGAGTATTTTTGCAACATCTATTCTGATGCGTACGGGTCCCTTGCATATGTTTATTAATTATTAAACCATATCCTGAGCGAAGCCCGGTTAACGATGCTTTTTTATCTATGATAGTAGTTCCATCTTGTAACGCGAATGGAGGCCACCGTTGGGCCCATTGTGCTTACTATTGTAAGTTTTGTAAGTTTTTATGCATTTTGTGTTGTGTTAAATTTACCTGAGTTTGTGATTTAACTCATTATGTTTTGTGGGTGCAACGATACTTGTAAATTAAAAACTTTGAAAATTGCATTATCCAGAATTTCAACTGATAAACCAAATGCAGTAGATGTCGAAAGATTAACCACAATGAAAACCCTTTTTATAAGGGAAACGTGACGCAAGTCCGAGTTTATCCTTCCAAAGCAACTGATATCAATTGGGATGACGCTTAAAGCTTCGGAACCCAAAAAGTTCTTTCGAAATATTTTTACTTTTGATCAAAAAAATGCGTTGCAAATGCCGGACCCCCCAATGGCGGCCGTCACCTACACTTACGGAAATTATCATAGTCACTTAATCTGCAACCCTAACTAATAAAAACAATTTGGCACCACGGCACTTCGTGTGACTGCCATAGATTGCGACGCCGACCCCCACTATGCATACAGAAATGTTCACAGTCACTTCCTCAACAACCCTAATTCACAAGAAAAGGTGAACGCTACGACACTTCGCGCGGCTGCCATAGCTCGCGGTGGTGGCTGCCACTTACACATACAGAAATGAGGACAGTCACTTAATCTACAACCCTAGTTCTCAAAAAAACTTTGTCGCCACGGCACGTAGCGCGACTACCATAGCTGGCGGTGGCGGCAAATTAATTAACCCCAACACGACTCCATCTGAATTTCAATTTCAATGTGGCTAGATTTCGTTAATTTCAAATATGTGATCTTTACAAAAAATTTACAATCAATAGATAAGGGATTTATCATTACACAACACGCGTTGCAGGGTTTAGGGGAAATATGGCCCAATTCTGGTATATTCATACTTCCATAATTGGGAAGACTGACCCAAATCTCCAGAACTATGAGAGTTTGAAAGTTGGTTTCAAAGGCGAAGTTGTAAAGAATTAAATTATAGCGAACACGTGTGTCACGGTTTTGGGAAAATATGGCCCAATCCTGGTATATGGCCACTTCCATAATTGGCCAGGATGACCCAAATCTCCAGAACTATGAGAGTTTGAAAGTTGGTTCCAAAGTCGAAGTTGTAGAGAATTAAATTTAAGTGAACACGTTTTTCAGGGTTTTGGGAAAATATGGCCCATTACTGGTATATGGGCACTTCTGTAATTGGGCAGGATGATCCAAATCTCCAGAATTATGAGAGTTAGAAAGCAGGTTTTAAAGGCGAAGTTGTAGACAATTAAGTTTAAGTGATTTGAATGATTTTTTTCAGTTAACGATCACTGAAATGAATTTTAGAATCTAAATTTGAATGTGATTATGATAGAAATAACATCTTGAAACCAAATCTGAAATGAAAAATTTGCCACGATTGGGACATGAACCCAGAACCTTCACCTTGCCGAGGTGGTGCTCTACCTAAAAATTTTTCATTGCAGATTTGGTTTCAAGATGTTATTTCTATCATAATCACATTCAAATTT
Source organism: Pseudolycoriella hygida (assembly GCA_029228625.1). Lineage (NCBI taxonomy): Eukaryota > Metazoa > Arthropoda > Insecta > Diptera > Sciaridae > Pseudolycoriella > Pseudolycoriella hygida. The sequence goes on from CM055403.1 coordinate 108,543,210, forward strand.
AGATTCTGAAATTCATTTCAGTGACCGTTAACTGAAAAAAATCATTCAATTTACGTAGTCGTTTGAGATACTCTCATTGTCCTATGGGGCCGTTCATAAAGTATGTCACGCTCCGAGGGGGGAGGAGTTCGAGGTCGGTGTGACACAAGTGTGACAGAAGGAGGTTCGAAAAAAGGCGATTTTTGCGTGACATACTTTATGAACGGCCCCTATGTAATCAATGCATTATGTGTTGATTGCGGTATCACTGTACATTTAGATGGCATCGAATTGATGTCGACATTCATTACGACGAACTTTCAGAAATTTATGTTATTTTGAGAATCGGTCATGATTTCCTCTAGATATTGAGTTGATGGACAGACGGCGGGAAAAACGGCTATCCCCGTGTTCACAAATCTAGTACTGTTGAAACATTTTTGACATAAGTTCTGAAATTTCGCTGTAATTACTCTATAACAATGACAGATTGCAGGAAAAGTTTAAAAAAATTTGACATTTCAAAAATTGAAGAATCCCACTCCAGTTTTGACGAATTTTTCTATATATTGAACGTCAAAATCGTAATCTCAACTCTTCATACCTTTCTTCTGCTCTTTAGCTCATGAAGATACATTACTATCTACACAATCAAGATGACAAGGACTTTAGAAATAGTTGGGAAGGTGATATAGTACAATTTCATGGTGATCTCATTTATCATTTTTGGCGTCCAATATTTAAAGAAATTCGTCAAAACTGGAGCGAGATTCTTCAATTTTCAAAATGTCAAATTTTTTTATACTTTTCCTTTAATGTGTCATTACTATAGAGTAATTACTAGATTTATTAAAACGGAAATAGCCATTTTTCCCACTGTGCGGCGTCTATATTGGGTGACTCAAGACTTTTATTTGCCAGTTATAGTTGCTTGAGTAGCTATTCGGAAGTTTTCCGACTGACCTCTCCAATGGCGGCCCGTGCTACCAGCATTCAGTGTGATTCTGAGCCTGCAGGGGACGAAAATGCTCCAAGCGAGCAGTGGAACTTCTTCTCGAGTATGTACATTCTGATCAAAACTAATTAAACTTGTCCTAACACTCGAGTTGACAGACATATTTACAAAAACTCTGATTTTTCACGATTTCCGATTTTTTTCACTTTACGTCTTTGAGCGCCCAAATATTGCTTCGGATCTTGTCCAGACCGAGCCGATCTAAGCCCCAAAGTTTTCGGCATCTTTAGTTTTTGGAACCCCCTAGTATGTACATATGTCCCATGATTCAAGTTAGAAGATGAGCCAAGTCGGTCAAATAGTTCCGAAAATATGGTCAAATGCCACAACGTAGAGATTTGGTGGTTTCTTCTAGACAGTTATAGAATTTGATTAGGAGAATTTTGTAAAACATTTAACATGGCTGCACCAGTCGACAATCAAAAAGTACCGAAAATGCGAAATGGCCGCCATATTTAATGGAGATATATGAAAGGAATTTTCAAAGAAAAATCGAAAAAATTGAAACGAATTTTACATGGCAATTTATTTTGGAAAAATTCAAATATTCTGAAAACTATTAGAGATAGGAGATCGTTGTCAAAGGAAAAATTGTTTGGTTTCGGTGATACGCATTTCATGATGCCTCCCAATATGGCCGCTAATGTTAGTGTGGATCGGTCTAGATAATATATTTTCGAAAATTTCAAACATTTTGAGAACTATAAGTGATAGAAGATCGGTGTCAGTGGCAAACTTTTTTGTCTATGGAAGTATGGGTCAAAGGCCTTTCCTAAGTGCTCTAGGTCGGTTCTAATATCGGCGGTAGTACAGATAACATTTTTTGAAAATATGTCTGAAAAAAAGTTTTTACTTTTTTTTTGACGATTGCTTGAATATTTGGAGAGACCTTTACACCGCTTCTTCGGACGGGTTTTTCAATATTGCCCTTTCGGCAATTTCCAATCCAATTTAATGTCGACGTAATTTCATACACTTAAGAGTTAAGGCAATATTTGCTTAAATACTGAGTAGTAAAGATAAAGGCGGAAATAGATTATCAGCAGAACGGCAACATGAGAGTAGTAAAGATAAAGGCGGAAATAGATTAACAACAGAACGGCAACATGAGAGTAGTAAAGATAAAGGAAGAAATAGATTAACAGCAGAACGGCAACATCAGAGTAGTAAAGATAAAGACGGAAATAGATTATCAGCAGAACGGCAACATGAGAGTAGTAAAGATAAAGGCGGAAAGAGATTAACAACAGAACGGCAACATGAGAGTAGTAAAGATAAAGGCGGAAATAGATTAACAGCAGAACGGCAGCAAGAGAGTAGTAAAGATAAAGGCGGAAATAGATTATCAGCAGAACAACGATATGAGAGTAGTAAAGATAAAGGCGGAAATAGATTATCAGCAGAACGGCAACAAGAAATTAAAAAAGATGTAAGCGAAGGAAGATACAGTAGTTATTACATCCCGCACCACGCGGTAATAAAATCAGATAGCACAACAACGAAAACACGGGTAGTATTTGATGCATCAGCAAAGTCATGCTCGAGGATATCATTAAATGATATATTAATGATAGGGCCAACGATTCAGGAGAGCCTAATAACAAGATTAATAAAGTGCAGAAGTCATAAGATAGCATTACGAGGCGATATAACGAAAATGTACAATGAGCCAATCGAAGATTACAAATTAACGACGTTAACATTCGGAACCGCAAGTGCGTCATTCTTAGGGGCCATTCACAAATGACGTCACGCTTACTATAAAAAATTAGTATCCATAAAACGGTCATAACTCATGCAGGACAGCAAATTATGTTTATAGGACTCTGGCTACCCCCCCCCAAACAGGGGGTGTGTTTGGAGGGGTAGCCGGAGTACTATAAGCAAAATGTCTCGCCAGTTTGGAGTTATGAATTTTGTGGATTTTATAGCAAGCGTGACGTCATTTATGAACAGCCCCTTAGCGGTACGATCACTAGTAGAGGTAGCAAACGAAGAAGCAAATAGATATCCAGTCGGATATGGGAACAAATAACGAAAGTATTAAGCAGAGCACAATTGCCAATGAGGAAATGGGCAAGTAATAGTTTAGAAGTATTAGAACAAATACCAGAAGAACACAGAGAGTTAAAGGCGAGGCAAATGGAGCCAGAAGATAGTATAAAAACCTTGGGAGTGGGATGGTTGCCTCTACAAGATCAGTTTTTCTTCACAATACCACAGCTAGACGAAACAGAGGGAATCACAAAGCGAATATTTCTGTCACAAGCTGCAAAGATCTTCGATCCTTTGGGTTGGCTAGAACCCGTGGTGATTAGGGCGAAGATATTGTTTCAGAAATTGTGGAAGCAAAAGCTAGAATGGGATGATAGGCTATCTTCAGCACTCGAAGCAGAATGGGTGTCATTTCGGAGTAGACTGTGCCAATCAGAGGAATTAAGAATACCCAGGTGGTACGGATTTAGCGAAAAGAATTCGAAGGTAGAATTACACGGGTTTTGTGACGCGTCCATAAATGCACATGGGGCAGATCAGAAGATGAGCATGGCAAAGTGAACATACAAATCGTGTTAGCAAAGTCGAGGGTAGCGCCGGTGCAAACGGTTAGCCTGCCGCGACTAGAATTGTGCGGAGGAGTCTTACTAGCGAATCTAGTGAAGACATTAGCGGACGAGTTGAAGATCGAAGTTAAGCATTGTTGGACGGATTCGACCGTAACGTTGGGATGGGTCAATTCGTCGCCCGATATTTATAAACTATTCGTAGCAAACCGAATATCAGAAATACAATCGTTAACAGAACCCTCAATATGGGGGCATGTGGAAGGAATACACAATCCAGCAGATTGTCTATCGAGAGGAATAAGTCCGCATGAATTGATAAAACATAGTTTATGGTGGAACGGACCACCATAGTTAAAGGAATCGAAAGATAGATGGCCTCAGAAGCCGAATATAGAAATAGATGAAGAGATAGCGGAAAAACGGCCAAAGGTAGCATTAGCAACACATAAAAAACAAGAAAACGAGTTAATAGAAAGGTTATTAGTGAGATACAAGTCATTCATAAAGTTAGCAAGAGTTACAGCACGAATAAAGACATGGGCGGTAAAGGAAAAGAGAGTACATGAAGCATTAACAGTAGAAGAAATAGAGAAAGCAAAAGAGATATACATCAAGATGGCGCAGAGCATAGCGTTTGGAATCGAAATCGAGCTATTAAAGAAAGGAAAAACATTTCCAGGTCATAGTAAACTTAGATCATTCAATCCATTTTTGGATGGGAAGGGTTTGTTAAGGCCCATAACTTGTTTGCTAAAATAAAGTCTACATTTAGGCGCTCAAATATTATATTTTTGCTGATATCCGTGGACAAATACGCAGTTTCAAAAAAGTAAGTCAGCATTTCCCTTCCCAAATATGTTGTCTTTAAATAGCAACTAAACTTATTTTTCGGGATCCAACCTACTCTGAGAACGGTAAAAAAAATCGTTAAATTTGTACGAAAACTCGTCCTTCTGATACTAGGTTCAATCCCAAAAAATAGGTTTAGTTGCTCTTAAAAGACAACATATATGTTCGAAGGGAAATGCTGACTTACTTTTTTGAAACTGCATCTTTGTCCATGGATATCAGCGAAAGTATATTATTTGAGCGCCTAAATGTAGACTATATTTTAGCACACTAGTTATGGGCCTTAAGAGTAGGCGGACGTTTAAAAGAGGCCATGATAGAATACGATGCGAAACACCCAATCATAATCCCAAAAGAATCAGAAGTAGCAAAGTCGATAGTAAATGATGCACACTTACAAACGAATCACGGAGGCACACAGCTCACAGTAGCTCAAACTAGAACACGGTATTGGATAGTCGACACTAAATGTATAGTAAAAAAGTTGGTAAGGTCATGCGTGACATGTTATAGATATTCCAAAAAGACCCAACAGCAATTAATGGGCAATCTTCGAGAAGCAAGAGTAAACGTGTATAGGGCATTCCAGCATACGGGAGTGGATTATGCTGGACTATTTGAAGTATTAACAAGCCTGGGAAGAGAGAAGTAACGGAAGGTTATGTAGCGCTATTTGTTTGTTTGTGCACCAAAGCCATCAATTTAGAATTAGTCAGCAGTTTAACGTCAGAAGAGTTTCTAGCAGCATTCACTAGGTTTCGTAGCAGAAGGGGGCTACCATCAAACATGTATTCCGATAACGCAACAACATTCGTCGGCGCAAAGAACGAATTAGAAGAAGGATACAAGATAATCAAAGACAAGTTAGAACCGGAGATGGCTGAAATAGTTTTGAAAAATGAGGTGCAGTGGTCCTTTATTCCGCCACATGCCCCCCATTGGGGAGGTATGTGGGAAGCAGGGGTCAAATCGATGAAATATCATTTAGCTAGAATGTTCAGGGGATCGGTGCATACATATCCCGAATACGTCACAATGCTAGCCAGTGTCAAACGATCCTAACGACTTATCAGTATTAACGCCGGGACATTTTTTGATCGGCGACAATTTACTAGCATCCCCAAGACCTAGTCTGCTTGACACTCACGTCAGCCGACTTAGTCATTGGCGTCAAGTATCGCAAAAAGTTGAGCATTTCCAGAAACGCTGGAAATCGGAATATTTGTCACAACTGCAACAGCGTAACAAATGGTTGCACCCAAAAAAGAATGTAGAGATCGGAGAGTTAGTGTTGATAAAAGAGGACGAGCTAAGTGGTTGTTGGGAAGGGTTATCCAGACGTACCCAGATAGCGATGGTCGTGTGCGTAGAGTCACAATCAAAACCGCAAACAGTACACTGACAAGGGCAATTTATAAACTCTGTGTGCTGCCGGTAGATACAAGCAAAAGCAATAATTAACCAATTCATATAATTCGTAAATTAGTTTATTAAGAATAAGATAGATACATAGTTTTCACAAAATAATCGTACAACATCATCGAATCTTTGGCTAAAACAAGGTTCGACTTTGTTCATAGTAAAATTTAGTTTTAGTTACAAAAATTTGGGACTGATCAGGAAGGGTTTAAAATTCAATAATCTGTTTAGAGCAAATTACTGGCCAAGCTTTTATCCTTTTTAGACCACCTCAACAATAATCAACAAACACGTAGAGCAGTAGTGGCGAGTCGGGTGCGCCAAAAACCACCCTTGGCCGCTTGTGGAGGAAATGCCACAACACAACACTACACACAACTTCAGTTATAACACAACACAACATCACGCAACACAACATCACCGACAACACAACTTCAATTACAACACAACACAACACCGCTCACCGAATAACATCACATAACAGCACCACCCCCCAACTCCAGCCCTGTTGTTCGTTCGTTGGATTCGGGACTGTTACGTCTCTGACGTAAAAGGGAACGCAGTCCGTGAGTCGATGCAAGGAACAACAAAAATGAAATGTGCGAACGCGTAGAACTGATTCGTCGGCATCGGTCAGTTAGCTGCCGTCCGCCATACGAATAGGACGCATCGAACACCACAACGAACATCCACCATTGTAGGCACATTATTGTAAGTTGCAAGCAATAAAGCCACATTGTGGAATCATAGAAAAAATCATTGCGTTTTATTCGGACCGCAGCCAATTCAATCGGTAATTTCATCGATAATTATACAAAACCTTAGTACGATTTATAAGGTTACTTCATGATTTATGTACCTGACATGTACAGTAGGGTGGTCCAAAAAAATGTAAGGTATGGGGCCCCAGCGCTTAAACGATTCTAAATGTGACCCTGACAAAAAGTGTCTATGGAGCCGACTTGATCTGAAGTGATTTAGGTGGTGCTCAAGAGCAAAATAGTAAAAAAATTGCGAAAATCAGAAGAACTGCTGCAGCTCCACTCTGCACACTCTGGTGGAGGCAGCCATTTTCTTATGATCCTGATGAAACTCTATAACTTTCTAGAAGAAACCATCTCTCTAAGTAGTGTCATTCCGGAGCTAAAATTCGAAAACTGAAAAAGTATAAACGAAAATCAAAGATGGCGCCGCTATGACAGCTGGCAGTCATTTTCTTATGATCCCACAAAATTCTCCTGGTCAAACTTTAAGGTGTATGTCGTTGGCACCCCCCATTTATGTGCTGGGGGTGGAGAGTTCAGAATAAGTAGTACTATTTATGTGCTCACTGATGGTACCAACCCCAATTTTTGTGCTCATAAGGTAATCGAGCACAAAATTCCTGAACATCGCAAGCATGTCAAAACGGTCATTTTTGTATGGGGACTGCGTCACGTTCATATTTTAACATTGAAATTCTTAGCTCAGAATTTTGTGCTATTTATGTGCTGACAAACGTCTAAGTTTAAATTTTTGTGCTCATCAGGGAGCAGAGCACAAAAATATTGAAATGGTCAAATATGTCAAAATGGTCATTTTTGTATAGAAGCCACCTCAGAGAAAACTTTTAGCACTCAGCCTCTTAGCTCAGAATTATGAGCTGACAAACGTGCGAGTTTCAATTTTTGTGCTCATCAGGAGACCGAGCACAAAAGTACTGAAAGTTAGAAATATGTCAAAATGGTAACTTTTGTATTGGAGCCACATCACAGAAGAATTTTAGGACTCAGGTTCCTATCTCATAATTATGTGCTATTTATGTGCTGACAAACGTGCAAGTTTCAATTTTTGTGCTCATCAGGAGACCGAGCACAAAAATGTTGAAATATGTCAAAATCGTTATTTTTATATGAGGGGTCCATATAGTACGTCCGCATTTTTTTTTTAATTTTTGACCCCCCTCCTCTTCTGTCGGACGAACCCTGAACTGAAGGCAGCACTGAAAGATTTGAGCCTGATTTCGAATAATAATTTTTTGTAAAGTTTGAACAAAGTTATATTTTCAAAATATTTTTTTTTTCTTCTTGACTATTTTATTAAAACTGGTCATAAATGGCCAACCATTAATTTACATCTGATTTAGTTTTTGTTTTATAGTTTCACAAAGAGTCCATTGATAATCTTTGCACCTTGTCTGTTGGTTGAGTGTTGTGGGATAGTGGGTAATTACTCCTGATTATTGACGAGTTCATGTGGCTTGGTCCTTTTGAGCCGTCTTTCGTTCTGGTCAGTGTCCAATAAGCGGTGTGCCTCTGGATTTTCATGCTGAATGAGCCTCTTTTCGTGTTTCGTAGCATTCATTTTGATGACTTCAGCAACCATAGGAACGCCAAGGTCACGATAATATTTGTAACGCGTATGTACCAGGGGGCATTAGTGATACTTCTTAAAACTTTATTCTGGAATCCTTGCACTTTCATAATATGACAGTTACTGGCGCATCCGCACAATTGAATTCCATACATCCAAATTGGTTTCAGGATTTGATTGTAGATCAGGAGCTTGTTGTATATTAAAGATCTTGATTTGCGATTTAGAATCCAATATAATTCTCTAAAGCGAAGGTTCAGTTCGGTGATTTTGGCGTTTATGTGTTCGATCCACTTATTTTTGGCATCGACGTGCATCCCAAGGTATGTCACCGAGTTTTTGTGGGGGATGAGGTTTCCATTCATCTTTAGTCGCTCCGGGTTTGGAATCCGTTTGTTCATAAAATTCACGTGAATAGCTTTTTGGTCGTTGAGCTTTATGCGCCACTTTTTGGTCCAGTTTTCAACCTTGTCGTTGGATATTTGCAGCAGGGTTGTTGCTTGAACATCAGTTTTAGCTCTGGCTGAATTCGCTGTGTCATCTGCAAAAGTTGCCGTCATGACGTTTGGTGTTTGTGGTAGATCGCTGGTGAATAAGAGGTATAGGATCGGTCCCAACACACTGCCTTGGGGTACCCCAGCCTTAATATCCTTGAAGTCTGAGTAGTCTGCTCCATGGTTTACACGAAACATTCTGTCAGTTAAGTACGATTTTAGCAGGTTTTTTATTATTATTAATCGTATGGTTATTTAAATTACATCTGATATCTATATATTCTTAATTCTAGTTTACAGTCTTATGTCTAAGAGTATTTCATTTTTTCTTTTGATCTGTTGATATGTTCGATGCTATTGTTGGGAGGTTAACATGTTAACAGGTCCAACAACCATAGTGATGATGTTTTGTGTTTTGCGCGATCCAATTGGAATGGCCATCATCATTCGCACCGTGTTCATTGTCCCGCCATATTTTTCGTATGTGTTGTATGTCCAGTACAGCGCCACCTATGGGGGATTAGTGGGGATACGTCAACGTTTTTTCCCATCAATTTCTTTTCTCGACTAACAAGTGCGCCAAGTCTCCACTGACGTGCATTGTATGCTGTTTTTGTATGCAGGATTGTCATATGCTTGTGACGTCACATATGAGCATTTTATTTCTGATACTTTTCGTTGCTCCACAGCAACTTCCCAACTTATGAAGCTTGGGTGAACTTAGGGATGATCCTTTACATGTTTTTATCACAGAAAAATCCTATACATCCCGGGGATCGAACCCGGGTTTTCTGCGTGGAGGGCTAGTGCGTTCACCACTGCGCCATCCCATCCCATTTTAGCAGGTTAACGTATTGAACTGGTAAGTGTTGTTTAAGCTTGTAGAGTAGTCCTTCATGCCAAACTTTATCAAATGCTTGTGATACGTCCAGGAAAATTGTTGAGCACACTTCTTCACCTTCTAGTGCTTTTTCTATGATGTCAATGACCCGATGGACTTGTTCTATAGTTGAATGTTTCTGTCGAAATCCAAATTGATGATTTGGCAGCAGGTTCTTTTCTTCTATGATTGGTTTTAATCTTTTCAGGAATAGTTTCTCGAACAATTTTGACATGATGGGGAGCAGTGATATCGGCCTATAGGATTTCATTTCCGTTGCTTTTTCCCCGGTTTCAGTATCATAATCATTTCGGCTACTTTCCAGTGCGCAGGTATATGCATGAGCCTAAATGCTGCATTGAGCAGGAGGAGTAACGTCTGCAGTCGTTTGGTTGGTAGTTTTTTAAGTACTTGTCCAGTGATGAGATCATATCCTGGAGATTTTTTCGCGTTGAGGTTACATTTCAATTCTCGTTTGAGTTCATTCAGTGTAACTTTCTTAATTGCTTTACTCCAATTGTTTTCGATCTTCGGAAGGTCCGAGTCTGCGCCATCTGCTGGTTCATTTGGGGTAAATATGTTCTCTAGATGAAGAGCAAAAGCGTCTGCTTTTTCCTGGTCAGTTTTAGCGTATTCATTGTCTGTTTTCAAAAGTGGAGGTTAATGAGGAATTTTTTTCCTTAATTTTTTAGCTGTTCTCCAGAGGGAATAGTTTGTAGTCCTTTCACCTGAAAGTTTCTCTAGGAATGAGTTTGCAGAATTTTCTTTCAGCTGTTGAATAACTCTTTTAATTCTTTGTGACTCAGCATTAAGTTTCGTTTTGGTTCTGGGGTCCCTAGTTGATTGCCAGTCACGTCTAAGTTTTCTTTTATTTTTTACCATATTTCTAATTTCCATTGGAAAGTTAAAACCAGGAGTTGTATGTGTAACGGTTTTAGTGTTACTCCAGACTGCTTGCTGAATTAGGTGTGTGAAGTTAGCTACAGCTTCATCAAGGTGATAATTTGTAGATAAATCAATGTCTAAGTTAATTTCATTGTCTAATGGGATTTTAAAGCATTCCCAGTCTGTGGTTTTGTTGCACAGTGATGGTTTCATTGGTTTCTTGATGATGGTTTCACTAAGTGTCATGATAATCGATGAGTGGTCCGAGTCAAGATCATAGTTTTCTTCGATGTTGATAAAATTTGTAGCCATTTTTCTAGTGACGAAAAATTCCAATACGTCTGGTGTTTTCTTTCTATCAGTAGGCCAGTATGTGGGTTTTCCAGTGGAATGAGCTAAATAGCCTGTTTTGTCGATTGCTTTCTTTAATTCTCTGCCTTTGGTATTATCTAATCTGGATCCCCAGAGAGAATGCTTTGCATTAAAATCTCCGCCTAAAACGAAACGTTTACCCATATGATTCAGTGTAGACAGATAGTCGTTTTTCTTTAGATTGTGTCTCGGAGGTAAGTACACTGCACCAACTTTAAAGTTTTTAGTAATTGTTGAAACATTTAAGACGGTCAGTTGGATTTTATCTGATTGAATATTAGTGTCTTCGTTGTATTTAAGATTGTTTGTAAAAAACACTGCACTACCGCCACTGGCTTGATTATCCGGATGAATAATGTGGTGGACGTTACATCCATTTATTTTAATATGACACTGTTTAGTTATGTGCGTTTAGGAAACGAAGCAGACGTCAATTTTATTTTCTTTAAGGAAAATTAAAAACTCATATTTTCTGTTTAGAATGCCATTAGGTGCCGATACGTATATCTTTACTATCCATTTTTAGTGTTTTTGCTGTTTGTACTTTTGCGTTTTTTTTCGATTGAATTTAGTCTATTAGTTATTTGTTTATTAGATTCTAGCATGGTAGCAGAGCGTGGTTATATTAAAAGATTCATTGGCCGAAAAATAATTGGGCGATCGTTAATTAAAGGGTGTGATACATCAAATAGTGAACAATAAATCAGAGCGTGGCTCTTATAACCTTGAATCAAAAAAGTGGTGACGTGACGATTGTTCTAGCTAGTCATTTTGGTAGAAAATCGTTTTCATTGTGGCAGACATTCTATAAAGCAATCTGGTGGCAAATCAGTTCCGTGATACAAATCATTAAATACAACAAAACAATTCGTGGTGGCGATTGTTCTAACATTCAATTTGGTGGGAATACATTTGGTGGCAATCGTTCTGACAAAAATTTGGTGGCAAAAGACTTAGTGGTGGCAAATCATATTTGTGGCATTCATACAAAATAAGTTGTGGCATTCATACAAAATAAGTTGTGGCATTCATACAAAATAAGTTGTGGCATTCATACAAAATAAGTTGTGGCATTCATACAAAATAAGTTGTGGCATTCATACAAATTAAGGGCAATCATTACGTGAACTCATTTCTGGGAAAATTAAAATTTAGTGGAGAACATTTGGCGCATGGAAAGGACGTTAGTAAAAAGATAAGTAAAATTTTCTTTCTTTCTTCCGCTTGAAAAGCTGTAACCATATGAAGGTGAAGGTCAAGGTCAACTTGTGATATAACAAAGCTTTGGTAACGTGGACAAAGACAGTATCATAAAGAATTCTATAGATTCAATAAGATCAATGTGCAACGGTATCGTCATAAAAGAACTTAGTCAATTACAACAGAACAATTGTGATGCTCAAACAAACATTTCGTTGTTCATATCTTTTGAATTCTACAGAACAAATTTGTGTGGTGCTTTCAAGTAAATTAATTGTTCCCTTTGATATTAATTGAATAATTGATGATAGAACTGAACTGATGATACTGAAAAGTTTTCGAAAATTTTGAACAATTTAAAAAAAAAAAGCTCTTAAACAATCGAAACATTTAGATAATTATTGGAAAGTTTTATGAAAATTTTCACTTCTCATCGGTCGTTTGAGAGAATTGAAAGCTTTTTGAATTAATTTGAACATTTAAAACATTTTACCATCACCTGTAAGCCTTGAATTGCGCATGAATCGTAAACTCTTAAAAAATGAAACATTATATGGGAAAGCAGTGACTAGCCTACGCTCATAGATTCATCCAACACCCTATTTATGAAAGTAAAGTTTCTCGGATGAGGAGAAGCTAAAAAGCCTGAAGACGTTTACTAATAGAGGAGCTCAAAATTTGCTTAATTCGATCAAAGATTACAAACTAGCGTGGAAAGTGTTAGATTTACGACCCTATTAACGCTTTAACGAAATTTCTTCAGTCGAATAACGTTTTGGATTCCCTCACTTTACTTGAATTGAATTCGCTTTCGCTCCCAATTCGAACATTCTTCTCGATTCTTCTCCTGTGACAGTCTTAAAGATGAGTAACTTGAAAAGACAATCATCCATGCAGGCTCAGTTCAACCGTCATGTCAGCTATTGTAAAAAAATTCCTACATCCGCAAATAAATTTGAATTAAACGAACGATTAAAAAACATAGTGTCACTTTATCAAGAATTTCGATAACTTCAAAATGAAATAGAAACAACCTGCGGTACAGAACTCATAGGTGATCAATATGAGTTGCGAAGTCAAATCGAAGATTATTACTTTCTATGTGTGTCAGAATTGCAAGCTACGCTGGATAAAATGAAGATGGCGGAACAGCCTTCAGTAAAACCTAGGCAAGAACAAACTACCAATCACTCCGATATAAAGTTACCTCGCATCAAACTTCCACAGTTCTCCGGTGAATACAAAGACTGGCCATCATTCAAAGATTTATATGTTTCTCTTATTCACGACAATGAGAGTCTAAAAAATGTTCAGAAGTTTCACTATTTGAAGGATGATGCCTCTGGAGAAGCACTTAAGCTGATTAGCTCACTACATATGACAGAGGACAACTATCAGGAAGCTTGGAAACGGATGAGCAATCGATACGAGCACAAAAGGTTCATAGTAGACTGTCATTTACAAACATTTTTTGGTTTGGAACGTATGGTAACAGAAGATCCAGTGGCGCTAAAAAACCTCATAGACAACTCAACAGAAATAGTGCGGTCACTTCAAGTCCTGGGATTGCCAGTGAAACATTGGGATACAATTCTAGTTCATGTGGTAGCATCGAAGCTTGACAACGAAACACATAAACACTGGGAGCTAAAGCTGAAAAAAGACGAATTACCAACATTTCAAAGTTTAGCAGAGTTCTTAGAATCTAGATGGCAATCTTTAGAGATGATAACAAATTCAAAATCGCAACAACAAAATCCCTTCCAAGAAGAAAACAATAAAGTGCAACAGTCTCGTCAAGTGAATCGTCAAAAGGTTTCAACATCAACCGCCACGAATTTGGGAGCTAATACAAAAAATATCAACTGTTATTATTGCGGCAAGCAAGACCACACTATCACTAACTGTGGTGAATATCTTGCTCTTAGTTATGAAAGAAAAAATGAAATTATTAAAGCAAAAAATCTGTGTTTTAATTGTTTACGGTCAGGACATTCCTTGAGTTCGTGTAAAAGCAAAAGAAGTTGTTCTCAATGCAGCGCAAGACATCATACCACCATCCACAGAACAGCAAAAAATAAAAACAACCAACAATCAGAATCTAAAAACTACTCGTCAACAAATGGAGCAGGGATAAATTCGACAGTGGTCGTCAATTTATCAACGAATCAAAAGCGAGTCTTATTAGCAACAGCAATTGTCAACATCATCAAGTCTTCAGGTGAAACCATACCAGCAAGAGCACTAATAGATCAAGCATCAGAACAATCAATCACACAAACGCAACTAGCAAAGCGACTGGAACTCTTACATAAAGCTGAATCGATACCCATAATCGGTGTAGGACAGAAAATTGCACAAGAAAAAACATCTTTAGTGAAAGCAATCATAGAATCAAGGCTAGATCCGACGTTCAAGTTAGAAGTAGAATTCTGCACGATGGAAACAATCACGGCACCGTTACCAACAAAACAAATTGAAAGAAAAAAGTGGCCACATCTTAAAGGGTTGAAACTTGCAGACGAAAATTATCATCAGTCAGCACCAATACAGTTATTATTAGGAGCAGATGTATTCGAAGAGATCATACTAGATGGCATCATAAAGAAAATTCATAATTCTCCGACAGCTATGAACTCAACACTTGGATGGTTGATGCTTGGAAAAGTCGAAGCAAAACATCATCAGGTCCGCGAAATCAAAGTTAATTGTCTGCAAATTGGTGACAATACAAAATTAGAAAATACACTGAAAGCATTTTGGGAAATGGAAGAGGTACCAACCTTAAGAAAACTAACAATCAATGAACAATGTGCGGAAAACATATTTTCACAAAACATTTCAAGAACCATCAGCGGAAGATATCAAGTTCCTCTACTATTCGATCCATCAAAATCTTCAAAAGTTCTTGGATCGTCCAAACAAGCAGCACTTCAAATGCTTTATGGGATGGAAAAACGTTTCAAAAATAATCATATGTTAAAGGAACGATACCACGAATACATGCAAAATCTCATAAAGTCAGGGCACATCGAATTAGTACCAGCGGATAGAAAGGAGATACCAGATCCGGAAAAGTTTTATCTACCTCATCATGCAGTACTCAAAGAATCAAGTCTAACAACAAAATTAAGGGTGGTTTTTAATGCATCCCGAAAGTCGACATCTGGTAATTCTCTCAACGATAAATTACTGGTTGGCCCTACAGTTCAAGAAGATTTATACTCCATACTAGTCAGATGGCGTACCCATAAGATTGTATTCATAGCGGACATAGAGAAAATGTTTAGACAAATACACATCATCAATGATCATCGAGATTATCAGAGGTTTCTATGGAGATTTTCGACAAAGGAGCCAGTAATTGAGTACAGAGTAACAACAGTAATAGATGGAACAGCATCAGCCACTTTCCTCGCAACTAGAACTTTAATTCAAACAGCGAAAGATGTCAGTAAACAGTATCTAGAAGCAGCTGAAGTCATCAAGAGGGATTTTTATATGGATGATGTTTCGTCAGGTAGCAATAGTATTAAGTCTGCCATGAAACTGCAAAGCGATCTCATAAAAGTTCTCAAAGATAGAGGATTCATTTTGAGAAAGTGGTTCTCCAACGTGAAAGAATTGATGGAAAGTGTTCCTCTAGAAAACCGTCATGACCCTCAAGCACTAGTAGAGCTTATTGACTCAAGCATAAAAACACTAGGTATTTACTGGAATCAGAAAGAAGATTGGTTCGAGTTCAAAGTCACAGCATTTACGAAAAATAAACTATCTAAACGGGAAGTACTATCAGACATAGCCAAGCTCTTTGATCCCATTGGATGGTTGTCACCAGCTACTGTAAAAGCTAAGATTTTCCTTCAAAGCCTATGGTCTCTCAAACATCTGAGTTGGGATAGCAAATTACCGGAAGATAAAAAAATTGAATGGGAAAATTATCGACAGCAATTACCTACATTAGAGAAGATCAAAATACCGAGATGGTTTGGAACAAATGAACTAAACAGCCTAGAGCTTCATGGGTTCTCGGACGCATCGAATCTTGCATATGCAGCAGTGGTATATGCGAGAGCGAAATTTGACGATGGAACAATCAAAGTCAGCCTAATCTCTGGAAAAACGAAAGTAGCCCCAATAAAAACGGTATCAACACCAAAATTAGAGTTGAGTGGCTGCCTTCTTCTTTCAACGTTACTGAAAAAAATCAAAAAATCGCTTCATTGTGAACCAATCATAACACATCAGTATTCTGACTCGACTATAGCACTAGCATGGATCACATCACATCCCAATCATTGGAATACATTCGTAGCGAATCGAGTAACAGATATCCAGCAACTCACGAATATACAGTCTTGGCACTTTGTGGACACTAAAAGCAACCCAGCAGATTGTGCCTCAAGAGGAGTAGATCCTAGTGACCTAAAGGATCATCAACTATGGTGGAAAGGACCTGCGTTTCTCTCAAACGAAATCTACTTAAAGAACCAGCAGCAGCCGATACAATTTGAAACTGAAGAAGAACGAAGAAAATCAATCAGAACTATGCACATCACAACGTACTTAGAAGATATACAAATGGATAAAGCTCTTAAGAAACAGTCAGACTTGCATAGACTACTAAGGATTACATCATTTATACTCAGATGGCTGCCAAAAAACAGACACTTCAAGGACAACATACCAAAAGCTAGAGAAATTTCAAACGCTTTGAAATCTTGGATCAAATTTACACAAAACCAATCATTCAGCGTAGAAATCAACGACTGCCTAAATGGTGACGAGATAACAACAAAAAGCAAATTATTGTCTCTACGACCATTTCTTGATTCGGAAGGCATTCTTCGGGTTGGCGGCAGGCTACGCAAGTCCGACTTACCGTATAAATCAAAACATCCAATAATCCTACCTAAGAAACACCATTTTACCAAGCTAATCATCGAGCAAGCACACAATCTGACCCTTCATGGTGGAGTTTCATTAATGTCAGTCTCGCTGAGTGATTACTGGATATTTGGAAAGACAGAACAAATTAAACGAGTCATCAAAAACTGCATAACCTGTTTTCCGCATAGATGCAAACCTCAACAACAACTAATGGCGGATCTACCCAGGGACAGAATAGTACAACACAGATGCTTCCTTCATACAGGAGTGGACTATGCGGGACCTATATACACTAAAAACTTTATTGGTCGATCTAGAGGAAAATACACTATTCAGAGCGTCAAGAGCTATATTGCAATTTTTGTATGTTACTCTACAAAGGCCATACATCTCGAGCTTGTCAGCGATCAGACATCAGCAAAATTCATTGAAGCATACAAAAGATTCACCGCAAAAAATGGGAAAGTATCAGATATATACAATGATTGCGGAACTAACTTCATTGGAGCCGATCGTATTTTACGGGAAGATTTCGAAAAACTCATGTCTGATTCTCTAGTAAAAAATTACTTAGCTAAAGACGGTACTACTTGGCACTTTAATCCGCCAGCATCACCACATTTTGGCGGACTCTGGGAGGCTAGCGTGAAATCAACTAAATACCATCTTAAGCGATTGTGTGGAGATAACTTATTTACATTCGAAGAGATGACCACTATTCTGTGCCAAATTCAGGCGTGCTTGGATTCGCGTCTTCTATGTTCAATGAACGATGATGTGTATGAAAACGAATATCTAACCCCTGGTCATTTTCTTATAGGTGAAGCGCCCATTACGATACCACAACCAAATCTCCTTGATACTAAAAGCAACAGTTTGAGTCGATGGCAACTTGCCAACCAACAGTTTTAGAAACACTGGTCCAGTGACTACCTATCGAAATTACAACAAAGAACCAAATGGAAAAATCTACATGAAAACGTAAAAGTTGGGCAACTGGTACTGTATCATGAAGACAATTTACCTCCAACCAAATGGCCATTAGCTCGAATTTTGGAAATTCATCCAGGCGATGATGGCAGATCTCGGGTTGTTACAATCAAAACGCCGACGACGATTTTGAAACGTCCTATCAGCAAAATCTCAGTGCTTCCCATCGATGGTTAAAGTTATTGTTAGTTTAAGTAAATTAGTTTTAAGAATTGTTTATAACGTTGTTTAAAAGATCGGTAAGGTTTAATGGTCCTAAACTCTAAGTAATGAAAGAAAAGAGTAGAAACAGCCATGGATACCTTCCTTGACCGCAAAGTTTATTTAAGCGAATTGGGGAGTTTATTCTTTCGGATTGTATTGTATAGGATCCTTCAGTATGTAAATTTAATTTAAAATTTTGGAATATTTATTTCGAAGGACTAATCCTTCAAAGGGGGGAGAATGTTCGAATCCTTTCGAACTTTAATATCGCGCCAAAACCGAATCAGAATTGAACGCATTCTATCAACCGTTTTGGTCAATTCAGTTCAACGCATTGCATTTCAGTTCAAATTATTTCATTCCTTATTGAGAAACGAAAGAGTAAAGAAGCAAATAAAATTAATAATTTCGTATCGCTTAACAAAAGTGCTTTTATTTAAAAGTGTTAACGGCTAAAACACTAGCAAGACATCAAATTTTTGTATCAAGCTATTCATGAAGACGAGCATATCGTTCACATTTATATTTTGTTTATTTGCACTCTGATTTTTTTTATTACCCATAGTGTTCTTTACTGCTTGAGAAAAGGTTAGGTTTTGATTAACTTTTGTATTCGATAATTTATGATCATGAGTAGTCACTTTTACTGTCGTATTAGTTGGCGGAGATTTTTTATTAACTAGTTCATCGCGCTTCTTTTGAATTTTGAGAAACACTTCGCATCCTCTATAGCTGGCCGGATGATTTCCACCAAAATTTACACACTTAAGCTTCGTATTGAGTGCTTTTTTACACTCACTTGTTAAATGCCCCTCACCGCACTTCACACATTTAGGTAACTTATTGCAGTATTTATTCGTGTGATTAAATTCTTGGCAGTTTTTACATTGCGGAATCTGATTATTCCTTTTTAACGGTTCAATGCTGACTTTTGTGTTACAGATGTAGCGTATCTCGAACACTTTTTTAGCCATCGTATCGTTGGCAAAACATAGCATGAAAAGTGGAAGGTGCTTGTAACTTCTTTTTCCATTTACGTAGATAATTTTGTTATCCTTGTCTCTTTCCACTCTGTATTTTTGGTCGATCTTTTCAACATTAAAACCTTGCGATACAAGGTCATATATGATGTCTTCTACAGGCGTTTCTGGGTGTATACCTCGAGCCATGACTTTCAATGATCTGGTCTCTTTGTTCTCATAGGTGTACCATTCGAACTTGATCTGTGACTCATCAAAGATCTTTCTAATTTTACAATATTCTTCTCCACTAGGAAGCGTCAATTTTATATTATTTGTGCCAGCAATGAAGGTTTTCTTATGTGGGATACCTTCTAGGGCAGCATTCAAAGTCTCAAGTTTTGGAGCACAAACTGTTATGTTTGGTGGTTTGTCGCTTTTCTTGAGGAATTGCTCCGTTATTTCAGCCGGTTTCTCTCTTATCGGTGAAGCAGTATCAGAAATTTTTCGTTTTTTATTCTTGTTTCTTGTACCGTCATTTTAAGTTGGAAATTCGTTAATATTTTCTCGGTTTAGTCCAGTTTCATATTCCACTATTTCTTCTTCTTCGTTCGAGTTCGGGACTTGGAAGGGAGTAGGTGGTTTCCTGGCCGTAAGATTTCTATCAGATAGAGTCAGTACAGCTTTCGATTTCCTGCGTTCTGGTGTACCATTCAGATTCGGTTCACTTGCACTCAGTCGGTCTTTTTCACTTCCTCTATGCATTTTTGCCTCTCTAAGCACTCGATTTTCAGCGCGTAGGCTTTACATTTCTAAGCTTTGTTTTTCTATTATCTCTCTTAAACGACTCACTTCACTTGTCAGCAACTGTATTTGTTCGAGGAATTTTGTCATCGCATTCTCATGAAAATTCGTCTCATAGCAGCTTTTCAGCTTATCGAAATCATCTTTCGATATTGTCACCGTATCGCAATTTCCACTTTTCGTCAAAATTGATGGTCTTGGTGATGGGTTCGGTGCTATATTTCCATAAGTTGGTTCGTTCATGTTGACGCAGTTTTCTTTGTCATCATTCTCCATTTTTCACATTTAGAATGCACAAGTTTATTTTAAGAACTACAACACAAGGTTGTTGTCTTAGGTCAGTGTTTAAATTAACAGAGTCAGAATAAAGTTACTTCACGTAGTAACCTCGTCATCATATAATTATTTCACTGTTATTGTTCCGCGTTTTTATTTCAATTTGGGTCACTTCAGTGTTTATTTTTTTATTATTATTTTTTTTTTAACTTTTTGACACCTTAAGCATTTTCGCAACCGATTTGGGTTTGTTGAGCATGCATTAGCAAAATAAAAGAAAATAGTAATAAAATTTTTTTGTTGTTGTTAAAATAAGTTTTAAATTCGCGAGCGATTTAGAACACGTCTGTTCGTTATGAAGACCAACTAACAACCAACTAACAACCCACCAACGTAAAAACATAAAAACTAAAACATTTAAACATAAAAACAAAGCATTGGTCCGGCATTTGTGACGAAAGTTAATATAATGAAAAACTGGTTCAAAATATTTTTTGCGTATCAAACCGTTAAGCGTCACCCTAATTGATATCAGTAGTTTTGGAAGAAGAAACAAGGACTTACGTCACCCTTCCTTTTTTAAAGAATTTTTGTTTTGATTAAAAGTGATCAAAACAAAATTTCATTTTCAGATTCTGGCTGCTGCCTACGCTTACTTTGAGCCCTACCGTTGTGTAGCGCTTAATTCCGTAGACAAGATATATGAAATTGCAATTTCGTTAGCCCAAAAGTAATCCCATTTATGTTTATTTTATGCCATCAGTTATTTCTTGTTTTCTTCGTTTAGTCAAAATATCAAAAAGGCCAACATATTGCGTGCTACATTCATGAGTACAATGTTTTGAAAAGAAACAATTGCAACATGGTTGTCTCCAATGTTGTGTTGAACGCGTTGAAAAATACTCCTAGCTGTAGCGAAATTTATAAGTGTTCCAGGGAACGGTGCAAATATTCGTGCACTAGAATTCTTCCATTTCTGGGTGTCAATACCGATACGTTAAAAAATGATTTTGGGAATCTGAAGCTGGCAATATTCATGAATTTTCCAGACAATGAACCTAAATGTACAATTTGCAAGACTTGTACCTGCATTACAAGAACATTTGGTGATCCTTGTTCATTGAGGTAGGAAATTTGAAAACTTTGACGATAAAAAACATAATACTGAACGAGCAAAACTTTCGGTAGATACCTGTTGCGAAGTATGGTCATCAACATAAAAATAATTTTCATGTCATTAACGAAGTCAAGTTGGAGGATTTGCATGTCTCTCTTGAATTTTTTGAGAAAACCTATGCTTTGTTCGGTGTGGCTTTGTACCAACCCCCAACGATAAGTGGAGATACCGGACACTATGTGGCAGCGGTGAAATTGAGTAACACGTGGCAGGTGTATGATGACCTCAGGGAAAAACCATACAACACAAAAAGAACAGAAAAAGTCGTCACAAATTTTCTTTTTTATATTTTGAAAGTATAAAGTAACAAAAAATTATTATTCGAAATCAGGCTCAAATCTTTCAGTGCTGCCTTCAGTTCAGGGTTCGTCCGACAGAAGAGGAGGGGGGGAGGGGGGGGGGGTCAAAAATTAAAAAAAAATGCGGACGTCCCCTCATATAAAAATAACGATTTTGACATATTTCAACATTTTTGTGCTCGGTCTCCTGATGAGCACAAAAAATGGAAACTTGCACGTTTGTCAGCACATAAATAGCACATAATTATGAGATAGGAATCTGAGTCCTAAAATTTCTTCTGTGAGGTGGCTCCAATACAAAAATTACCATTTTGACATATTTCTAATTTTCAGTACTTTTGTGCTCGGTCTCCTGATGAGCACAAAAATTGAAACTTGCACGTTTGTCACCACATAAATAGCACATAATTCTGAGCTAAGAGGCTGAGTGCTAAAAGTTTTCTGTGAGGTGGCTTATATACAAAAATGACCATTTTGACATATTTGACCATTTCAATATTTTTGTGCTCTGCTCCCTGATGAGCACAAAAATTTAAACTTAGACGTTTGTCAGCACATAAATAGCACAAAATTCTGAGCTAAGAATTTCAATGTTAAAATGTGAGCGTGACCGTTTTGACATGCTTGCAATGTTCAGGAATTTTGTGCTCGATTACCTTATGAGAACAAAAATTGGGGTTGGTACCATCAGTGAGTACATAAATAGTACTACTTATTCTGAACTCCCCACCCCCAGCACATAAATGGGGGGTGCCAACGACATACAACTCAAACTTTATAACTTCCCCGAAGAAACCAACTCTCTAAGTAGTGTCATTCCGGAGCTAAAATTCGAAAACCCAAAGAAGCCTAATTTGTGCCTAACAAAAATCCAAGATGATCCAGTCAATATAATTTTGAACCTTGAACTAATTAGTTTACATAAGAATGCATTAGTACGAATGCGACAGAACATCATACGACGAAAGAGACGCATTTGTTCAAGGTGCTGCACGTACTTTATGATAAATTGATTGGATCAAGATGGCGTCACTTTGGCAGATTTCTGAAAATCCCAAAAAATTCTCTTGATCAAACTCTATAACTTTCCCGAAGAAATCATTTCTCTAGCTATTGTCAGTCCGAAGCTAAAATTCGAAAACTCCGAGCATTACCTAAAAAACCCTGAAAATTGACCACTTTTCCACATGCCAAGGCTTTTCCAGAATTTCCCCGGAAAAGCGGCATATGAAAATTTCAGGAAGATCGGCTGTCTAGTATTCAAGATCGAAAATTATTAATAGATAGAACATAGAACATAGATAGATAGATAGAAACCGACAGATCAGAAAAAAAGTTTCCATAATGATGAGAACAATAGAAAAATTTATTCTCCATACAAAAATGTCATTTTCAAACCTCGATATCTCAGCTAATTTTCAACCGATTTTGATGAGTGTGGGCTCATTGGAAAGCTGCAGTGGCGTAGTTTAAGGAGGGGGAGGGGGCGAGGGGGAAAAACTCAAAAGTTCGCCTATACATCGTGTCTTGTCCCAAAGGTTTTTGTATGACATTTTTTGGGTTTGTGGACGTTTTTTTTGGGTGTGGAGACTGCGTCATATCATTGAAAATGTTATAAAAATTAAGTAATTATATCAAAATGAAACGGAGGGGAAGGGTAGAGGTCTCAAGTTCAAAAAGGCAATAAAATACGAGCCATTTTCATAATTTATAGATTCAGGATTTACTTCATCTGCTGAACAAAAATACTAAACTTGCAGATTCATAAATAATTCATTTTTTAGATTTTTACGAAAAATCCAATTATTCGATTTGTTACCAATTAGTGAAATTATTTTGACTTGTTAGTGTAGAACAATTGATTGCGACCGCCGGCAATTTCAAGTGTTTGTAATAGTGATATGTTTATAGAAAAAATAAAGTTTTCTGAAGGAGCAGAATTTTTCGAAAGCTTAGAAAAATATCTACATTTCGTTTAAAATTCCAAAAAATATAGTGAAAATTTTAAAAATAAATAGTTATGACAATGCAATGCATTTCGATGAGCCAATTAAACTCAAATGTTTTGATCGAAATGGAATAGTTTATGCGTAATGACTTAAACAGAGATATGCTTAAAACAGATGAATATTTAGGAATATTTTACAACAATCAAAAGAAATTCAAATTCGTTAGTCAAATTCGACAACTTATGAATATTTCGACAATTAGCGGACGTATACAAGACTTTTCAACATATTCAAGATGCCAAAGTTAATGAGGTCGTCTACTATTGTTAATTTGTTATTTTTAGTAATGGAGATACACAAATAAATTTTTATAATTTGAGGTCCAACTAATGAAGAAATCGAAACCCCTATTGCCAATTTAATCGGATCTTACATGTTGACCGTGTTCAACGATGCAAAACGAACTACCTTGAGTTCCTGGTCCTGGTCGTCGGGTCAAATTACCTTCGATATGGCTAATGAATATAAACTTAGTGCTAAATTTCCCACTAACTTGACACCATCCAATCATGCCGAATTTTTGGATGCCATCGTAACAACCGACAAGGAAAATATTAAATTATTGTGCATCAGAAATTCTTTGGCTATATCGCTACGACTAGATGGCTCAGTTGATGGATCGCAGACAAACAATTTATACGTTGGGCAGAGTTTTTGTTCAAATTATTCAGCGTTATTCTACGGAATTGGCGAGCTTCCATTCATTATTTCAATATCGAACACTTAAATCAGTTTTTGCAAAGGTTTTTGACGGATGACGGTTGATTCTTAAAATATATCGAAAAATGTGTCAATCGAATTATA
Organism: Pseudolycoriella hygida; assembly: GCA_029228625.1. Taxonomy (NCBI): domain Eukaryota; kingdom Metazoa; phylum Arthropoda; class Insecta; order Diptera; family Sciaridae; genus Pseudolycoriella; species Pseudolycoriella hygida. Next base: position 108,567,631 of record CM055403.1, read on the forward strand.
CTTGTATGTTAGATTTGATTCAGACAAATGAAAGATTAATTAACCGTTTGCGACTGTGTGAAGATTCGCCGGTCGAGTCAGGGAAGAATTGTTTCTGTCAAGAGTGATTACAAAAGGAAATATCACAAAGTTACACAACTTCTTTCACACAATCGAAAAGACCAGATCATAAATTCTGTAACTCAGCATCTAATCTTACGTTTCCAAAGAGATGACACTCTACAATCGGCTATAAAACCAATAGGTGAAATGTCTTCCTCCGCCACCATACATGAACTTAGAAAGTGTCACTCTTCCATAATTCCTGATTTAGACAAAAAACTGTTTTTGTCTGAGTATTATGAAGCAGCCGAAATGTTAAATTCTTATCAATGTGAACATCCGCTTACCGCGCTGCAGAAATTAATCGAAATATGGCCTGACATGTTTAACACTGTGAAATGCGCATTATCTACCATGCGCATTGGCAACCAAAACTCACTCGGCAGACGTAGAGCGGTTGATTAGTAAGTTTTTCTAATTTTCCTTATTTGAAAACACTAACAAGCCTAAATACAAAACACACATACTCTACGGAGAACAGTTATCAAGTCAAAATTGTGTTATATTTCTCGAAATAGTTTCACTGAACTACTACATGTCATAGGAAAATGGTGTTTATAATGTGTTATTAATTTTTGAAAATAAACAAATCGTTTGTGCATGATTTTACTCGAAAGAATGAAACTTAGCCACCATGACTTTGTCACACCGCTCCGTCACTATGACTCGACCGTTGATGCCAGTAGAATATGTTGTTTGTATTCAGGCTATTAAGTAAAAACGCTACTGTACTTTCCAGATACATACAACAAGTTCAAAGACGATGACAGTTTTTCATTAGCTCCAGTCACTTTGTCAAATTACCAACATATTAACACAAACAGTTTGATCCAGTTCCTGCTGTTCGATACTGGATGAACAAAAGGAAGAGACGACCAAAAAGTAGTGATAAAGTACGGGAACAAGAATGGTTTAGAGGAGTATTTCAGGAGGCAACTAAATCTGATGACAGAGAATGCCATATAAAAGTAAAGTGGAATTCTAATTTTTTGTTTTAACTATCGTGACGACATTTTTACAATTGAGTCAATCAAATGTAGTTCACAACAGAATGTATTGCTTTAAATGTTTTACTAAAATAAATGTTCCCTAATGTAAGAAATAAATAAGTGGAAATTAAAGAAACCGAAAACCTTGTATTTCATTTTAAACTAGTTTAATAATAAGTGTGTTTACTTTCACTAAGTTTCACTAAGTTTCCTGGAGTTTCCCGAACTTTTACGAAGTTTCACTAAGTTTCCCGAAGTTTTACTAAGTTTCTCGAAGTTTCACAAAGTTTCCCGAAGTTTCACTAAGTTTCCCGGAGTTTCACTAAGTTTCCCGAAGTTTCACTAAGTTTCCCGAAGTTTCAACAAGTTTCACTAACAATAGGCCCTGTTTGGGGGCATTTTTGTACTTTCAGAAGGCTTTTTTACACCGTTTCTTCGGACATGTTTTCAATATTGCCCTCTCAGCAATTTCCAAAACAATTTAATGTGGACGCAATTTCATACACTTAAGAGTTAAGGCAATATTTACTAAAATACGTTCGAGTCTTTTCGTAACATCAACTCTGTATGCCACATCTATTCTGATATGTACGGGTCATTGTATGTACGGGCTTTGTTCGTATGTGGACTTGCGTCACGGGCGTATTGCTACCGCGCGCCCATGATTTCTAAGACTTTATTTTATTCTATTCTATCCAGATTGAGTGGTCTTAAAATTTTCGTATACAGGATTGTAGACTGGAGGAGGGTAATTTCATTTCAGGGGCCCAATAATTTCAACGATGGGCCCGATTTCTATGAAGAAGTTCAACTTTTCATGGTTTTTCCTAAAGCAATCAGCCTATTGGTCAGCAAAATAGGTTAATTACAATAAAACCTTTTTTTAAAGTATGGGTGCCGCAGACGAAAATTTTTTTAATTCTGCATTCTAGAGTTTCTTTTAAGTAAGTATTTCACTTTTCAAATTTTCGAGGAGAAGGTTCCGCAGGTGAATATTTTTGGAATTTGTTAATTCTTTTTTATGTAAATTGAAGTAGTTTCTCCACCGCCGCAGGTGAAAATCTTGCATTTTGAAGGTCTACCCATTCTAGTTTTCTTTTTTTAATTTTCGACCGGGCCCACCAATTCAAAAAGGGAAACGTGACGCAAGTCTTTCTCACATTTTTCAAAACAACTGGTATCGATTGGGGTAACGCTTAGCTTACAGCTTCGGAACGTAAAAAATTCTTTTTGGATATTTTTACATTAGATTAAAAAAACACATAGCACATAAAAAGCACATAAAAAAAAAATTAGGTACTAGGGCCGATCATAGAACCGACCCTCAAAAGTTCGCCTCTTTTTTCTCTACAACACTGAACAAAAAAACTCATCATTAAAGTAATATTCACGAAAAACGACCAAAGATCGTGTACGGTCGCGAAGCGTGAGTTGGGCGCACATTAAGGACCCTACAACCCGAAGCACTCAACATACTTTCACTAATTTAATTTTCGTGATTTTCTCATGTTCATATCTTTTATTCAAAACCTTAGGAAGCGTAGAAAAAACACGTGGGCCCTAGTTTTATGACCCTGGCTGAGTCAAACAATTTTTCTTCCTTTGGGCATCCCAGACCTTTCGAACAAAAAATATTTTTGAAATTAGGAAGAGATTTACTCGAGTTATGTACAAAAGGCCCAAAACCACTTAGGCAGCCCTAGCTCAGTGGCCCTTGTCCAAAATATACATCTGCAATCGTACTTTTGGTACAACCTTTAAGAAAAATGTTTTGAAAATCGGTTTAGTTTTACTCGAATTATCTTGTTTACAGACGGACGGACAAAATTTTTTTGCAGTTTCGGCATCTAGGGTGCATGTACGACGCTCCCCCCATACATCCCCCTCACAAATCTCCTGGCTAAGAACATAGTGGTAAACACATAGAACTCGTATGTACTTCCTACGGGTCCAACCGGCTCCACCTTCAAAATCCGGAGGTGACAATATCAAAATGATCCCCTCAACTTCCCCTACAACATATCAAAAGGTTTTTTTTGAGTTCCAGCCTATTTTCCGCCATTTTGGCGGTCACCCTGATACACTACACACCCAACCCAACAACTTTCCCTTTGACACCAAACATCTATCTCGAACACACAACCATTGCCTCATACAAAATGTGTTATCATACACACTACACACGCAAACACATACATATGGGCTTTATATGCCGCCCTCTGAGAGCCCTTTTTTAAAATCTCATAAGACGTAGAAGGCCCACCCGAAGGTCCCTGCAAAATTTCAAGAAAAGTTATCGAGCCGTTTTCGAGCACGAGCCAAAAAAGTGGTTTTTCACGGTTTTTCATACAAATGGTCCTGGAACTAACCCACTAACCAACTAACATAAGATGTTTGCATTAACTTTGGCTTCTATGAAACAGCCCTTTTTGTATAGGAAATGATCATTTTCTAAAGGTCGTATCTTTGGATCCACCGAACCGATTTTAATGAGTGAAAGGGGGGGGGGAAGTCAAAACTTAGCTGTATATATGGTTCCGAAGTATACCAAAAAATTTTTTCCGAATTTTTTGTTCATATGGGGACTTACGTCAAGGACGCATCGCTACCGCACGCCCATGATTCTTGTTCGGCATTTGTTTTGTGACTCCTTTCAGGATACAGTATTTCGAATTTTGTTTAGACAGTTAACTGAAATATCTCGCAACACATGGTAATTAATTTAATATTGGGGGATCTGCTCGCTCACCCCCGGGCCTGCGGTGAGCTTGGATACGCCCTGCAGGCGGCCGTACACTTACACCCCCCTGCTTTTTTATTTTTCCAGTATGTCCACGGCCTGCGGCGCAGATAAAAATGTGATTCTGATAAGGAAACTGCCGCTCATGATAAAAATACAACTTCGTTCATATTTCATCCGAATCTTACGGAATTTGACGTCCCTGGATTTTGAAGCGACACCATCTTTGGAGAAAATGAGCCTCCGTTCCGTAGTTATGTGAAATTTCACAAAATTTGTCGTAGGACTTTAACGTTATCGGATGCTTACGAAATACAAAGGCCCTATACGTTTACTGCAAACAACTTTATTGTAACATTGGGTAGATCGAGATGGGAGGTGGGGAATACACAGTTATTATAGTCTGGTGATGACGAAAAAAAGTCCGTCCGTCCATCTCTACTTTTTTTCCAAACGGCTCGACCGATAAACCCTTAACCTTTCCTACTGAAAGGTACATATCAGAAAGGTCCAAAAATGGGGTCGAAAACGCCCGGAAAAAGGTGCCAAATGGTCGTCCACTGAGAAAAAGATTCTATGGGCCGGACGAGATACGAAGCGATTTGATGGGCGCTCAATGACGAAAAGTGAAAAAAGTCACGGAAATCGTGAAAAGTCAAGGTTTTCCTAAATTTGACCGTCAACTCGAGTGTTAGGACGAGTTTTATTATTTTTGATCAGAATGTTCCACTGCTCGATGGGATTAGGGGTTAGAACATTATTTACTAGTTTCGCTACTTTTGTAGTTCTACTATTTGAGATCCTTTCATTACCGGAAAGTTTTTACTGTGCAAGAGGTAAGCTGTGCGATAAACCTAGTGCCATCTATGAGATGTACTAGGAACGAAACTAGTAGGATTAGAATACCGGCACCCACCAACAATCCTTTTACCGGTAAGCCGTACGATGGCGCTACACTGAACTTCACATGACTTGAACCGATTTAATCAGCTTTGTTCTATTTACAAATCCAACAATCGGAACAAATCCGTCTTCGAACCAACGCACTGGCAACTCGATCTCATAGTAGCAAGCAGACGTGTTAACCACTACGCTATCGCATTAGAGCTTAATTTGTAGAAAATATCCGCACCTAAGGGGCCGTTCATAAATTAAGCCTTTTTCGGCCACCCCCCCCCTCCTGTCACACTGATGTCACATAAGCTTGTAACCCCCCCCCCCCAAAATGCTAACACGAACGCTAAAAATTAACAAAAAATTAGTGTCGTTAACGCAATTCGCTAAGCGAAATGAACATTCATGAACGAAATTGAAAACTACACTATTTTTTTCATTTTACGTCTTTGAGCGCCCACATATTGCTTCGGATCTTGTCCACCCCAAAGTTTTCGGGACCTTTATTTTTTGGATCCCCCTAGTATGTACATATGTCCCATGATTCAAGTTAGAAGATGAGCCAAATCGGTCAAATAGTTCCGAAAATGTGGTCAAATGCCACAACGTAGAGATTTGGGGGTTTCTTCTAGACAGTTATGGAATTTGATGAGACTTTTTTTAAAACATTTAACGTGGCTGCACCAGTCGACAATCGAAAAGTACCGAAAATGCGAAAAAATGGAGATAATAAAGATATGAAGGGAATTTTCAAAGAAAAATCCAAAAAATTGAAATGAATTTTATAAGAACGCTTACCAGAACCAACAATCAAGCGTATGCAGCCACCCAGAGGAACACTAGCAACAACATTAATTTTTTTTTTCAATTTGGCATAATTTTTACACATTGTCTTTTGGCAAATGCACAGCACCAATATGGCCGCCAAGACTATTGATAAATATTTTTTTCCACACTTTTTTTGCACTATTCCTTTCCGCCAATTCGTATGGCAACTATAAATTACTAACACACCCGCACACTATTGACTATTGACTGCACAACGGCAACGAATTTAATTTTTCAATTTCATTCGGCACATTGTTTTTTTCCAATTTTCGAAGCACTATTCCTTTCAACCAAATTAATAAACAACTCAAAATTAACTAAAACACCACCGCCACACCCAAAGAACTATTTGACTATTGACTAAACGGCAGCAACGAATTTAATTTTGCTATCGCATTCGACAACGATTTGTTTTCCAATGACACGTCCGCACGCGGCAAATAGCAGACTCGAACTGAATCAAAATGAAGTATGTCGATGGTGGCGTGGCAGCAATGCTCGAAAGTCGACACATCGAAATGTTTGCGGTGTGTGTGGCTGAATGACAAGAGAGGGCGCGATTGTGCACTGGCGCAAAAATAATTTCAAAAACTTTTTACACTAAACGATGACCCAATAAATGGGAATCAGAAGCAGAATGACGAAATGAATGAAGTAGGTACGCCATATTTAATGGAATTTTCAAAGAAAAATCGAAAAAAATGAAATGAATTTTATATGACAATTTATTTTGGAAAAATCATGCCCGCAGCGGTAGCGGAGGGCGTGACGCAGTCCCCACACCCCAAAAAAAACGTCCACAAACCCTAAAAAACTCCATACAAAAACCTTTGGGACGAGGAGCCATATATAGGCGAACTTTTGAATTTTTTCCGCTCGCCCCCCTCCCCCTCCAAATTATTTTTAAAAAACACACGCAGCAACTTTTCAACAAGCCCTCACTCATCAAAATCGGTTGAAAATTGGCTGAGATATCGCCAATCAAAGATGACCAATTCCTATGGAAAAATGGTCAAATCTGCTTCACAAGTAATAACAATTTTATTTCTGTGTTGTGTGTCCACGATCTATGTCTCGATCTATGTCTCTATCTACGTATATATCTACTTTTTTTTCTCGGGAACCGCTCGAGCGATTTCCTTAAAATTTTCAGGGATCGTCAGTCTCGGCCCCAAATGAAAAATTTCATTTGCCGCTTTTCCGGGAAAATTCTGGAAAAGCCGTGGCATGTGGAAAAGTGGTCAATTTAGGTAATGCTCGGAGTTTTCGAATTTTAGCTCCGAAGTGACGATAGCTAGTTGGTTTCTTCGGTAAAGTTATAGAGTTTGGTCAGGAGAATTTTTTGGGATTTAAAGAAAATGGCTGCCATCGGTTAAACTGGCGCCATCTTGAATTTTCCCAAGCAATAAATTAGGTTTTTTTTGGTTTTCGAATTTTAGTTTCGGAATGACACTACTTAGAGAGTTGGTTTCTTAGGGAATGTTATGGAGTTTGATCAGGAGAATTTTTTGGGATTTTCAGAAATCTGCCAAAGTGACGCCATCTTGGATTTTTGTAAGGTATAAATTATGCTTCTTTGGGTTTTCGATTTTTAGTTCGTTTCTTCTAGAAAGTTATAGAGTTTCATCAGGAGAATTTTTTGGTATCATTAGAAAATGGCTGCCAGCTGTCATAGCGGCGCCATCTTGGATTTTCTTTTATGCTTCTACGGTTTTCGTATTTTAGCTCCGGGAGGACGCTACTTAGAGAGACGGTTTCTTCTACAAAGTTATAGAGTTTTATCAGGAGAATTTTTCGGGATCATAAGAAAATGGCTGCCATCTGTTATAGCGGCGCCATCTTGGATTTTCGTTTATGCTTCTACGGTTTTCGAATTTTAGCTCCGGAATGACACTACTTAGAGAGATGGTTTCTTCTAAAAAGTTATAGAGTTTCATCAGTAGAATTTTTTGGAATCATAAGAAAATGGCTGCCAGCTGTCATAGCGGCGCCATCTTGGATTTTCGTTAATGCTTTTACCGTTTTTGAATTTTAGCTCCGGAATGAAACTATTTAGAAAGATGGTTTCTTCTAGAAAGTTATAGTGTTTCCATCAAGAGAATTTTTTGGAATCATAAGAAAGTGGCTGCCAGCTGACATAGCGGCGCCATCTTGGATTTTCGTTTATGCTTTTACGGTTTTCGAATTTTAACTCCGGATGACACTACTTAGAGAGATGGTTTCTTCTAGAAAGTTATAGTGTTTAATCAAGAGAATTTTTTGGGATAATAAGAAAATGGCTTACAGCTGTCATAGCGGCGCCATCTTGGATTTTCGTTTATGCTTCTACGGTTTTCGAATTTTAGCTCCGGAATGACACTACTTAGAGAGATGGTTTCTTCTAGAAAGTTATAGAGTTTCATCAGGAGAAATTTTTGGAATCATAAGAAAATGGCTGCCAGCTGTCATAGCGGCGCCATCTTGGATTTTCGTTAATGCTTTTACCGTTTTTGAATTTTAGCTCCGGAATGAAACTATTTAGAAAGATGGTTTCTTCTAGAAAGTTATAGTGTTTCATCAAGAGAATTTTTTGGAATCATAAGAAAATGGCTGCCAGCTGACATAGCGGCGCCATCTTGGATTTTCGTTTATGCTTTTACGGTTTTCGAATTTTAACTCCGGATGACACTACTTAGAGAGATGGTTTCTTCTAGAAAATTATAGTTTCATCAGGAGAACTTTTTACGATCATAAGAAAATGGCTGCTAGCTGTCATAGCAGCGCTATCTTGGATTTTCGTTTATGCTTTTACGGATATCGAATTTTAGCTCCGGAATGACACTACTTAGAGAGATGGTTTCTTCTAGGAAGTTATAGAATTTAATCAGGCGAATTTTTTGGAATCACAAGAAAATGGCTGTCAGCTGTTATAGCGGCGCCATCTTGGATTTTCGTTTATGCTTCTACGTTTTTCGAATTTTAGCTCCGGAATGACACTACTTAGAGAGATGGTTTCTTCCAGAAAGTTATAGAGTTTCATTAGGAGAATTTTTGGAATCATAAGAAAATGGCTGACAGCTGACATAGCGGCGCCAACTTGGATTTTCGTTTATGCTTTTACGGTTTTCGAATTTTAGCTCCGGCATGACACTACTTAGAGAGATGGTTTCTTCTAGAAAGTTATAGAGTTTCATCAGGAGAATTTTTTGGAATCATAAGAAAATTGCTGCCAGCTGTCATAGCGGCGCCATCTTTTACGGTTTTTGAATTTTAGCTCCGGAATGAAACTACTTAGAGAGATGGTTTCTTCTATAAAGTTATAGTGTTTCATCAAGAGAATTTTTTGGGATCATAAGAAAATGGCTGCCAGCTGACATAGCGGCGCCATCTTGGATTTTCGTTTATGCTTTTACGGTTTTCGAATTTTAGCTCCGGAATGACACTACTTAGAGAGATGGTTTCTTCTAGAAAGTTATAGTTTCATCAGGAGAACTTTTTACGATCATAAGAAAATGGCTGTCATAGCAGCGCCATCTTGGATTTTCGTTTATGCTTTTTCGGTTTTCGAATTTTAGCTCCGTCATGTTTGCTCAAGGACCGCACTCCTCATGCGATTCGTGTACATCTCTAACCGGCCTTGAAAATTTCATGTAATGACAGTGATCTGGTATCTTGTTTATGGGCAATATTACGAAATTCCAATACCAATTCTTGACGGAATCGGCTTTTACTCGCCTTGACTTTTAAGAACTGACTGGTGAATATCTCAACTCAAACGCGCCACAAATCCTGAACAACATAAAAAAAAACTTGATGAAAGAAGCTACCGTTCCAGAGTTCTATAGATGGGAACAAGGTGGATCTTGAGGAGAAGCTTCTGCTTCACGAACAAGGTCGCGAATATCTGAATTACGGTCTAAGTTCAGAGATCATCTCTCAATGTTTTGAGTGGTGGACCCACTGGATAAGGAGCTATAAACATATTATGCATTATAAGTTCAACTTCAAGCATTTTGAAACAAATTCCTCCATTCCTTCCACTTCAACATGTAGTATCTCGGTTATAAGAATGCATGTAGTTGTATAGATGTTCAATCATTCATCAACAGATGTTCAAATTCCTTTTTACCTCCTTCCCTCCACAAGACAAAAATCCGCGTCTTCTGCAAGTTTGTGGAGAATTGAATGTAGAACAATCTCTAGAAGAAAACTTTCTTCTAAAAATAAAAGTTTAAAAGTTTTTTGAGTTTAAAGAAGGTAAAACAAACACTTACTTCGGTAAAACAGGTAAAACTGTTAGGAATATGGAAAATTCGGAAAATCTTACTACTGTAAAAAAAACTTCGGATTTTCGCCTTTCATTAGAGCACCACATCTCAGAAATCGGTTAAAGGGTCTCCGCTCAATAAATAGTCAAAGTAATGCCTGCACCGGAAACTTCTGGAAGGAGGAGGGGGGAAGTAGCATGAGGATCAACTTAAGAATTCATTACCAGCTCGGCCCTATAATTATATATATATATATATATATATATATATATATATATATATATATATATTAGTTATTCGATGGGTTTGGGTAAACAGATATATATCAACTTGTAGTTATGGGGACAAGTGCAACTTTCAAAGAATTTGCTGAAAGGTTCAGCGACTTCGATTTCTGGCAATATTATATATGGTTAAAATATGGTTGGTATGGTATGAGTTGTTATTCTATTTTATAATTTATAAACAACACATAAATACATAAATATATTGAATAGACACAAAGAGACAAAATTAGAATTACAAAAAATACAAAAGACGTCAAGTATATCTATCTTTATAGAGAAATCATACCTAGATTGCGCATTCCTTGCGCCAGATATAGAAGGAAAATAGCGTCAGCTTTCAAACGACGAATGATATGTCCTGAAACGGCGGAACATTTCTTTGCTATTGTGGTTCCAAACATAAATATAAACAAAATAAATATTTTTGAAGGTGCGGTTCTAGGTATGATTTCTCTGGTATCTTTCACAAATTAAGTTTTTAGTTTGATGGGCCAACGGCATTATGCATGGTTACCATACACTGCGGATAACTTTAGTAAATAAACAATTGAAAATTTTACTAAAGAGTAAAAAAGCAAAGTTTAATAAACAACGCCGAAGGATTGAAGAATCGGAGGTGCCATGAAATTCACACATTGGCAAGATGAGTGCGATCAAATACAAATAAGGTAACTAACGGTGACATGTCCATTCGAAAAAGTTGTTTGTTTTGATTTTTGGTCTTATGCGGCAATAAATGAATGAGAAATTATTTTGTTATTTTAAATTATGGTTGCTATATTTCGGGCCTGGTTTGGGTCCATCTTCAGGCTAAAATCCTTAATTGGAGGAATTTGATTACATTCGAAAAAGTGACATTGAGTTGTCCGTGTAAATTTGTATGATTTGTCCTATGATTTTTAGTATATGGGACAACTCACGATTTATGAATTTATATGAAATAGGACAATTAACGGCACCCCTAGGACAACTCTACTTTTTTAATAAATCATTAATTATATTAAATTAAATTAAGTTATATTAATCAAATTGGTTTAATTAGCAAAAGAAAACACAAATATTTTCAATAAAAGTAAAATGTTTCCTTCACATATTGAAATAAAAGAAATAAAAGAAAAGTTGACATTGCTCTTTCTATATTCAATGTTCAGCGATATACTCAAGGCTGTATATTTCAGGTGGCTCAGCGGCAATGCAAAAATGTATGCAATCGCCATATTACGAATAAAACTAAAAGTAATATTTTTACCCAGCAAGTCCGATTTGTGATAACTAAATCATCAATTAGTACTCATAATTCAAACTTGCTGGGTAAAATTGTGAACTTTTGGTTTTTTCAAAAGGTGGCGATTACATAGGTTTTTCTGTTTACCGCCTTAGTGATCTGTGCAACATGCTGATACACAGCCTTGGGTATTCTTGGTGTCGCAACAGTAGGCTGCTACCTTTGTGTTTTTTTGTTCATAAATTTAGTACTGTTGAAAAATTTTTGACATAAGTTCTAAGGTGTAGCTAACACTACTTTTTACTAACTAAAGATTATAGTAAAATTTAAGAAAAAGTTTGACTTTTTGAAAAGTTAAGAATCCTACTCCATTTTTGACAGATTTCTATACACGCCGTTAAATTTTGAAGATTCAAAAATGTACTAAATCATAAGTTCAACTCTTTATACATTCCTCCTGCTCACAAAAGGAACACCTTCATCTAGGAGTACAAAGTACTACAACTCCAGAAAAAGGTGATTTAGTACAATTTTATGGTAATTTTTATATACGGTAGTGTGCTTATAAATTTACTTGTTATCAAGTTTCAGCTGTTTTCAAGGTTTTCCATACAAAAAACACACTGAAGGAAGAGATAATGTCGATAATGTTGAAAACAGCATAACAAGTAAATTTAAAATCACATATTTGTAATTTTTAACATCAAATATATATGTAAATCTGTCAAAACTGGTAATGAAGCTAATGTTTGGGTTATTTGAGTGTTACTTGATGACGATAACTTAAGCAATTTCTTTACATTACATCGTATTATTTTGTTCAGATTTTTCCTGACGGTTCCACAGACGAATTTTACTTTGTTGATGAAGAACTTTTTTTTCAAGACCAATTATTGGTGGATCAAGGTTCCGTTCTTCTTGAAGATTTTCTTTTTGAAGATTGCTTACTGGACGTCTCCCCTCCAAGTATAGCTCAAAGTGAAGTAAGTTTCATATTTTTAAGAGAGTGGTGTTCGTATGAACATTTTTATTTTTATCTGCCTAGACCTATCCCGAAACTATTTCTCGCTATATCTGTTCTCGTCGGATAAAATAGTTCCTATTGAGTAACAAAGACACAGAAATTTCAAAAAAAATTTGAAGATTTTCCGAAATGAAAATGTCGTAGGGTCTCACTTGTTTCATTCTTTGTTACTCATAATGAAAATGTTCGTATTAACGTAAGTCTCGTGAGAATTTTTCTTAAAAAAGCATTCATTTTCGTCTTGTCAGAAATCCGCAAAAACTAACGACAGCTTTGCTAAGCCATTGTCCGAAATCAATGTGACGTTTCAAAAAGGATCTGGCGACAACGTGAATATGTTCGTCAAAACTTCGGATCAAGCCGTCAAAAAACTGTGTTGCCCATTTTGTGAGAAACGTTTTTCGAAATTGGCCAGACACATAGAAATTGCACATAAAAGCGAGGATGATGTAAAGAAAATATTGCAACTTCCGAAAAGTAAGTAACAAGGCTTTCTTTTTTATGTTCTTTAGAAAGTTATTCGCCGCTCAAGTAAAACCTAAAATATTATTTCTTAAAAAATATTTACACATGGGGTAGTCCCACGATGTTTTTCGTGTAAAAACTAAAATCGTCAGCCCGTAAAGCTCATAAACTCAATTTTCTGGAAGTGAAAGTTTTCATTGTTTATTTAATTAATTGAGCGAGTAGTAGAGCCCAAAAACTTTCCAAATTGTCTTGGGTAAAGTGGTACATTAAAAGAAACCTGAATAGTATTTTCGGCAGGTATAGTATTTTCAGCAAGCCTCGATGTTCCCCTCAAATGTCAATACGATGCTTTATTGCATAAACGAAAACGCGAAAACAAACATAGATGAATGAAGAATTTCATTGTCATCGATTAATAATTTCTATTTATAATCACTAGAGTAATAATTTTTAAGGGGAAACAGTGCGCGTATGCAATAATAGTACATTATTGTATTAGGGTTTTAAGTTGAACATTAATTTCCGCGTGGATATTACACATACGAGTGCAACGAGTATGTGTAATATACACAAGGAATTAATGTGAGACTTGAAACCCTAAAACAACACTATACTTTATTCCATAAGCGAAACCGAGATTGCAATAGTGTGCGCGTTTGGTTGGTTTGGTTATACGACACAATGTTCCCCGTGAAAACTTCTTGGCAATGGATGTTTATTTTAGTATGGAAATAAACGTTCAACTTGCGATAATTTTGTTATTTTTAACATCTTACGGGGAAATTTTGGATATTTTGTGAATAAAAGTGTATATTTTCGAAAGACATACTCCAATATGTGTGACAATATAGTGAAACTATGTAAAATATCAGAATGAAATACGTGTTTGTGTATAGTAACAGAGTAGCGATTTTGAACTACTTTCGACCTAAAATACGTACCGAGAGTGTCGAGAAATATCACTAAGGTCCAACGTAAGTAATTTCATTCATAGAGTGTTCAAAAAGAGCTTTAGATCAATAAAAAATGATAAAAAAACATTGTGGCTGGTAAACGACAAAAAGATACATGGCAGCTATTTTAACTTTGTAAACAAAAATTAAGTTCGACTTTCAGAATCATTTTTAAGATAATTTCAACTTTTTTTTGAACAACTTATGAATAAAAGCAGGTAATAGGACCATTGTGATCTTTCTCGACACTCTTGCTATGTATATCAGGTCGATAGTAACTAAAAATCATAACATCAACTTCATCACCACTCAAACAATTATTTAATTTTGATATTTTACATTGTTTACTATATTGCACTTTTATCCACAAAATTCCCAAATTTTCACGTATTTACAATACAGATATTGAAAACAACGAAATTGCCTCGGGTCGAATGGTTACTTCCATATGAAAAATGAACATCCATTGCCTAGAAAATGACATTACAACCACTTGTACACAAAAAATTTGAAAGCAAATATTTAACTCCCAGTAAAAAATTTAAGCCCCTAGAGACTTAAATTCGAATATTAATGTCACGTTTAACGACCTGCGAAAATGCGTTTAATGTTGGCATATGACGCGCGTATGGAATAAATACTTTTTCTCTCTACTGTAGAATTTGTAAATTTTGTGTGTACTTTACATTACTGTAAGGAACACAACGATACCCGTTCTACTCTGCTATTTAACAATGGAGTTCTTTTTGTTCGTTGTTAATTTACGAAAATATGCATCCGTTTCACGAAATACGTCAAAGTAATTATAGCAGTTCGCATCCGTTACATCTTTCTTAAAAGCATTCGCTACAAGGTTCCGACTGAAGGATGTCAAAAATGTTATTGAATGGAACATTTTGATTTAAATTGTTTTAGCGAACAGACGACACATTGAAATTTCATCCGGAAGCAGTCGTAGACGTTTTCTACTGACCTGACTGAGACTACTGCACGACCTCCGAGATGATATTTGGGAAACTTCCTATTTGCGGGAACATTTCGATGTAAATTGTTCTAGCGAACAGACGACAAATTGAAATTTCATCCGGAACCAGTCGTAGACGTTTTTTACTGACCTAACTGAGACGACTGCACGACTTCCGAGATGAAATTTGGGAAACTTCCCATTTTCGGCAACATTTCGATGTAAATTGTTCTAGCGAATAGACGACAAATTAAAATTTCATCCGGAACCTGTCGTAAACGTTTTCTGCTGATCTCACTGAGACTACTGGAAGCCCTCCGAGATGATATTTGGGAAACTTCCCATTTGCGGGAACATTTCAATGTAAATTATTCTAGCGAACAGACGACAAATTGAATTTTCATCCGGAACCAGTCGTAGACGTTTTCTACTGACCTGACTGAGACGACTCCTCGACCTCCGAGATGATATTTGGGAAACTTCCTATTTGCGGGAAAATTTCGATGTAAATTGTTCTAGCCAACAGACGACAAATTGAAATTTCATCCGGAACCAGTCGTAGACGTTTTTTACTGACCTAACTGAGACGACTGCACGACCTCGGAGATGACATTTTTGAAACTTCCTATTTGCGGGAACATTTCGATATAAATTGTTCTAGCGAACAGACGACAAATTGAAATTTTATCCGGGACCAGTCGTAGACGTTTTCCACTGACCTAACTGAGATGACTGCACGACCTCCGAGATGATATTTGGGAAACTTACCATTTTCGGCAACATTTCGATGTAAATTGTTCTAGCGAACAGACGACAAATTGAAATTTCATCCGGGACCAGTCGTAGACGTTTTCTACTGACCTAACTGAGACGACTGCACGACCTCGGAGATGATATTTGGGAAACTTCCTATTTGCGGGAACATTTCGATGTAAATTTTTCTAGCGAACAGACGACAAATTGAAATTTCATCCGGGACCAGTCGTAGGCGTTTTCTACTGATCTAACTGAGACGTCTGCACGACCTCCGATATGATATTTGGGAAGCTTCCTATTTGCGGGAACATTTCGATGTAAATTGTTCTAGCGAACAGACGACAAATTGACGTTTTCTACTGACCTAACTGAGACGACTGCACAACCTCGGAGATGATATTTGGGAAACTTCCTATTTGTGGGAACATTTCGATGTAAATTGTTCTAGCCAACGGACGACAATTTGAAATTTCATCCGGAACCATTCGTAGACGTTTTCTACTGACCTGACTGAGACGACTGCTCGACCTCCGAGATGATATTTGGGAAACTTCCTATTTGCGGGAACATTTCAATGTAAATTGTTCTAGCGAACAGACGACAAATTGAAATTTTATCCGGGACCAGTCGTAGACGTTTTCCACTGACCTAACTGAGATGACTGCACGACCTCCAAGATGATATTTGGGAAACTTCCTATTTGCGGGAACATTTCAATGTAAATTATTCTAGCGAACAGACGACAAATTGAAATTTCATCCGGGACCAGTCGTAGACGTTTTCTACTGACCTAAATGAGACGTCTGCACGACCTCCGAGATGATATTTGGGAAACTTCCCATTTTCGGCAACATTTCGATGTAAATTGTTCTAGCGAATAGACGACAAATTAAAATTTCATCCGGAACCTGTCGTAGACGTTTTCTGCTGACCTGACTGAGACGACTGCTCGACCTCTCCGAGATGATATTTGGGAAACTTCATATTTGCCGGACATTTCGATGTAAATTTTTCTAGCGAACAGACGACAAATTGAAATTTCATCCGGTACCAGTCGTAGACGTTTTCTACTGACCTAACTGAGACGACTGCACGACCTCCGAGATGATATTTGGGAAACTACCCATTTGCGGGAACATTTCAATGTAAATTATTCCAGCGAACAGACGACAAATTGAATTTTCATCCGGGACCAGTCGTAGGTGTTTTCTACAGACCTAACTGAGACGTCTGCACGACCTCTGAGATGATATTCGGGAAACTTCCTATTTGCGGGAACATTTCGATGTAAATAGTTCTAGCGAACAGACGACAAATTGAAATTTCATCCGGAACCATTCATAGACGTTTTCTACTGACCTAACTGAGACGACTGCACGACCTCCAAGATGATATTTGGGAAACTTCCTATTTGCGGGAACATTTCAATGTAAATTATTCTAGCGAACAGACGACAAATTGAAATTTCATCCGGGACCATTCATAGACGTTTTCTACTGACCTAACTGAGACGACTGCACGACCTCCAAGATGATATTTGGGAAACTTCCTATTTGCGGGAACATTTCAATGTAAATTATTCTAGCGAACAGACGACAAATTGAAATTTCATCCGGGACCATTCATAGACGTTTTCTACTGACCTAACTGAGACGACTGCACGACCTCCAAGATGATATTTGGGAAACTTCCTATTTGCGGGAACATTTCAATGTAAATTATTCTAGCGAACAGACGACAAATTGAAATTTCATCCGGGACCATTCATAGACGTTTTCTACTGACCTAACTGAGACGACTGCACGACCTCCAAGATGATATTTGGGAAACTTCCTATTTGCGGGAACATTTCAATGTAAATTATTCTAGCGAACAGACGACAAATTGAAATTTCATCCGGGACCAGTCGTAGACGTTTTCTACTGACCTAAATGAGACGTCTGCACGACCTCCGAGATGATATTTGGGAAACTTCCCATTTGCGGGAACATTTCAATGTAAATTATTCTAGCGAACAGACGACAAATTGAATTTTCATCCGGAACCAGTCGTAGACGTTTTCTACTGACCTGACTGAGACGACTGCTCGACCTCTCCGAGATGATATTTGGGACTTCCCAAACTTCCTATTTGCGGGAACATTTCGATGTAAATTTTTCTAGCGAACAGACGACAAATTGAAATTTCATCCGGGACCAGTCGTAGGCGTTTTCTACTGATCTAACTGAGACGTCTGCACGACCTCCGAGATGATATTTGGGAAGCTTCCTATTTGCGGGAACATTTCGATGTAAATTGTTCTAGCGAACAGACGACAAATTGACGTTTTCTACTGACCTAACTGAGACGACTGCTCGACCTCCGAGATGATATTTAGGAAACTTTCCATTTGCGGGAACATTTCGATGTAAATTTTTCTAGCGAAAAGACGACAAATTGAAATTTCATCAGGAAGCTGTAGTAGACGTTTTCTACTGACCTGACTGAGACTACTGCACGATCTCCAAGATGATATTTGGGAAACTTCCTATTTGCGGGAAGATTTCGATGTAAATTGTTCTAGCGAGCAGACGACAAATTGAAATTTCATCCGGAAGCTGTCGTAGACGTTTTCTACTGACCTGACTGAGACGACTGCTCGACGTCCGAGATGATATTTGGGAAACTTCCTTTTTGCGGCAACATTTCGATGTAAATTGTTCTAGCGAACAGACGACAAATTGAAATTTCATCCGGTACCAGTCGTAGGCGTTTTCTACTGACCTAAATGAGACGTCTGCACGACCTCCGAGATGATATTTGGGAAACTTCCCATTTTCGGCAACATTTCGATGTAAATTGTTCTAGCGAATAGACGACAAATTAATATTTCATCCGGAACCTGTCCTAGACGTTTTCTGCTGACCTGACTGAGACTACTGGAAGCCCTCCGAGATGATATTTTGGAAACTTCCCATTTGCGGGAACATTTCATTGTAAATTATTCTAGCGAACAGACGACAAATTGAATTTTCATCCGGAACCAGTCGTAGACGTTTTCTACTGACCTGACTGAGACGACTGCTCGACCTCCGAGATGATATTTGGGAAACTTCCTATTTGCGGGAAAATTTCGATGTAAATTTTTCTAGCGAACAGACGACAAATTGAAATTTCATCCGGAACCAGTCGTAGACGTTTTTTACTGACCTAACTGAGACGACTCCACGACTTCCGAGATGATATTTGGGAAACTTCCCATTTTCGGCAACATTTCGATGTAAATTATTCTAGCGAACAGACGACAAATTGAAATTTCATCCGGAACCGGTCGTAGACGTTTTCTACTGACCTAACTGAGACGACTGCACGACCTCCGAGATGATATTTGGAAACTTCCCATTTGCGGGAACATTTCAATGTAAATTATTCCAGCGAACGGACGACAAATTGAATTTTCATCCGGGACCAGTCGTAGGTGTTTTCTACTGACCTAACTGAGACGTCTGCACGACCTCCGAGATGATATTCGGGAAACTTCCTATTTGCGGGAACATTTCGATGTAAATTGTTCTAACGAACAGACGACAAATTGAAATTTCATCCGGAACCAGTCGTAGACGTTTTCTACTGACCTAACTTGGACGACTGCACGACCTCCGAGATGATATTTGGGAAACTTCCCATTTTCGGCAACATTTCGATGTAAATTGTTCTAGCGAACAGACGAAAAATTGAAATTTCATCCGGAACCGGTCGTAGACGTTTTCTACTGACCTAACTGAGACGACTGCACGACCTCCGAGATGATATTTGGAAACTTCCCCTTTGCGGGAACATTTCAATGTAAATTATTCCAGCGAACGGACGACAAATTGAATTTTCATCCGGGACCAGTCGTA
>CM055403.1:108591906-108616823 GCA_029228625.1 Pseudolycoriella hygida
TCTACTGACCTAACTGAGACGTCTGCACGACCTCCGAGATGATATTCGGGAAACTTCCTATTTGCGGGAACATTTCGATGTAAATTGTTCTAACGAACAGACGACAAATTGAAATTTCATCCGGAACCAGTCGTAGACGTTTTCTACTGACCTGACTGAGACGACTGCTCGACCTCCGAGATGATATTTGGGAAACTTCCTTTTTGCGGCAGCATTTCGATGTAAATTGTTCTAGCGAACAGACGACAAATTGAAATTTCATCCGGGACCAGTCGTAGACGTTTTCTACTGACCTAACTGAGACGAGTGAAGGACTTCCGAGATGATATTCGGGAAACTTCCTATTTGCGGGAACATTTCGATGTAAATTGTTCTAACGAACAGACGACAAATTGAAATTTCATCCGGAACCAGTCGTAGACGTTTTCTACTGACCTGACTGAGACGACTGCTCGACCTCCGAGATGATATTTGGGAAACTTCCTTTTTGCGGCAGCATTTCGATGTAAATTGTTCTAGCGAACAGACGACAAATTGAAATTTCATCCGGGACCAGTCGTAGACGTTTTCTACTGACCTAACTGAGACGAGTGAAGGACTTCCGAGATGATATTCGGGAAACTTCCTATTTGCGGGAACATTTCGATGTAAATTGTTCTAACGAACAGACGACAAATTGAAATTTCATCCGGAACCAGTCGTAGACGTTTTCTACTGACCTAACTTGGACGACTGCACGACCTCCGAGATGATATTTGGGAAACTTCCCATTTTCGGCAACATTTCGATGTAAATTGTTCTAGCGAACAGACGACAAATTGAAATTTCATCCGGAACCAGTCGTAGACGTTTTCTACTGACCTATCTGAGACGACTGAAGGACTTCCGAGATGATATTTGGAAAACTTCCTATTTGACGGAACATTTCGATGTAAATTTTTCTAGCGAACAGACAACAAATTGAAATTTCAGCCGAGACCAGTCGTAGACGTTTTCTACTGACCTAACTGAGACGACGGCACGACTTCCGAGATGATATTTGGAAAACTTCCCATTTGCGGGAACATTTCGATGTAAATTGTTCTAGCGAACAGACGACAAATTGAAATTTCATCCGGGACCAGTCGTAGACGTTTTCTCCTGACCTAACTTGGACGACTGCTACACGTCCGAGATGATTTTTGGGAAACTTCCCATTTGCCGAAACATTTCGATGTAAATTGTTCTAGCGAACAGACGACAAATTGAAATTTCATCCGGAACCAGTCGTATACGTTTTCTGCTGACCTAACTGAGGCGGATACACAACCTCCGAGATGATATTTGGGAACCTTTCTATATGCGGGAACATTTAGATGTAAATTGTTCCAGCGAACAGACTGACCTAACTGAGACGAATGCACATGATATTTATTACAACGTTTACGACGTTTTCTCCTGACCTAACTTGGACGACTGCTACACGTCCGAGATGATTTTTGGGAAACTTCCCATTTGCGGAAACATTTCGATGTAAATTGTTCTAGCGAACAGACGACAAATTGAAATTTCATCCGGAACCAGTCGTATACGTTTTCTGCTGACCTAACTGAGGCGGATACACAACCTCCGAGATGATATTTGGGAACCTTTCTATATGCGGGAACATTTAGATGTAAATTGTTCCAGCGAACAGACTGACCTAACTGAGACGAATGCACATGATATTTATTACAACGTTTACGACGTTTTCTCCTGACCTAACTTGGACGACTGCTACACGTCCGAGATGATTTTTGGGAAACTTCCCATTTGCGGAAACATTTCGATGTAAATTGTTCTAGCGAACAGACGACAAATTGAAATTTCATCCGGAACCAGTCGTATACGTTTTCTGCTGACCTAACTGAGGCGGATACACAACCTCCGAGATGATATTTGGGAACCTTTCTATATGCGGGAACATTTAGATGTAAATTGTTCCAGCGAACAGACTGACCTAACTGAGACGAATGCACATGATATTTATTACAACGAGATTGCATTATTTACAACGGCAGAATGGTACGTGGAATTAGCCAAATAATGATTTAGCAATCACAAATTTGACTTGCTGTGTGAAAATATTACCGTTTAGTTTTATTCGTAAGATGGCGATTGCATAGATTTTTGCGTTGCCGCTGCAGCGAAATGTGAAGGATCTGTTTAACTCATATACAAAGGCTTGGTTTGGCGGAGCCAAAGGAAATCGTTAAGTTAGAATAAAAATGTTGACGTTCGAGCGATACGTAACGCTGAGGCTGGTCTCCCTCTACATCGTAACGTTCGTTATGGCTTGCCGGATACACGTAGTTTTTCGTTTTTCGCAAATTGTTACCTAATTAATATTAATATTCCTTAATTTGTAGACTCGAAAGAAAGACGACACTTGCAAGATGCTTTGCGGAAACGTGGAACGTTAAAATGGAACAGCACTGCTAGCCTTAATAAAGGGGAATTAATCACCAGCCGACGCCCTCATCCAAAATTGAATAAATTGGCAGATGATTACTCAACCTGCCCTTATTGTGTTGGAACATATTCAAAAACGAACATTCGACATCACATTTCCCAGTGCGTTAAAAAGACTGTGAAAGGGGAACGAATTGCAGCGCTTAGCAGAGGAGTGGAAGGGCGAATACACGAAAATGCCAGCGACCGATTAGGATATCTCATAAGCGGGATGAGATGTGATGCTATAGTTAAGTTGATTCGTTATGACTGGCTAATTATCGTCTATGGAAATAAAATGAGCTCCAAGTACACCGCTTCATATCATATCGCATCCTATGGGAAATGAAAATCATGCATCCTGAACTGACCGATCTAGCATCAATTTTTCACGTGGAATACTACCAATCGTTAGTGATGGCTATTAAAACAATGGGCAAATTTAATCCGGCTACAAATGAATTCAAGGCTCCCGCAATGGCTACATTTTCAGTCACTTTAATGAAATTGATTGGAAAGTTTCTCGGTGCTGAGTACATATTACGACGTGATCGCGACAACAAGGTGGAGACAAGCGATTTTTTAACATACATGGAAAGCGACATTGGTATTTCTGTGCTGAAATTGGTAGCAGACACTCAATCAAGAATGAAACGAGAAAAGCTACAAAATTTGCCTACAATGGAAGATGTCAAAAAATTAATCAAATATATCAACAGCGAACGAAGTGCCCGCTTTCATCAGTTAGAGGAAAATTACACGTACGAGAACTGGGTTAAATTAGCCGAAATCACAATGGCTTGGATAATCGTTTTTAACCGCCGACGTACTGGTGAAGTCCAAAATATTCTTGTTAACGAATTTTATGTTCGTCAATCAATCGGTGACCAGTCGAATGATCAGTTGTTGTCGCAATTATCCGACGAGTCGAAGCAAATAGCAAAACGATTCAAGCGAATGAAAATTCGAGGTAAGAAGGGGCGTACAGTGAAAGTGTTGATAAAGCCGCAAATCGACAAATCCATCGAATTGCTTCTCCGTTACCGATCGACCGTCGGAATACCGACCATCAACCATTACTTGTTCGGACTGCCTTCGTCGTGTAATAGAACAGTAAAAGTAATCAATGCATGTCAGGTTCTACGCTGTTTGGCAGAATCGTGCGGAGCAACCAACCCTTCGAGTCTTCGCGCTACAAATTTAAGAAAACACATGGCGACGGCTTGTGTAGAATTGGATTTAAATGATTCGTCGGTCACAGAAGTCGCTGAATTCATGGGACATGCAGAAAAAATCCACCGAGAGTTTTATCGTCAGAATCCGATTGACCGTGAAATCGTCCAGATTTCCAAGCTGCTTGAGGCGGCACTGGGTAATTTAGAAAATGCTGACGATGATGATGAAGAGGATGATAAAGCTATCGAAGGCGATATTGGGATTCCTATTTCGTTCGTCGATCAAGGTGGGTCACAAATTGATTGCAATTGTTGTATTAGAGAATAAATTAATTAATTTTCGTAGAAGTTACAGGCACACAGTTGAAGGAGCCCATGGATACATTTGAATATACTGACGATTTAATGGAGAACGTGTTATTCGATAAGCCTAACGATATGGAAGCTAGTGTATCCAGAAGTAAGTTACATTCAGATAATAATTTAGCATACAAAAACCCCTTAAAAAGTAAAGTGTGACACAGTCCTCTCTTTAAACAAAATTGCTTCACTTTTTTCAAAACAAAATTACGTTGTCTTCAAAAAATTGCGTCACAAACACAACATCGGAATAATTTTTCTGTACTTTCAGTATTATCATTAATTTTGGAAGCAGACTTACGGACTGCGTCACACTTTACCTTTAAAAAGGGTTCTGTATGCAATATCAGTCGCTGTGGAAGTTTTCAGTTGTTATAACTTCATGTCATTTTCTACTGCATTCGGAACACTTCTTGTCACCTTCGGCTGCCTCCGGAACACATAATATCACCTTCGACTACCTTCGGAACACTTCAAGTTACCATCGGCTACCTTCGGAACACTTCGTGTCACCTTCGACTCCCTTCTGAACACTTCAAGTCACCATCAACTATTTTCGGAACACTTCGCGTCACCTTCGGCTACCTTCGGAACACTTCGTGTCACCTTCGGCTACCTTCGGAACACTTCGTGTCACCTTCGGCTACCTTCGGAACACTTCGTGTCACCTTCGGCTACCTTCGGAACACTTCGTGTCACCCTCGGCTACCGTCGGAACACTTCGTGTCTCCAATTCTTCTCCAACCAACTGTCAAGGTATTCTAATTCAGAATATAGCAAAAAATCAAAGATGGCGTCACTTTGATAGTTGGCAACCATTTTCTCAGTATCTCATAAAATTCTCCTCAACAATATTTTTTCGACGAAATCAACTGTCGAGGTAGAATATAGCAAAACATATAGGGGACCGGTGCGCATCAGAATATATGTTGCAAATAGATTCGAACGTATCTAAATTGGATTGGAAATTGCCGAAATGGCAATATTGAAAAATCCGTCCGAAGAAATGGCGCAAAAAAACATCTCCAATCCTAAAAAAAGCCCGAAAATTAAAAAATGGAAAAAATTTGAAAAAAAAAGTTGCACTAGTCCAGATCTTAGAACCTAGCTAGAGCACTTAGGAGAGGCCTTGATCCATAATACCATGAATAAAAAAGTTCGCCTCTTTTTTCTCTGCAACACTGCACAAAAAACCTTATCATTAAAGAAATATTCACAAAAAACCACCAATTATCGTGTAGGATTGCGCAGCATGAGTTGGGCCCACACTGAGGACTCTACAGCTCGAACCACTTAACAGATTTCCACTTATTTAGTTTTAGTGATTTTCTTACGTCCATGTCTTTTATTTAAAACCTTCAAGAGCGATTTCCGTTCTAATTTCGCATATATATATATATATATATATATATATAAATCAAAAATCTTGATATCTGAAGGTTTTTTTTTTTTTTTTTTTTTCCTCGGAAGCTTTAATTTGATCGTGGGATTTGAAATAATATAGTTAGGGATTTTCCTTGACTTTTCGATCCTTTTTTTTTTTTTTTGACGTTTCGTTAATTTTATTTTAACATCTTCAGCCACAATAAGGACAGCTGTGAGGTACATGAACGATCTTATAAATAGTCTTGAGATATTAGAATTAAACATAATTACTTACAATGAACAAATAGTTTCCCCAAGAAAGGTGCGTTTTGAAAAACCTACAAAAACTTTTTCTTATGTCTGCATGCGTTTACATTAATTCACTGTTTAGTCATTGCGAAAAATTGCCACGAACACTTATTCTCATATTTACGAAAACTAAGTAGAGAGGGCAGTGAACTTTAATCAAGTGCTGTGAGAGTGAGTAGGTGTTGTTCATAGAACCCATATTTTTCAAACTTGATTACAACAAACTTTTGTACGCAGCGCTAATGTTTTCGGTGTCTTTTCTAAAATTTACTGAATTTGGGTGAGATAATATGTAAAGCGATTCAAGTACTTTTCTTTTTGTGTAGTTGTGCTCCACAGCTAAGATAGAAAAATTCTCAATGTCTGGCACATGAGCAGCTTCATAGTAGTGATGTACTAGCGCCGTGGTTCCATTCAAATCGTTGGTTTGATTAAAGGTTTTGATGTCATCAACATGTTGTTCCATTCTAGTTCCTGCATCGTGGCCCGTGGTTCCAATGTAACAATCATCACAAATGGCGTTGAAACCATCCCCCAAGCAAGGAATGTCATAGACTGCGTCGTACATATTTTCTTTCAACGTCTTTTGCTTGGGTTTCGAAAAGTCAAGGAAAATCCCTAACTATATTATAAATCAAAAAGTTCTACCAACCTTCAAAAAAACCATGTTTTTTACCACCTTTTCGACCATAACTTCGAAAGTTTTCAACCGATTTTGCCTGTAATCAATTTTTTGATTATGTTTCAGGAAAAAAAAGTTTTTGAAAATCGGATAGTACTTACCCGATTTATGTCGAAAAAACACGTTGGCCCTAGTAGGATTTCAGTTTTAGGGCACCAAATTTTAAAATCCCCAGCCCTTTCAAACAAAAAAAAAACTTATGACATTCGGAAAAGATTTACTCGAGTTATGTACAAAAGACCAAAAACCACTTAAACGGTCCTAGCTCATTGACTCTTGGGCCGATGATGCCCAGATTCAATCCCATAAAAGATTTGCCGATTACCTTTCAGGGAAAAAAGGTTTTTGAAAATCGGTTGAGTTTTACTCAAGTTATAGCGGTGACGGACGGACGGACATTTTTTTTTATTGTTGATTCGTCATCTAAGGACCATGATCGAAGCTCTCCCCCCCTACTCCCGGGTCGAAATTGGGGTGGTTACAAACGTCGTGCTAAACGCATAAGACCGCTTTTCGAAGAACTTCGTTCTTCGTAAGGGTCTAAAAATCCAAGATGGTGCCCACAGTGGGATCGATGGTAATAGTAGCGATCTTAATTATGCAACTGCTCACGAATTTTACATAGAAATTTTCTGTCTGTCTTTTCTGTGAAGTGAGGAACAACTTTGCTGAAGAAACTTTTTTCTATCACTTACATTTCAGAAGTTAGTGAATGTTGAAGTCGAAGTTTTTGAAAAATGCTGTGTTCTTCTGGCGTTTGTGATGTTGCAAAATTGTTTATCACGAAATGAGAAACAAGTTTGCTGAAGAACCAATTTTTCCATCAATTTTGTTATTATTATTTATTGCTAGCCAACAGCTTTCAAAGATTACTGGCTTCATCAATGTGGATAACTACAATTAAATATTCGGCAAACTGGAATAATGTTTTCGGCCCAGTCGACCCGTCGAAGCGTCAAACAACTTTGCCTCGTCACCACTGATCATTTCCGCAGACCAGCAGCGTTCGGTAAATGTGACGTCGTCATGATCATAGCGTAATGGTCGTGATAGATGATAACATGTAATGAAAACAAATACAAAATATTTGACTAGAATTAGTTAGATACAAGGTAGTTCAACAAACAATTGTAATTCAAAGAACTTTCTTAAAAAAACCCTCAAACGTGACCTAAGACCAGGACAGAAGTCAACAATTTTTAAGGGAGTGCATCATACCCTATTTTTTAAAAATATGTTAAGAAACTTATGAAATTTGTAGAAATTTTTGAGAAACTTTAGAAATATTTGAGAAATTTTAGAAATATTTGAGAAATTATAGAAATATTTGAGAAATTTTAGAAATATTTGAGAAATTTTAGAAATATTTGAGAAGAAATTCTAGAAATGTGAATTGGAAATTAAAGAAATCGGTTGTGATTTCAATAAATGTGTATTTAAATCCGAGTTTCTAACAATGAAAATAGAATTACTTATTTTTTTTACATTTTTTGGCTTTAGTGGTCAGGAAATCGGTTCTTCGTTTTATTGAAATTTAATTGAATTTTGTTTTATTTGAAATTTCTTGACGCAATTATCCAAAGCGATGTGGAAAAGCTGTAATGTCGTATAAAATAGTCGCCGTCGGTAAGAGTTGATGGCGCTGTTGATAGAGCCCAATTCCACAATGGGGATGAAAACAATTATAAAACAAATTTACAGAGGAATCTCAACACACATCTCAATTGTGTACATTTTTTCGCACTTTTGGCAAACGTACCCCATAAATTAACTCTTTGCGTGCAATATACCTATATAAGCTACCTTACGTCGTTTTGAGAAATTGGAGATGTTCAATGTTGTATTTCTAGTCAGAAAACGAACCAATGCGCGAAGACATTTGAGAATACATCGAATACATCTTCTTACTTTCTGAACGATATTTTAAAAGTTATTTGAATCTGACTCAAACACGATTTTGGAATTACGGGATAAAAAGAAAAAGCTTTTTGAGTGTCTGGTTAATTGCATCGATAACAGTCTGGAAAATGGATGGGAGCAGCTCTTTTTGAATGAGATTATTTGTGAGAACGATGATACATATTTCCTCAGCCACAGATTAATTAATGAAGGCTTGACACGAAGAAACAATAGTTCTCTCGTATTGAGATCTGAGGAACGAGAAGCTATCGTACGATCATTGTTGTAGCATTTAGATCAGCGCCTTGGCTTCGACGATTTCATGCAGGAATATTTGCAACCCCTTCATCCGATCAATATCTTGGCATCCGAAGAGTCTCTTCAATTGTGTCACAAATTCATTGCTACGGATTTCGAACCAAATACCTTCATAGAAGAGTACCGGGCTGCAGCCGATTTAGTACATAACTATGAATGTAAAGCCCCACCCGACACTATTAAAGCATTACAGCAACTTTCAACTCAACCTTTCAACGGCTATCAAAACTGCTTTAGGAAGATTAGCAGCAAAACCACTTTTGGCAAAAATTGAACGATTCATCAGTAATAATCTGGCATATCGCATTAATTCTTGTTTTGTAACGCGATTTTTGTTATACAACATCAAGTTTATTTACAAGAACGTGAAGATGAACATGCCTACAGTGGAAAAATTAGACCCAAGTCCTGCAGAGCATCATTGGATGGCTCAGAAGAGTAGAAAGCCAATTCAGGGCTCCAAGACAAGATAGCAGGAATGGTTTGTAGGCGTATTCAACGAAACGGAAGAGCTGTTGGCACGAAAACTTATGTTAATTGTGAGATTTTGAAAAATCAAATACAATTTCATATCATGGGCAAATGAATTTACAACAAAAAATCAACTTTAATTGATTTCCTTAAATTTTGAGAAACTTTAGAAATATTTGAGAAATTTAAGAAATATTTGGGAAATTTTAGAAATATTTAAGAAACTTTAGAAATTTGAGAAATGCAGTTTTCAAAAAATAGGGTATGGAGTGCATTATATCCTAGTGTTTTTCGCCTGCGAAGAAAGGAACACTTCCAGAAAGATGAGTAATTCCAATAACTTTATTTAAAAAAACTGAAACATGACCTAAGACCAAGACAGAAGCTAACAATTCTGGAGGAAGTAAATGAACTTCCGGAATTATTCGTGTGGGAAGAATAATGCACTCCTAGAACAAAGACGACCATTATGATCCTCAGAACTCCTACAGAATAACTTTATGTATAAGTTTCCATTAAAAGAAACACCAAAAATAATTATGGAATCGCGAACAGCGGCGACGTTCTCGAGTTCTTTCATTTAAGCATCTTTGGCTACTCTCCCTTGTCTAATTATTTCAAATTGTCATAGTTTTATGCCGGCGCATTAAAGCCTAATTAATTAGTTTTCATTAAAAAAATTTTTTTGCAAATCGGTCAAAAAATGACTTCACAAATGAATTTAGTCCACAACTACTACAAAATCAGCCGCTGTGCGCCGCCTTGCGGGCATCCTTTGACAACTAAAATTTTTGAGTCTATCTACAATATTCGGTGGCTCAACATGGCCATTATTCACCTTATCAGTGTCCTCTCTACGTCGAATTTCCTCTTCGTAGTTTTAATAGTGCCGAAAATAACTTTGTTAAAAGCTCCTTCCAGGCCCAAAAAAGTTGCCAGAGTATTTCCGCCGAATTCCACTGACTTTTCCATACTGAAAACCTCCTTATGTAGGGCTGAGTCTACGGATTTGCCTGATTTATAGGCATACTGGTTTTTATGCAACGACTTTGACTTCAAAATGACGTCTTGCACGTATGTATCGCACATTCTTTCGACCGTTTTCAACACGAAAGACGTGAGGCTTATCGGTCTAAGGCGTCTAAGGCCCATGATTATAATATACGTCGTTATACGATGTATACGGGCATAACCTGGCCTGAAGTGCATAGCGAAAATATGCTAGAAAAAAATTGATATTGACGGCTTTCCAAGTCTTTTTAGGAAAAAGAACTTTTTCAGTGACAAGAAATTTTTTAAGTTTTGACTTAATTTTTTGAATGCCCATGCACAGCCCAATGTAAACGTGACGTTGACACTGCCCACGCCCAACGCCCGCAGGCATGGGCAGCCCACTTACCTCTAGTCTGTGCACAAAAAAGTACGGGCGTGCGAATAGCAGTTTCGTTATCCACTTTGGTTTTGTTGTGTAAACGTTTATTATTTTGTTTTATTTTTTACTTTCGTTAAAATCAGGGAATCTTACATATTTTTAAACGTTCATTACTGAACTATGCGTACTGAGAGAGAAGAGCAAAATGAAGCTCTGTTAAATGAAATTTATATTAAAGAATTCACTCGTCTTGAGCGAGATTCGGTTGCAATCATTTGTATATTGCGTAGACGAACCAATTCCCTAGGCTCTTTATCCACCTAATTTGTTTTCTTTGAGTGGGCTCAATATTGGACTCCCCAATAAGGAGCTTAAGCGCCCAATTCTTCTTGAATTTTCATCAGTGCCACATCTAGCACTCTGAACGCCCTGGACCACTTGATTCTATCGTCTTTATTTCTTTTATTCCTGATAATAAATATTCATCAGCTAACCCGAGCGAAAAAAATTGTCGATTGAGGGCAATTGAGGTCCGCAGAAGAGTTGAAGACAAATATGGGCTACTGACAGATTTATTAGCTTGAACAAAACACGTGTTGTGCCGACGAAAGGTTAATTAAAACCGAATCAAAGGAAGGTAAACCTGTAACCTCAAACGTCCTCAATAAGATAATATAATTTTACGATCAATGGTTGTAAGGGTTTTTCGTTGTCTCTCGGTGCCTATCGGTAAATTGTCTTCCAATTTGAGGGTACGCTTGTCCTCGCTAGAACGTTCTTTTTCGCTCAGGAGGTGGTACTCAAAGATCGTGTTAAATAAATAAAATAAAATAAAATAATAAAAAATAATTAAATAATACAATTTTACAATCGGTGATTAAAAATTTTCATTTAACTATTTAAATAAAAAATCTCTTTAATTTTCGCATTCTGTGGAATCGTTCCCGTAATAGCAGCCACATTTCCACGTTGAATGGCAAAGCTTATTTTTTGAATGAAAATTGATTTACCGTGAACATTTCCAGATTTAGAATTTAGAATAGGGCCCAACTTTTTAACAAATAATTTTGCAGCTTCGCTAAATGTACCAAAAGTCTTCACAGCAAACGGCAAAAAATAATAATAAATAAAATAAAATGGGAAAGTTCACAATAGCAACGAGCACTACTCGAACATATGTAGGTGACTTTCGCATTTTGCATAAATCGACAATACTTTCGACTTTCTTTATGAGTACAATCAAATATCAAAGTTGTTTTTAAACACAAACGAAATCTAAGAAATAGTTATAGTACTTAACTTAGTTGGAGTATGAAACATCAGCTAGCTTATTCCAGTGCCTCACTGTGCCAGCGCCCTGGACCGTGGTTCAATTGGTCTCTATGAAGATGTGGTACTGTCTCCCTACCCGCCCACCTAAAAAAACATCAATAGCTATGGGGCTGTCCCTAAATTACGTAACACATTTTTGGCCGCTTACCCCTCCCCCCCCACCTCCCCTAAAGCCCGTAACAATCTGTGACAAATTCTTGTACCCCCCCCCCCCCCCAGAGCGTTACGTAATTTAGGGACAGCCCCTATTCTCGTGTCATGTGGTTTTAAATTCGATTCAATATCAAAGTTAATAATTTACTTTCAGAAAAGTTTTCAAAAAAAACATGGAACAAAGAAGAGCTCGCAGCTGTGCATGCAGCGTTTGCCGCCCATTTTAAAAAAGGAACTTTGCCGTCGTTTGCCGAGATTGTACAAAAACAAGATGAGTACCCCGCATTGAAATCTCGTACGTGCCCGCAAATAAAAACGTGGATCAATAATCAGAAAAAAAAAAAACAAAAAACAAAAAAACATTGATCTACGAATTCGCCAACTGAAGATCTCATTCGAGGTATTGATTTAACTCTAGTGGATTCTAGCATTTGAATATTTTTAATTTGTTTTCCAAAAATTTGTCAACGTAATTTTTAATTCACATTTTTTCAATTTTAAACTTTTTTCCGCCTTGAATTTTACAAATGCTGAATTTAATTTAATTTGTTGTTGTACTTCGCCATTTTCTTTAATTTTACGAATGTTACGTTTGTTGCTGAATTTAATATTAATTTTAAAACCTCGTTGTACTTTGCCATTTTTTTTTTATATATTCCTGCGTGTAATAAAAATATTTGTAACTTCGTTATGCTTCGCACTGTAAATACATTTTTCATTTATATGTTCTGCATTTAATCAAAATATCTATTTTAACCAATCTTTCTTTGATTTAGCTATCGTTGGAGATTTTAAGCCTGCCGTGTGACGAGGTTGAATGAAAATCTTCCCGCTGAGCACTTTTTCGCCGCTTGGAAGAAATGCTTCCAACGTGGCACTTTGAAGTCGGCCACTAGTGGTACCTAGCGGTCACAATCTGTGCTTAGCTGTCACTAGTGGTACCTAGCGATGGCTAGCGGACACTGGCGATAGCTTGCAGGCACTAGCGGTGCCAAGCTGTCATTAGCGGTGATTAGACTGTCCTAGTAGTGCTTAGCGGTCGCTAGCGGTGCCTAGCGGTCGCTAGCGGTGCCTAGCGGTCGTAAACGGTGCTTAGCGGTCGCTAGCGGTGCTTAGCGGTCACTAGCGGTGCTTGGTGGTCACTAGCGGTGCTACTGTCACTCTCTTTTTCTGACGAAGCATATCATTTTAAGTGTAAGACGTAAATTTAAACCTTCACTTATTAACAATAACCGGATGCCACCTACATACAGAGTACCTACACACCATTCTTGGTCGGTAAAAAAAAAACAGCTTTCAACTGGCTTCAAGATTTCAAAGCTGTTGGACTTTTCGAAGAAGTATGAGTAACAAATTTTACGTTTTCCTAAATTCTGCTTAAAAAATCAAAAAATCGTTAGATTTTTATGTCATTTATTAAAACATTTTTAGACCCATACGAAGTAAACGTTGCGTTGCGTTTAGCAGGACATTTGTGAATAGTCAAATTTCGACCCAGTAGTTGGTGTGTTTTTAGTTTTGAGGGTGAAATACACTGGGCTTCAAGTAAATCGTTACAATTTAATGATTCTGCTTCTACATGCGGTAGAAGTAGGGCATACGGCTACGCACTTATATATATGTAAAAGAGCAAACGACCAGCTGAATATTGAAAAATAATGTTTGATGTTTGTAGTTTGTTTTAGGGCCCACCCTAACAGAAAAACCTGTAAAAAAAATCTTCTTTTTTTCCTCTGAAAGATCATTAAAAAAGTGTTGAAAAACGTATTTTTTAAAGCTCGGTGAAATTTTTTTGCCTCAGGAAACTGACCGGAAAAATTTGGTGAGAATTTGTCGAGTGATTCGCATTTCAGTCCACATAGAGTACGCATAACTCATGCGACGTGACCCTATGTGATAAGTTGGTTTTTTTTAGGAACGTACGAAGAATGTGGTGCTTCGGAAAAGGTCTATTGTGTTTGCCACTACGTTTGTAACCAGGGGATTTTGGACACGGGAGTTGGTTAGTTTTTCGTTTTGGGAAAAACGAGAAAAATCTGCAAAAGAACGATGTCAGTCCGTCCGTTTGTCAACACGATAACTGGGGCCCTAAAACTGAGTCTTTACAAGGGCGCGCTTTTTCTCTATGAATCTGGTAAATCTTTTTTTTCTGAAAGGTATTGAAGTGATTAGAGGATTGAATTTGGGCAAAAACCTGATTTTTTGAAGGTGAAACTTTTAATGATGAGGTTTTTCGTGCAGTGTTGTAAAGAAAATATGGGGTTTTTCGGCCAATTTAAGTTGGCCCTGGCGCAAAAATTTTTTATTGCTATGTTGCAGAGAAATTGAGATGAACTTTTTTGTCCATAAGTTTGCGTCAAAATAATTACTTACTTTTTACTTTTGCGCAGGTTTTTGCAGTGGTAATAACCTGCGCAGAAGTAAAAAGTTCGTAATTATTTTGACGCCGGTAGCCCAAAAAAATGTGTTGGTTTTTTGTTGATTATTTCTTTAAAAATTTTTTTTGAAATTTTTTTATGAACATTATTATTATAAAAATATATGAAATTGGTTTTTTGAAAAATTTGGATTTTTTGTAGTAGGTTGGAAAACATTTTTACACCGTTGCTTTGGACGGGTTTTTCAATATTGCCCTTTCGGCAATTTCCAATCCAATTTAATGTGGACGTAATTTCTTAACGTAATTTCATATTACTGAGAGGCAATATTTATTTAGACAAGTTCGAGTTTTTTGCAACATCTATTCTGTGATGCGTACGGGTCTCTTGTATAATGTTTAATAAATAACTTTTGTGAGGTTTTTTTGCTGTATTTCAGTGTTTTTTTGGGAAATGGAAGTATGTATCCGAGGCCGATGCTTGGTGCTTCAGATCGGGTCTAACACAAAAAATTTTTTTAGGAAGGTATAGAGAAAATTGAAGGTAACTTTTTGCTTACGTAGGCAATCAATTTTTTACACCGTCACTTCAGAAGGGTTCTTGACATGACAATTTTCAGTATAATTTCATTACATTATTAGATTTTTCTTTCAGTTTAGGCTTTATAGGCGTTCGTACGTACCCGCAAAGCATATATTTTTATGAATAAACCTCCATAACGAATAATTTGTAAAAATTTTAGGTGCGAAACCACTTTAATAACTTTTGTAGCTCAATAGACAAATAATAATAATAACACACATTCGAAGCAAGAGTTTGATTTATTTCAAAGCAAAATTTCTAACTTGTTAACTTTATGAAAACGAGAAATTGAATTTTTTGTTTAATTTGTTCAGGGCTCTTATCTCGGCACGATCCTTGTCAGATTCTGGAATACTCTCTTTAAACTCAAAAAATGTGTATTTTTTGTCAGTGACATAGCCCTGTGCTGTGACTTTTTGGGCTCTTCGTATACCATCTGCATCAGCTGAGTATACGAAGCCTGGGCAAAACTTTGCGTTTTTTTTATTGGTGAACTTCATCCAACCGAATTCGCACTTCTGTAGGTTGTTTCTGCATTGCTTAACGACCTCATCGTGAGTACCTAATGTCTGAAAAAATATAAACAAAACATTACAGGTTTTTTATTTTCTTCCGAGCGTATATAGAAACTTCTCAGCACCCTTTTAGCAGAGGAAGACCGAAAGGTCTAGTAAAAAGATCG
The DNA here is from genome assembly GCA_029228625.1 of Pseudolycoriella hygida. Lineage (NCBI taxonomy): Eukaryota > Metazoa > Arthropoda > Insecta > Diptera > Sciaridae > Pseudolycoriella > Pseudolycoriella hygida. The sequence goes on from CM055403.1 coordinate 108,607,454, forward strand.
GGATCTCGAAATCTGCTGCTTAAATTAGCGAAGTACAACAACAAAAGGCGAAGGTGGTTGTGTCAATTAACAGACAGCTTTAAATCAAAATGAATACTTGAGAGTTAAAATCTGCACCGTGAATCTTTGCCAGTTCAGAGCAACTCTCACGTAAATTGTTCTGGCTATTATAGTAGCAGGCAGAGCTTTCAGCTCCAACAACAGAAGAAGAAATATTATTATGGAACCCACTATTCCAACAGTTTTCTGACGAGATCCCATCGTATTGAGAATTGCCCATGTGGAGTCTTGTTATGCATAAAGTTCACAAAAGAATTATTTTAGGCTATGGTGAGAAGTCATATGATGACCTGCTGGTGCAGTAGCGGCATTAAGCTATTGGAATGACTTTGAAGATGGAATTCATAGCGAATAAAAATCTTGTCAGCTGGGTTTTCGAAACGCAAAGCTATGTTTGAGACTGGTCTGAGATTTACTATGGATTAGATATGGCAAATTTAAACCGTACAAATAACGGGGACACGTGATCTGCTGAAAGAACGTTGAGAGGCTCTCTTAAAACCAATGTATGGAACTGGGGCAGACCTTCCACCGCATGGCTAAAGAATTTAAAAGCGATCAGTCACTCGTATCCATGTCAAAGACGGGACTGGCAGATTTTTTAGGAAAGAAATTCTGGCGTAATTTAAGCTGAATTTCAACCAGCAAGCAGACAAGTCTACCGGGTCTCTATACAAATTGGTAGCGAAGGTGGAGAAGGTGTCTCAAACAAGACCAAGTGTTAAAACGAGTGGCAGACGGAATAGAAGAAGCTGACGAATGAGATCAAAATAATTGCTGAGTGGCTAAATGAAGGAAGAGCTTATGCTCAGACGGCCTGACGAATTTGGCCAAGCGAAACTGAAACTAGGCGTAACGTTTGCAAGCTGAAATGGATTGCTTATGTCGAGGAAAAGACACAACAGATTTTGGTGGGTAACTACTTTCGAAGGAATTAATGTGTGCCCTCTTTAGGATAATTCTGTTGCTGTATGAGAATATAAATTGTCTATGATGAGCCACTGTTCTGTGGTGTGGTGATATACAGGACCTATTCATATGAAACTGGACAACCTACTATGTTTGTCATTTTCACACTAACATTGAATGACTGAGAGAATCATATAAGGTGTCCAGTTTCTTATGAAAGGCCCAGTATTATTGCTAGCACTGTTGGACAGGTTCTTTGTGGTGACGAGTAAGTTCACATGATTTAAATGCTGAACGGGAATGATAGTAGACAAATGATAGTAAGATCTTCGTTTCAAGATCTTGTACTTGATCATTCAAGGAAATCAAACAAACCTCACCTCTGGTTTCATTCTGTGTTCATCAGACATTTTTTCTTTTATCCAAGATGCTTCCGAAACTCTTATGTCCTGTGACTCAGCTACCTTTTTCTCTAATTCAACGATTTTGCTGTTTAATTGTGGAATCATCGCGGCTTTATTTTCAACAGTATTGAAATCTTGATCCAGTTTGCTGAATGCGTCCTTCGCTTCTTGAAGTTCCTTTTCCATGAATTCCTTATAAGCAGACATGTCAATCACCAGTTTTTCCGCCTTTTCTTCAAATACCGCATTCAGTTTCTCCGCTTCGACCAACACATTTTTTAGAGCAGCTACTTTATCGTTTTGCTCATTTATTTCTTTTTCGTTTCCATCTACGACCTTTTCCAACTGTTTAACCTTCTCTTCATATCTTGTTTGCAATTTCTCCGCTGCGACCAACGCATTTCTTAGAGCAGCTACCTCGTTGTTATTCTCTTTCATTTCTTTTCCATTTAGTTCCATGCTCATTTCTAAATTTTTCACCTTCTCTTCATGTCTTGTCGTCAATTTCTCCGCTTGGACCAACGCATTTTTCAGATCGGCTACCTCGTCGTTTTTCTCTTTTATTTATTTTTCTTTTCGCTCCATAGCCATTTCTTCGACCTTCTCTTCATATCTTAACTTCAATTTCTCCGTTTCAGCTAACACAACTTTCAGAGCAGCTATCTCGTCACTTTTTTCTTTCAATTCTTTTTCTTCTTCGTATCTGGCCGTTTCCATTTCTTTAGTTTTCGTACATCGTTCCCATTGATTCCGCTCCTCTTCCAACTGCGCTAGTTTTGCTTTCATCTCTGAATTTCTTTCAATTTCTGTGGGGTCGAACAAATCAAATCGGTTCGCTATTTCCCGAACGCTGTCTCGAATTTCAATAATCATTTCGCGTGATTCTGCATATAGAATAGGATTGGTAAGTTAGTTAGAAGTCAGAGACTTCCTTCAGATTGGAAAATTTCATTTGAATACTTTTAACAAAACGTAACTGCCGTGTGACACGCAATTATTTTATACGACTAGAAATTGCTTCACAACTTCAATTTATTAGAGCTCCTTTCGGGTTGAAATGTTGAAGAATGATTAAGATTTATTGTGACTTATAGCCTACTCGCATTTTATTCAAAATTAGTTGTGAATGTGCTTCCCCTGATATTCAGCTGAGCCACTTATATGAACAAAACTAGATACGTCTTCAAACGGGTTTACAACTGTTTTGGTTCGTATCGTATGAGTGGCTCAACCACTAAATTTAACTGAAGTTACGTGAGGTTCACAAAACTTTAAATATTCGATCGACATTACCAAAGAAGTTGAATATAATAGAATACGCATAATAAACGCTTTCATGTAGATCAACATCCACGCTCTTTTCGACATTAAGCGAGATGTTTGCCTACATCAAAATGTTCAATACGCTACTTCTATTATATACAGCTTCCTTCGGCATTACATACTAATGTACTCATTCGAGGTTCAGGTAAAGTTTCATACATTTTTACAAGCGAGGTGCAAAATGTAACAGGCACCGACTTCGAATGTTGCGAGATGATTACCCAAACAGTCATACTTGGGCACTATATTCATAGAAATCGTTGATTTGACGCAGATAAATTCAAGGAAAATTTAAAAGCACAGGAACCATCTTATTCTTAAATCTAAAGTACGTGAATCAATTTGTTACTACGCTATGAAAAGAAGCTGGCATTTCCGGAAGTCACAAATTTTTGTTTGGTACGCGACGTCACAAACTTTATGGATGACTCAGACAACATTTACAGAGGGAGGTTGTTCAGATGGCAACAATTTTGCAAATTACCTGATGAAAACATGTTTCCAGCGATAATTCGAATGTGAACGATTCACAAGAGCCTACCACGGGTGGCGATGGAGAGCCAGTTTGAAACTTCCTAGCCGAAATAAACTCATCACGGTAAAAAAGTAATGAGGAGACAGAATACAAAATTCTACTCAAACCGCATTCAACAAGTTTTAATAATTTTTTGTGGGGTTTCTGCGGCGTGGAATCACTGGCCGGCATTATTATAAGTCATTGCCGGGCATTCATAAGTCAACGCCGCGCACACAATAGTGCCAGCGGCTCACTTATAAATCACCGGCAGGTCTCATGAGTCACTTCCGTCAACTTTTTATGCTAGAATTTTATTAAAAGGTGCACAAGGCTATGAGAGAAAAGGGGGTTCGAAGGGGATGGGGACTGAAAGTTGGTGTTAGGATTTGTGTTATGGTTGAGAGTTGAAGTTAAGGTAAGGGGCTTATGGTTGGCGGTTGGAGTTGTTTTTTTTATTTTTTGGAGTTGGGATTGAGGTTTCAAGTTGGTTGCATGGTTGCCTTTCTTGAAATTAAAATATTCTTTCTTTATGTATGGTGAGTCGTCCTTGACAAATAGTACACAATAAATGTTAAAAAATGATATCGTTTGGCTGGCAGGCATTTTTATGTCAATTACCTAACTCCGTGATGTTCTTATAAAACATCCATATTTACTTACCGTTGAAAGCATCGTTGTTGGTTGTGTTCAAACGAGGGCGCTTAGACGCAGAGACCATCCGGGAACCACAACTTTCGCTTTCGAGGCAAGGTTCCTCTATATGTTTTTCGATTTCATTTGGTTGCTGATATGAATTGTATGATTTATTCAAAAAACTCATTTTGGGTAAAATAAAACTCACGGTATTGATCATGAATTTACCACATTGAAGAGATTGCCAGCCACTTTCAATATATTCTTCTTGTATACCAAACATTCTCATCTTCTTGGATACTGTGATCGGGTTCGGTGCACAAATAGTAGCTGGTACCGAGATGAAATGTTTCAGCCTGTCCAACGTACTCTCACACACACACAGTTCCAAAACTCGTAGATGCAACATGGGGAATATCAATTGATTGATGTTATTATCCGAAATAGCTTCACCAGTTGTTTGAATAGAAACTTTCCGGCTTTCGAGGGAAAACCACTGTTCGCCTAATAACCTTTTTCTCAAGGTCGGAAAGTTCTTCGAGCACCAATAGCCAAGCAATGCCGCTTGATCGAAGTCTCCACATTGACTTAATTGCTCATTCGGTGCAAGTGCCAGGACTAAATTTTTCTTTGCCATACCAGCCATAAACGCGACCTCTAAATAGTGGTCCATTTTGGTCCCTATTTTTTTCACTATATTTAAAAAGAGATCATTTTCCAGGTTACTATACAATGGTAGCAAGATGTATACTGGTGCATCCATTTCAAATAAAACGTTCACTGGCAGACTGACTGAATGATACTTTCAAGAAAATTACACAACAACGACTGATTTATTTGATGCGATTTACGACGATACGCTTTAGTTGAATTTGCTTTTTCACTTTTGACGGTTTTTTTTCTTTAGATTTTTGACTTAGATTTACTCGATCTTAACTATTTGTTAGATTTTTTTGTTGATTTTTTTGACTTAGATTTACTCGATCTTAACTATTTGTTGTTTGTTGTTTATTGAATTTGATTTTTCTTATCTATGTTCGCTTTTTGACGGTTTTTGATTTTTTACTTTTCGATTTAGACATTTGTACAGATACGCTTAATTTATTGTATTGTAACGTTTTGATGGTTTTTTAATGGTTTTTTCCATGTCATCTAGAAGATAGAAGACAATAAAATGCAATTCATCAAGAACATATCATTAGGGTGGTTGCTCAGTCGAAACACGGTGCACTTTTGTGTAGCTGTGTGGCTGGCGGGAGTTCGGCTGTGGCTGCCGGGAGTTTGGCGGGGGTTGCCGGTGCTTAGAAAACGATAGTGGCGCTTCGTGGTGGCAGCGGGGTGCTCGGCGGTGGCTGCCTGTGTGGTTAGTGGTTGCTGCCGGTAGTTTGGCCGTGGCTGCCGGGAGTTTGGCGGTGGTTGCTCTGCGGTGGCTGCCTGTGGTTAGCGGTGGCTGCCTGTGGTTATCGGTGGCTTCCTGTGGTTAGCGGTGACTGCCGGGTGTTCGGAGGTGGCTGTCTGGTGTACGGCTATGGCTTCCGGGTGTACGGTGTTCGGCGGTGGCTGCCGGGTGCTCGGCGGTGGCTGTCGGGTGCTCGGCGGTGGCTGCCGGGTGATTGGCGGTGGCTGCCGGGTGATTGGCGGTGGCTGCCGGGAGTTCGGCGAGAGTTGCCGATGCTTGGAAAACGATACAGGCGCTTCGCGGTAGCTGCCGGGTGCTCGGCAGTGACTGTCAGGTGCTCGGCAATGACTGTCGGGTGCTCGGCAGTGGCTGCCGGGTGCTCGGCAGTGGCTGCCGGGTGCTCGGCGGTGGGTGCCGGGTGCTCGGCGGTGGGTGCCGGGTGCTCGGCGGTGGGTGCCGGGTGCTCGGCGGTGGGTGCCGGGTGCTCGGCGGTGGCTGCCGGGTGCTCGGCGGTGGCTGCCGGGTTCTCAACGGTGGCTGCCGGGTGCTCGGCGGTGGCTGCCGGTTGCTGGGCGGTGGCTGCCTGTGTGGTCAGCGGTTGCTTCCAGGAATTTGGCCGTGGTTGCCTGGTGCTCTGCGGTGGCTGCCTGTGGTTAACGGTGACTGCCGGGTGTTCGGAGGTGACTGTCTGGTGTACCGCTATGGCTTTCGGATGTACGGATACGGCTTCCGGGTGTTCGACAGTGGTTGGCGGGAGTTCGGCTGTGGCTGCCAGTGCTTAGAAAACGATAGTGGCGCTTCGCGGTGGCAGCGGGGTGCTCGGCGGTGGCTGCCGCGTGCTCAGCGGTAGCTGCCGGGAGTTCCTGATGCTTTGAAAGCGATACAGGCGCTTCGCGGTAGCTGCCGGGTGCTCGGCAGTGGCTGCCGTGTGCTCGGCAGTGACTGTCGGGTGCTCGGCAGTGACTGTCGGGTGCTCGGCAGTGACTGTCGGGTGCTCGGCAGTGACTGTCGGGTGCTCGGCGGTAGCTGCCGGGTGCTCGGCGGTAGTTGCCGATGCTTGGAAAACGGTACAGGCGCTTCGCGGTAGCTGTCGGGCGGTGGCTGCAGGGAGTTCGGCGGTGGCTTCCGGGTGCTCGGCGGTGGCTGCAGGGAGTTCGGCGGTGGCTTCCGGGTGCTCGACGGTGGCTTCCGGGAGCTCGGCGGTGGCTGCCGGGTGGTCGGCGGTGGCTGCCGGGTGGTCGGCGGTGGCTGCCGGGTGGTCAGCGGTGGCTGCCGGGTGGTCGGCGGTGGCTGCCGGGTATTTGGCGGTGGCTGCCGGGTGCACGGCGGTGGAAGCGGGGTGCTTGGCGGTGGCTGCCGGGTGCTCGGCGGTGGCTGCATGTGTTTGGCGGTCCTTGAAATACATCGAAGGAGTTAAACTTATTCATAATACTACGTGAATGTCCTCAAAACTAGCGCTTCACTTATTCATTTTGGGGTCTTTGAAAGTACCATTTAGTATATATATTTATATATATATATAAAACTATATAAAATTAGTTCAAGCCGTAGTTTCATGGTTGACGAAACAGGAAAAATTTTGGACTTTTCTTCGGTCACTCTTTGCTGAGGGACCATTTTTTTGCACATCTAACAAAAATGGCTCCCGGCACTTATGTCGAAAAATAACAGTGAAAATCTATGACAAGCAATATGGCCGACAATGAACATTAAAGTGATGAAAATGAGGAAACATACGACGCCGGCCGCCATATTTATTGGCAAATTCATGTAGTGAATGCTCGAATAAAATTCGAAAAAATTTCATAAAAATAATGTCAGATCGCTTACCAAGGAACAACAATGCATCGTATGTTGGCGCCCAGAGGAACAGCACTAGCAACAACAATTTTTTGGCCGGATGCAATGCACCACTATGATGGCCGCCACACTTCTATTCACTATTGGAAAAATTTTCTTTTAGGCTTTTTTGGCAATATTTCCTTGCCACTATCATAATACACAAACACAACCTATTTACTATTAGGATTTTTTTTTTTGCACTATTTCCTTGCCGCTATAACAATTCACAAACGCACACTTTTTGCTATTATTGGGCAAATTTTTTCGTTAGCCCTTTTTTTGCACTATTTTCTTGCCACAAACACACATATTACCGCCACACCCGACCAAGTATTCAATATGTCGACTAAACGCAACCGCTTCGCTGTAAATTTTGCTATTCCTATTTTTTCCCTTCAATCAAAAGTTGTACAATCAAAGAAGATCGGACGCGGCAAGCACTAAACTCGAACTGAATGTTCGCAACAAAATGAAGTATAGCGACGAGGTGATGTGGCAGCAATGTTTTCGAAATTCGACACAACGAAATGTGGTCGCCAAATGGCAACAGAGGAGGTGTATGTCGTTGGCACCCCCCATTTATGTGCTGGGGGTGGGGAGTTCAGAATAAGTAGTACTATTTATTTGCTCACTGATGGTACCAACCCCAATTTTTGTGCTCATAAGGTAATCGAGCACAAAATTCCTGAACATTGCAAGCATGTCAAAACGGTCATTTTTCTATGGGGACTGCGTCACGCTCACATTTTAACATTGAAATTCTTAGCTCAGAATTTTGTGCTATTTATGTGCTGACAAACGTCTAAGTTTAAATTTTTGTGCTCATCAGGGAGCAGAGCACAAAAATATTGAAATGGTCAAATATGTCAAAATGGTCATTTTTGTATGAGAGATACCTCACAGAAAACTTTTAGCACTCAGCCTCTTAGCTCAGAATTATGTGCTATTTATGTGCTGACAAACGTGCAAGTTTCAATTTTTGTGCTCATCAGGAGACCGAGCACAAAAGTACTGAAAATTAGAAATATGTCAAAATGGTAATTTTTGTATTGGAGCCACCTCACACAAGAATTTTCGGACACAGGTTCCTATCTCATAATTATGTGCTTACAAACGTGCAAGTTTCAATTTTTGTGCTCATCAGGAGACCGAGCACAAAAATGTTGAAATATGTCAAAATCGTTATTTTTATATGAGGGGTCCATACAGTACGTCCGCATTTTTTTTTTTTTTAATTTTTGACCCCCCCCCTCCTCTTCTGTCGGACGAACCCTGAACTGAAGGCAGCACTGAAAGATTTGAGCCTGATTTCGAATAATAATTTTTTGTAAAGTTTGAACAAAGTTATACTTTCAAAATATAAAAAAGAAAATTTGTGACGACTTTTTCTGTTCTTTTTGTGTTGTATGGTTTTTCCCTGAGGTCATCAAACACCTGCCACGTGTTACTCAATTTCACCGCTGCCACATAGTGTCCGGTATCGCCACTTATCGTTGGGGGTTGGTACAAAGCCACACCGAACAAAGCATAGGTTTTCTCAAAAAATTCAAGAGAGACAGGCAAATCCTCCAACTTGACTTCGTTAATGACTTGAAAATTATTTTCATGTTGATGACCAGAATCTGAAAATGAAATTTTGATGTAAAAGTGATCAAACAAAAATTCTTTAAAAAAGGAAGGGACCCCTTTTGGAACCAAATTTACATTGTCTTAGATATGGGAAGTTATCATCAGGAAATGGGAAGTTGTGGGAAGACAACGGTAAGTGTAGGCATGTCAAGGAAGTGGAACAAGTTGTCTGAGGGCTTACCTTGATATTCTTTCCATGTGGGAAACTATGGGAAGCTATTAGTGTAGAAAACCCATGACCAAAATTTACATTGTCTTAGATATGGGAAGTTATCATCAGGAAATGGGAAGTTGTGGGAAGACAACGGTAAGTGTAGGCATGTCAAGGAAGTGGAACAAGTTGTCTGAGGGCTTACCTTGATATTCTTTAAATGTGGGAAACTATGGGAAGGTATTAGTGTAGAAAACCCATGACCAAAATTTACATTGTCTTAGATATGGGAAGTTATCATCAGGAAATGGGAAGTTGTGGGAAGACAACGGTAAGTGTAGGTAAATACCGAACTATCGGGAAGTAAGGCATGTCAAGGAAGTGCAACAAGTTGTCTGAGGGCTTACCTTGATATTCTTTAAATGTGGGAAATTATGGGAAGTTATTAGTTTAGAAAACCCATGAGTTTTATGATGAAAAGAATCAAATTATAAAGCGGGTAA
>CM055403.1:108623888-108671962 GCA_029228625.1 Pseudolycoriella hygida
CAATATGACAGTACTACGGTCCGCGGAACAAAATTACTGTGTGCAAATAGTCCGAGTTTTGTCTGAATAATATAATAATATAGTGGTATGGGTCATAACATTTTTCATCTGGCCATAATACCTTTCCGCTAACCATAATATTGTTACGCGGAATGAAATTTTGTTTCGTTGACTAAACCCGGACTAAAATATCGTTCCTCTGTTAATGATATCCTTCCGCGGACTAAAGTATCGGTCCGCGGACCATAATGTAGTGCTCGAACCGCCTCAGCATAATGTCGTTGGTCCACGGAACCATGACATAATGCGCGGAACGATGGTACAGTCCGAGAAACGGTGTTTTGGTTTGCGGACGTTATTATCAGAAATGTGTTCATTACGGAACAATATGACAGTACTACGGTCCGCGGAACAAAATTACTGTGTGCAAATAGTCCGAGTTTTGTCTGAATAATATAATAATATAGTGGTATGGGTCATAACATTTTTCATCTGGCCATAATACCTTTCCGCTAACCATAATATTGTTACGCGGAATGAAATTTTGTTTCGTTGACTAAACGCGGACTAAAATATCGTTCCTCTGTTAATGATATCCTTCCGCGGACTAAAGTATCGGTCCGCGGACCATAATGTAGTGCTCGAACCGCCTCAGCATTATGTCGTTGGTCCACGCAACCATGACATAATGCGCGGAACGATAGTACAGTCCGAGAAACGGTGTTTTGGTTTGCGGACGTTATTATCAGAATTGTGTTCTTTACGGACAATATGACAGTACTACGGTCCGCGGAACAAAATTACTGTGTGCAAATAGTCCGAGTTTTGTCTGAGTAATATAATAATATAGTGGTATGGGTCATAACATTATTCATCAGGCCATAATACCTTTCCGCTAACAATAATATTGTTACGCGGAAAGAAACTTTGTATCGTTGACTAAACGCGGACTAAAATATCGTTCCTCTGTTAATGATATCGTTCCGCGGACTAAAGTATCGGTCCGCGGACCATAATGTAGTGCTCGAACCGCCTCAGCATAATGTCGTTGGTCCACGCAACCATGACATAATGCGCGGAACGATAGTACAGTCCGAGAAACGGTGTTTTGGTTTGCGGACGTTATTATAAGAAACGTGTCCTTTACGGCACAATATGACAGTACTACGGTCCGCGGAACAAAATTACTGTGTGCAAATAGTCCGAGTTTTGTCTGAATAATATAATAATATAGTGTTATGGGTCATAACATTATTCATCTGGCCATAATACCTTTCCGCTAACCATAATATTGTTACGCGGTATGAAATTTCGTTTCGGTGACTAAACGCGGACTAAAATATCGTTCCGCTGTTCATGATATCGTTCTGCGGACAAAAGTATCGGTCCGTGGACTAAAGTATCGGTCCGCGGACTAAAATATCGGTCCGCGGACATTGTTCATCTGACCATAATACCTTTTCGCTAATCATAATATTGTTACGCGTACTGAAATATTCTTTCTGTGACTAAACGCGGACTAAAATATCGTTCCGCAGAATAAAGTATCGTTCCGCGGACTAAAGTATTGGTCCGCTGATCATAATGTTCTGCTTGAACCTTCGACTTAGCATAATATTATTGGTCCGCGGAATGATGTTATAATCCGCGGAACGATAGTATAGTCCGAGAAACGATATTTTGATTCCACCAATCATAACAGTTTTCCGCGGATCATAACAGTGTTCCTCGGATCATTACAGTGTTCCGCTGATTATAACAGGGTTCCGCTTACTATAATATCGTTGCGCGGACTTTAGGCTGTGAATCGTTTGAGAAACTATATTACGACTAGTGTATGGCCGTAGTAGGGTCCGCGGAACGATATTACAAGTGACCACTCGCTGTTAGGACTTTGCGATAACCGCTTCCTAGTTTCCGCTTGAGTTAAAGTTTCCCGCCTTTTTGACCAATCTAATTGTGGGGGCGTGAGTAAATTAGTATTGTATAGAAAATTTCAGTAAATACGAAGAATTTTTGAGGACAGTTCTCAAATATTTACGTTGACCTCAAAAGTTACATTAGACACGTAATATGGTCCCGAAATGAACATTTTACAAAAATTTGCTTTTCGAAATTCAATCCTACCGTTGGCCTTGAGTGATCGAATTGTGTAATGATCATTGTAATTGAGATACATGAAATTCAGTATCATTGCATTGTATAAATAGTGTTGAATGATGTTTGCAACTTAAAAGTAGGTTTTACTGGTGCTAAATTAAGCAATCCTTTCTTACTGAAAATAGGAAAAGAGGAAGTGGATGTAGTATCGTAGTACTCTGAATATTATGTGTCAAATAAATATAATCAGTTTACTGATACACCGCTACCATAATGTACGTGTTTCATCAATATATTCTCCCGATACGAGGGGCACCTTTTAAGTCTTGAGAATCGGCCAAACTAGCCAAATAATGCTAGAGAATCAAACGGATATGAAAAATTTAACATTTTTCATGGTATGTTTGCGAACAACACTTTTGTCAGTAAAAATTTTTTTAAAAGGTTCCTCAACACTGAAAATGATTTTTAGTCGTTAAAATTTTCGTTCGGTGAATTTTTATGATGTTCGCCTTAGTGTAACTCAACAATCATGTACCTATCAACCTATATTAACTTATAGCGATTAAGTACCATCCAGTACCACCGTCCTTGACTAGTTCGATTGATTAAATCCATACCGTACATCTCTTAACGGCGAGTCTCGTAAAGGTCATCTTAAATTTTCTGATCTACCACTTAGCAATGCTGCTGTGTGTGAACGGATCAAGAAAAATTGTTATAGGACCTACCGAAAATGGGGCATCTTTTGACATTATTTAGACCAGCATCGATTCGATTTAAGATAAACATCTAGCTATGAAAAAAATATGGTCTTGATGAAAAACACAAAAAAGGAGGCTGGCTCGATTGTAGCACTAAAGCATTGGACAAAGATGGCCATAGTGCTTCTAAAAGTTCATATCACATCTTACTTGAAAAAGAATCGTAAACATATGCGTAGGAACCTGAAGCAAACCATAGAATCTATGAATATAGAATAGAATATCTTATTCTATTAGAACGATCGAAAGAGAGGTGAACGTAACATAGGTTTTAAGATAAAAATCAATTCGAAGGAAATGTCTTCCAAATTTTTCAGTACTAAAAGCGATAGGACTACATGCTCAAATGACGATCGTAGAACCATCAATTCTGATTAGGACAGAACCGTTCATTTGCTTAAATTGTTTAGCGAAAATACAAATTCCAGTAAAAGCTCTTCACCAACATGCTCCCAGAAAAAGGGAGCTTTTTGACCTTCAGTTGAAATAATGGTATTTCTAGGTAACCAAACCGATGGATTGATGTACCATCCGCCGTACAACCATAATCTGATACCAAAAGATATGCCTATTTCATTCACATAAAGAAATAACTCCGTAAAATGCGAATCAAAGCACTATAAAATCTGTATGAGGGATTCTTTTGAAAAACAGCCCGAACGAAATCGTACGAATTTTCCAATGGACGTTTTTATAGGTGCCTAGGAAGGTATTGGTCCCTAGAAGCCAAAACCACTTGCAAAAATTTTATTGAAGCCTGAGTGGCTAGCGGGAAGCGATAAATTACGAAAAATGCTTTTTTCTTATAGAAATTTCTTCACGCACATGAAACGTATAAGGTCGTGTGGGGTGTCGCACAGTGGTCCAAAATCCCGAAAAATCGGCACTAACAGAATAAATCGGTTGGGTGATGCGATATTTGTGATTTAAGTTTTGTTGAATAGCTTATACATGGGCCTATCAGAATCACGAACAAAACTTCTGAAGTGATTAAAGCTTGGGGGTCTCGGTCATGATCAAAGTTGAAAATTTTTTACGAAAATTGGAAAAATGTTCTGAGGCCCATAATGAAAATAAATCAGTCCGTGTTTCATGTCAATTGAAAGAGGGCATCAATAGCTTTCCAACGATACCCATATGACCTTGCTACGAGGTCTCTAGGCAGAGGTAGGAGGTCTTAAATGAAAACACGTTTTTGCCTATATCCCTGGAACCAAATGCCGAACATAAACGAATAAGGTATCGTTTGAAAGGCCTTTCTAATGCCTTTCAAATGATATCAATATCAGCAATGTCCGACGCATCTTCGAGGAGATAGTGGTACCAAATCGATTAAGTTAAAATTCCACTAGAAATATCGACATTTCCACCTAGTCTGAGTGCTCATTATCGTCATGGAAGCTAGCTCATTTACCTTATTCGTTTATGTTCGGCATTTGGTTCCAGGGATATAGGCAAAAACGTGTTTTCATTTAAGACCTCCTACCTCTGCCTAAAGACCTCGTAGCAAGGTCATATGGGTATCGTTGGAAAGCTATTGATGCCCTCTTTCGATTGACATGAAACATGGACTGATTTATGTTCATTATGGGCCTCAGGACATTTTTCCAATTTTCGTAAACAATTTTCAACTTTGATCATGACCGAGACCGCCAAGTTTTATTCACTTCAGAAGTTTTGTTCGTGATTCTGATAGGCTATTCAACAAAACTTAAATCACAAATATCGCATCACCCAACTGATTTATTCTGTTAGTGCCGATTTTTCCGGATTTTGAATCACTGTGCCATGGTGGCGCCACCAGCGCTTTTTAGTAAAAAAATTACACTTTGTGCGAAATCTATCAATCAAATATTGGGTTGCTATGAAAGACAAAGTTGTTCTTTGTTGTGTGAGGGTGGTGGGGTGATCAAAATTATGGCTGCCGTTGATGGTGGCACCACCAGCGTGTTTTTACCAGGATTTAGATTTATCAGATTGGGTCGGTCCATCTCTGGTCCTTGAAACACAGATCTTATGATCCTTTGTTTCGTACCCCGTTCATCATGTAAATCTCGAAAACCTCCCAGTTCCTACAAGGAACCTGTCTGGAGCGGCAGGTCGCATTTTAGGTACTGTTGCAGGTTGGACCACATGACTACCCAGAGTCCTAAGCCTCAGTGAGGAAAACTTCGGGCATTCGCATGTAACGTGAACGCCCGTTTCCTCACTAAGGCGCAGGTGCAGTTGGGATCGTTAGAGATTCCCATTTTTGCAAGGTGCTTGCTCAGTCCGTAATGCACGGTGATCGTACCCACCACCCTCTTGATGCGCTTCCTGTCCATGTTTAACAGTTCTCTGGCCCACCTCCCATCGGGCACCGGGAAGAAACGCTTTTACTGCGATGGATAGGCTGTCTCAGGACGATCTCTGGACTCCAAATTTCATTTCGGGCCATGGGATAATCAACGGTTTCGCACTTGAATTTGACCCATTCAGAAGTCTTTAGGGTCGGGTTTAGCAGTCCGATTCTTTTGGTCAAGACCTCGAAATCTTCTGGCTTCCCCGGTACCCAAGCGGTGACTTTTAAACGTTTCAATTTCTTCGGCTTCAGGCTCTCGGCTGTCACCACCGTCATCTTCTGCCCCGGATGGAACTCCGGTTTCGAAACGGTAGTTTTCAGCCAATCTGCTGCTGTTTTGTGTAGGCAATCTACTCGGAAGGTTTGGTTTATCGGTCCAGACCAGGTGAGTATCGGTGGTCTTTCTGATGTTTGCATCTTTTTGAGATGAGCGTCGAGAGCCTTCAATATTCGTTCTTCCATGGCACTCTGGACCGATTCACTAAGACCTCCCTTTTGGTCGCTGACATCAACTATAGCTAGTCGTAGGCTCTCTTCAATTCTTCCGGTCAAAGGTTCCGGTTTCATCGCTTCTTTCTTATCCATCGCGGAAGTGGATGCCGTTCCAGATTTTGGTCGGTTTTTGTTCCACTGACGATCGTTTCGCTCCGGAAATCGATTCTTATCGGTTTCTGTTTTCGGTTTCAAAATTTCAGTTAGATTCGATTCCCAGTCTTGGAGTTTGACGGTTCTAGTTTTGGATTTTCAGTTCCGTCCCGGTTAACTAATCCTGGGCCTTTATCAGAGCTCTCTGAGTTAGCCTTAAAATCTCCGCTGGTATTGGATTTCTCTGTTCCTTTTACAGGTACATGAGATCCATCCCCGCTGGAAGTTTTAGCATCCTCATTTCAGCTCGATGTGGCAGGGAGTTGCGGGAAATGCTACTTTTCAATGAAAAACACTACTGAACTTTGTCAGTTCATTAATATCGTCTATATTTGAAAAAGTTTTTCGAAAATACAAATGTGTGTAAACGTTCTCTTTTCAGCGGGTATATTTGTCTGAACTCATTATTTCACAACCAATCTGCGAAATTTTGA
The DNA here is from genome assembly GCA_029228625.1 of Pseudolycoriella hygida. Classification (NCBI taxonomy): domain Eukaryota; kingdom Metazoa; phylum Arthropoda; class Insecta; order Diptera; family Sciaridae; genus Pseudolycoriella; species Pseudolycoriella hygida. The sequence continues at coordinate 108,630,173 of CM055403.1, forward strand.
AAATTTTAGCATTATGTCGATTCCAACCTCTCACATACATTTCCAAATTTGTGTTTCATGAATGTTACGTGCGGCCGTTTAGGCTCAAAAAGAATTTCGTCGACGTATTAAGTGATCCGTATTTTTTTTTGTGTTTTTTTTTTCAAATAACGTACTTTTTTTCTATTTTTTCAAGTACTGAGCTGTATTTTTTGCACATTTGCCACATTTGTTGTGCCAGTCTGCTTTTTTTATCAAAAAATTCGTTCTGAGTCAAGAAATGTGGACATGTGTTTTCATATTTCCACATTTGTTTTCACATATGTGAGTCACATTTGCCTCGCAAATGTGAAATTTTATTTTTTTCAAGTGGCACATTTGTCGTTCATGTCGCACATTTCCTCACATCTCTTGCACATCTGAAAACTTTGTGTCGAAATGTGCCGAGATGTGAATAACACTATAATACACAGGTTAGGGAAGTGGTCACATTTGCCAATCACATGTAGGCAAATTTGCCGAACTTACCGAATTTGCCTACATGTGATTGGCAAATATGACCACTTCCCTAACCTGTGTATTATGGTGTTATTCACATCTCGGCACATTTCGACACAAAGTTTTCAGATGTGCAAGAGACGTGAGGAAATGTGCGACGGGAACGACAAATGTGCCACTTGAAAAAAATAAAATTTCACATTTGCGAGGCAAATGTGACTCACATATGTGAAAATAAATGTGGAAATGTGAAAACACATGTCCACATTTCTCGACTCAGAACGACTTTTTCGATAAAAAAAGCAGACTGGCACAACAAATGTGGCAAATGTTCAAGAAATACAGCTAAGTACTTAAAAAAATATATAAAGAATTACGTAAATTTGAAAAAAAAACGCAAAAAAATACGGATCACTTAATACATCGATGAAATTCTTTTTGAGCCTACAGGCATCCTAAACGGTCTCACGTAAAATACACGAAATATAAATTTGAAAATGTATGTGAGAGGTTGGGTTCAGTTACAGCGACTTGCATAAATTTACAGGACATACGACGAGTTGCGTATTAGACACTGAATAATACAGTATCATGCTATTAAATATCGTAGACATTATAATTCGTAACATTCCTGCATTGATCCATTGTGCGGAGTGCAGAGACAGCACTGTGTTAACTTTTCACAATTCCCGCAACTCCCAGCGTTCGGGTTCGCTTCTCCGGTGTTGAATTTCTGAGAATCTTGAACATGATCATCTCCTCCGTTTGGGTTTTCAGAATTACCTGAATTTTTGCACTTATTTTTCTTCTTCCTTTTCTTTTTGGAAGCAGCTTTTTAATCCGAGTTAGAGTTTGATGTGGTTTGGTTACTGGGAGGCGTCAACTGGTCTTCCTTAGGAATCCCGGTTTCTGTTACACTAGTCCTCCCACTCTCAATCTCTTCTCGTTCTTTCAACGCCTTTAGCTCCCTAGCTAACCGACGTTTCCTTTGCACTTGGGCCCCACTGTTTCTCTTTCGTTGCCGCTTTTTTCCGGATTCTATTATTTCCATCGTTGACGATGATTGGTCTGAAGGTACCGTGACGCTGGTGTCATTCGCACCGCCTTCAATTTCTTTCACGGTTTCTTTTAAGTTGTTCAGTATCGTTCCTATGTTTTTCTCGTTTTCGTTTGGTTGTTTCATGTCGGAATCCCCCTCGTCTTCCAGCACCTTATGTTCTTGTCATAACGACATTTGTTGTGGTCCTTCCGCTTCCACGTCCAATTCCATTTCCTCGTCCATCGTTTTTCAACTATCTGCGCCCAAATTCAAAATTTTCAAATTTTCGAAAATCGGTACAATTTGAATTTGACAGCCCTGATATTCTGACAGCTGAATTGTACTATCGATGACTGTTTTTATCAATTATTAGCTGACAGGTGCTACGAATCCTTTTGAACGTGCGTTATTATTGTCTCTGATAAGATCTTCATTCCTTTTTTTACAGCAATATACAACACTCGATACACTTTTTCGTCCTGAACGGTTCGAATGATTGAATAATACACTTCATCAATAATTAAATTAACAGTGTTGTTTGATCGTTATAATTTCGATTGCTGTTGCGACCAATGTGGTCAAATGTTGCTGCTTCTGATTTCCACTAATATTTTCTTAACGTCTTTTTTATATCGACGGTCACTTTAGCGGTTTCTATTTGTATTTGCTATTGCTTAGCACAATTTGATCTCCGATTCGATCACTCGCGTTATAATTGGATCTCAAATGTTTTTCAGCCTGTATAATCTCCACTCACACAACTCCGGCAGAATTGACGTCTGTTTAATTCACTACATAGAGACCGATGTCCGTTTTCGATTGCTTATTAAATCTCGAATTTGCACAATGTCCCAAGAGTTCAGCGAGATACTCCAATTTCTTTCATTCATTTTTGTAACTAAAACTAAGGAATTTCCCCTTTTATAAATGTCACAAAAACTGAAGAATTTTCCCTTTTACAAAACGTCACAAAACTGAAGAATTTTCCCTTTCACAAAATGTCACTAACAAAACTAGGGATTTTCCCTTTTCGAAATGTAACGAAAACTAATTAACGGATGTTATTATCGTTCGGTGGATGATATTATCGTCCGGTGGATGAGATTATCGTTCGGTGGTCGATATTGTCCGGTGGATGATATGATCGTCCGATGGATGGTATTATTGTCCGGTGGATGGTATTATTGTCCGGTGGGTGATATTATTGTTAGGTGGATGATAGTGTCGTCTGGTGAATGATATTATCGTCCGGTGGATGGCATTATTGTCTGGTGGGTGATATTAATGTTAGGTGGATAATATTGTCGTCCGGTGAATGATATTATTGTCCGGTGGATGATATTATCGTCCGACGGATAATATTATCGTCCAGCGGATGATATTATCGTCTCGTGGATGATATTATCGTTCGGTGAATGATATCATCGTCCGGTGGGTAATATTATCGTAAGGTGGATGATATTCATACTGTGATATCACACTGTAAGACATTGTCCAATGGAAGGTAATATCATCACACCGGAAGATGGAACATATTGTCATGCTAGCGGATGATGTTATCATTACACTGGAACATCACAAAAATTTGATTGCATCGCAAATGAACTTGGAATGCGATATTATTTCAGAGCTTTGTACATTCATACTTAAACTTTTTGAATTCTAATTCATCTATTATTCGCGTTAGAGTCATCCTCTCACAGTACATGAGCTATAGTTAATAAAATGGCTCAAGCCGATTTTTGGCCGACTCGAAGTCGAATTTTCGGCTTGAGTCGACTTGTAACTTACACAAAATGGGTAAAATTTCGTTCTAAGCTTGCAATGAGAAGCCCTGATGGCACATTTACAAGATTTGACATGGGAATATATTACAAGCATAACTTTACTTCATCTCAATTGTGATGTAAATGGTGTGATGGGAAAATTTATGACCGAATTGTCTAGATTATCATGTAATTTCCACGATAAATCGACATGGCATGGCAAAGGTCGTCCCTAAAGTATGCTGCGCTAAGGGGCAGGCAATCACTGGAGAAACTTTACGCTGAGGTAGAGATACGGTTTTTCATACGGGATGGGGGAAAGAGCTGGGTGTAACGCGTCAAGTAAAAATATTCCATTACTTTCATCCACGGATTTGAGCTCTTAGGCCTTCTTCGTTGGGCTCATTGTGCTGCTCCCCAGTTGAGGTGTAGTGAGGTGGTGGGTGATGGTGATGGCATTCCTGGTTATTGTTCTGCTTGATGACGGTTGGTTTGGTGATGATCTGTCGCTTTCAGACTCCGTTTAGAGCTTTTGGCCATTTGGTTCCTGAGATAAAACAGTGGACATTGGTAAAAATACTTCACGGAATTCTTGTATCGTAAGGTAAGAGTCACCTAAGTACCGCGCCCTAAGCGACGCCATAGCAGGGCAGTGACATAGGAAGTGCTTCGCTGTTTCAGGTGTGTCTCCACATCCTCTGCAGTTCGGGTCGTCGCCGAGTCCCATCTTATTTTGATGGTATCTCATATCGTTATGACCCGTTAGCATTCCTGTCGTTCTCCTCAGGGATCTCTTGTCCAGGATTAAAATATATTTGGTGGTTTGCATGTTGCGCCCCGGCAGAAATACTTTTGACTGCCTGCATGTATTTAGATTTTCCCAAACCCTCTGGTGTTCGTTTCTCGTCCTGCGCTTTATGAGCGCCACTACAAATCGCTCATGGCAAGCGATTACCGGTTCGGGCCCTTCGGTTCTTTTCCCACTGCCTACCCTTGCCAGCTCGTCTGCTTTTTCGTTTCCTGGTACGCTGGAGTGGCCAGGTACCCACATCAGAACTACGTCGTTGTTCTGAGCTAAGGTCTCTAGGCTTTCTCGCGTCTCCAGAATCGATTTCGCTAACAGCTTCGAAGGAGATCGATGAACTCAATCCTTGCTCCTAACAATTTATGACCACTCCTGTTTCTTCGTCCGTCTTCGAGCCATCTGTGTAAACCATAACGTCCCTCGCCACCGGGCACGTTCCGCTGAGCCACTCCTCCCTACTCGGGAGGAATGTTTCGAACTTCTTCTCGAATTTAAATACAGTGTAGGTACGGTCGCTAGGCATTCCTATTTCTCTGAAGTCGTCTTTCAGAGATTTTGGGATGCCTTCTGTCCAACGCCGTCCAATGGTCATCCCTGTACAATCTCGCTACCATCAATTTAGCCTCCTGTTTCAGGAATAAATCAATGGGGCTCAGTGAGTCGAGGTCATCGCTCCCGATATCGAGGGGTGACGCACTTCTGCTGTTTATGGAATAAATGGAATAAATGGGAATAAATGGAATAAATGGAATAAATGGGAATAAATGGAATAAATGGGAATAAATGGAATAAATATTGGAATAAATGCAATAAATGATAATTTTTTCAAATTCGTCAAAACCTTAAATAGACTTGATTTTGATGGCAACGCACACAACAAACCATACTAATGTGTCAAAAAGTGAAAAAACCCTCTTTTGAAAACTTAAAAGAATTTTTGTTGAAAAATGGAATAAATGGAATAAATAAATTTATTCCATTTATTCCCAAAAAAATAAAATTTAATCTCAAGATGGTTTAAATGCTTTATAACTTGTTCAAACCTTTTTTTGAACTTATTTGTCTAACTTGTGATGTGTTTGGTTCAGATATTTCGCAAAAACAAAAAAAAAATTTTGGGAATAAAGGGAATAAAAGAATAAATGGAATAAATGAAGTGCGCCACCCCTCGTTACTGATAGTCCTGACCTGTTGCACCACTCTTCCACCAGGTTGAAGGCCCTTTGCAATAGTTGGCCTAGCACTTTTTCGAAGGTTCCCGACACGAATATTGCAATGTCATCGGCATAGCCTATTGCTAGGTATCCCGACGCTTCCAACTTAGTCAGCAGGTCATCGACTATCATATTCTAAAGGATCGGTGGTAACATTCCTCCTAGGGGACAGACTCTGTCCGCCAACCCATCCTGCTGACGCCAAATAAATGTACCGTCAATAGCCTATGGCCAACCATCGCCATTATCCACTTTATCAGCGTCCTGTCCAAGCCAAACCTCCTCAGGGCAACAACACGTTTTCTATTCGCTCTAAATTTCCTTGATTTTAAAAACATGAAAAACATTAAATTTTGGACGGGTAAAAAATGTTGTGTAAGTTCCGTTCAAGTCGAAAAATCGGCTTCGATTCGGCTAAAAATCGGCTTTAGCCCACGATTTACGAGCAGTGAGTCTTTTTCAATCAGCGCGCCGCAGTCGACGATTTTTCGTCGGCTGCCATGTCGGTCCCTGGGTATCTCGCCGCTGGATTTTTCGCCTGAATTTTGTCCCTTCAAATTTGGTAACGACATCGATTGCTCGGTGCCTTGCTCGGATTGCCTTGCTAACAAATGTTCTAGACAGTCTACGTTTTCAGCAATTCTTATTGATCAGTTCGGCTCAGATCATATCGTTAAACTAATGTTACAGCCAGCAGTACTCGAGACGTAAAGTTAGCTGCAGTTGCAACCGAAACTAACTTCAATGCAACAAAATCAGCTGATTTCATTCATAAATTTACCGAAATTAGCTGAATTCCAAGGTTGTCCTCGCTAGTCCACGCTAACGGTAACGCTAGTTTCAAAAAATACTAGCGTCGCTAACTGATTCGCTAGTCTAAAGAAAAACTAGCGCGCTAGTAGCGGCCGCTACTAGCGGTCGCTAATTTTTCGCTAAATTAAATTGTAACTTTAAAGAAAAAAAATATCGATTTTCTTCTCAGTAAAAAATGCGAGAGGATTATCCGATCTAAATCTTAAATCTTAAATAATCTTAAATAAATATAAAATGAATTTATTTTGCTCTCATTTTCGATGAGAATAGATTCGATTTCAAAATGAGTTGAGCTTCAAAGTTCGATGAGCTGGCAAAATGTATTTTACTAAGCTAAATAGTCTTTCACACGCGGCACTACCGTTATTTGTGGTATTGTACTTTATAAATAAACGTCCGATTTGAGGATAGTCCCTGAAAGAACTCATGTTGGTATTGTCGTCAGACATATAATTATTCAGAAGCACTTCCGCTTTACAAAGCGATGGACTAAATAAACCGACCTGAGAATCCTGCATCTGAGTAGCCGAAAAGTCTTTGAAATGTCTTGAAATGTATCGTTAAAGCAGTTTTAGCGAACGCTAACCCAACCTTGCTGAATTCATTGAAAAGTTCAAAAATCAACTAATTTTCTAGTAATGAAGTTTGTCTCAGTCGCAACTGCAGCAAATTTCACTTGTAAAGATCAAAACACGTCACGTGTCTTGTCCATGTATGTGACCCAAAATAAATTTAAATTTGCCGAAAAAATGTTGCCCGTTCCTTCGTATTCCTCCTCCATCCCATCGGGCCGGTTATTTCTCTTTTCGGCCTATTAATCTCTGATCGAGTTCTTGAAATCGATTCACACAATTGACTGGACTACCCAGAAATACGCAAAGTATATTTTCTAGTACACGAAACTCCTCTCACCTACAAAAATATACTTTCAGTTTCCCTTGGATACCAGTAGAATATTACGCAAATCTCGAGCGAGTGACAACTGATTTTAAGTCTGAAATTTTTGCATACGCCACGACACTTTGGGAAATATTTTCAGGAGGAAAAAAGCCACCACTTCAAAACGTAACATTATATGTCAATGATTAGTGAAATCGAAACGAAATGTCTACTATGATTTTTGTTCGATTTAACTAAATTTTTTAACTAAATTTAGTTAAATCGAACAAAAATCATAGTAGACATTTACGAAATGTCTGATTTTTGTTCGATTTAGTTAAATTTAGTTAAAAAATTTAGTTAAATCGCACAAAAATCATAGTAGACATTTCGTTTCGATTTCACTAATCATTGACATATAATGTCAAGCTCTTTTGTGCATATGTTACATGTGTGAGTTACACATGCAGCTTGAACACGGCTTAAGTCATTCTGCAGCTCAACTAAGTCAAAAGTTTATTTTATATGAATCGAAAGAAAGAAAATTATTTTCGAATATTTGTATGCTAACAGGCCTTAGCATCACGTCGACGACTACCTCAACCGGGAAATTGTCCGTTTGATATTTACGAAATAATGCTTTCCGGTTGGGATATACCTGAGCGGCGATTTTCATCGCCACAACATATTTTTTCAGCTTTAATTATCACACGAAAGTCCGCCATATTTGAGTTTGTATTGGACCGAAAAGCTTAGACTTCCGTTTGTGCAGGTGAAAAAAAATCAAAAATCTTACGCAACTATAGAGCCAGTTGGCTTAGAACCAGATAGAGAACAATTTTCGATTAGTTCCGGTTCAAGTTTACCATCAAATACAACTGGTAAGCATTCGTCTTTTCACGTGAAGTTCATCGAATTTTGTCTGAACATGCATTTCCTTACTATCCTCACTATTGAAATCGGATGGCAGCATTTCCAACATCAGCACTGACAATGAGCATTCCAGTATCATCTCAAATAGCTCATTCGCTGACGAAAATTCGTGGATGTGACTATAATTTAGAGGAGAATGTACATCTGTTGAGTGGTGATAATGCATTGGATGCTGAAAACTTTGAACTTGGTATGAAAGTTATCGAACTTGATAGTGGAATGCGGCTGATCTATCAGGGTAAGTCTAATTCATGGTAAAAGTAACTAAAGCAGTTCGAAAATAACGCAATCACAACAAAAAATTTCTCTAAAGCTAAGAGTGGTAGTCCTTGTCGCATACAAAATCCTCTTAAAAGGTAAAGTGTGACGCAGTCCTTAAGTCCGCTTCCAAAACTAATTGCATCATTTGAGGTGACGCTACCGCTGATAATACCGAGGGTTGAACCACTTTCAGATAATCCCCAAATAATCCTCAAATAATCCAAATAATCTCCAGATAATCTCCAAAAAATCTTTTTGGAAAAGAGTGGTTCACCTCTCGGATAATACAAAAAACTTTGTTTGAGGTGGATGTTAGCTTGTGCTTAAACTTTCATTCTTTCAAAAACATTGCACCACTTTCGTGACTATAATAGAGTGGATTGGGGTCAGCTTGGTTTGGATGTTAATACTTTCTATAACTCAACGGATGTGAATTTTATGGTTGCTTGGCTGAGTCTGTTCGACAAACATGTACCGGTACGACGGCTAAAAGAATCTCCAGGCATCACTGCTACAAAGCCTTGGTTTACGACCGAGATATTTGATGCTATTTTCAAGCGCGACATCGCGGCTCATACCTATAAGAATTTCCCTATCTCCACTAATCAAGCAGCATATAACACCCTGCGGAACCGGACAACTCAATTAGTGCGGAAAGCTAAAGCGCAATTCGTTCAGCCAAAACTAGATCCATCGTTGGGCTCGAAACAATTATGGAGAAATTTGAAGGCGCTTGGAGTTACGAAATGAAACAAGTCCGAATTTCACTGCCGATGAATTCAATGAATACATTTCTGGCAAGGTTGTGCTCGCTAGTCATTTTTTTAGCGACGCTAACGCTAAGGCTAATTTCAAAAAATACTAGCGTCGCTAACTGATTCGCTAGTCTAAAAAAAAACTAGCGGTCGCTGATTTTTCGCTAATAATCCAAAATCTGCAATAGAAAAAAACACCAAATATTTTTGAAAAACTGGTATTCGGTCGAAAATAGACTGAAGACTTGTGATGAACAGCTCCATATTTTAGCGAATCCATTAGCGATTAGCGAAAAATATTCGCTAATCGGATTTTAGCGAGCGCTAATCGCTACTAGCGAGCAGTCTTGAATTTTAGCGTCGCTATTAGCGGCGCTAGCAGCGACGCTAGTTTTTAGTGACGCTAACCCAACCATGATTTCTGGGCAGGGTGACGCCCTCTGGAAAATGTGGTCAACCACCACTTAGTTCCCGACCATCCACTATTTGCTTTCTCAAATGTGACGGATATTGACGTTTTCGTGTCATTCAGAATAATAAAATCCAATACAGCTGGTTTGGATGGCCTCCCTCTCAAATTCTTCAAGCTAGTTTTGCCATTTATCCTTCCGCACGAGACATCTTTTCAACCAGATTATTACGCGCTCCTTGTTTCCAAAGAAATGGAAACTATCGAAAGTATTCCCATGTCAAAAGAAAACTAGAAGATTTGATCTACCAGACTTTCGTGCGATACACCTTATTTCTGTTCTAGCTTCCTTTGTATCTTCTTTTAACCTGCTGCGCAAGAATAAGTCCGGATTTCGGCCTGGCCACAGTACAACGCCAGCAATTACTGAAAATAGTTGATGAAGTTCTGAGGAGTTTTGGTAGAAGAGAAATTACGTGCCTGATGATACTGGATTACACGAAAGCTTTCGACACAGTAGACCATATGCAACTGAGGCGTAAGTTACATCAGAATTTCTATTTAGAATTGTCCGCGTTGAATCTTATCAATAGCTTTTTAGATAAACGCGCGCATTGCTTGCAGATAGGCGATTACACCTCTCAATTTCTTTCGGTGGTTAGAGGGCTGCCGCAAGGATCGGTATTATCGCCCTACTCCTTCAACTCTTTGTAAACGATCTCCCTGATGCTTTGGAGCACTCTACAGCGCACATGTACTCTGACGATACGCAAGGATATGTGAGTATGAAGAGGGATCAGGTGTTGGCAGCAGAGTGTGTCTGTAGGCTGAAGTCTGGCTTTGATAAGGTTGACGGCTGGTCCGAAGATAATCACCTAGTATTGAACCATAGCAAGACCAAGGTGATTTGTTTTAGTAATTCGGAATTATCAGCTTCAATGCCAGACTTCACTGCCGGGGGTGGGGTAACAGAGTGGAACGACACAGTTGAGAATCTTGGCCTACTAATGAATAGAAATTTGTCTTGGCGAGTGCATTGCAATCGCATCTCTTCTAGGATGTTTGTCGGTCTTCGCATCCTATGGGTTCACGGAAATGTCTCCTCCCGTAAGCTGTGGATGACTCTTGTTAGAACTTTACTGATTCCACATTTCACTTAATGCTGCGAAGTCTTTGCCTTTGGCCCAGACGACCGGTGAAAGAACGTTGGAGAAATCTTTCAATGCTTTCATAAGATATGCCTTCGGACTGCGTCTTGGGGTGCAGGATTCTGAAATATCTCGAATATCGTGCTCTGCTATTCCTCGATAAAATGATTAGAAGTGGCTCCCCCGAATACCTCTTTGAAAAAGTTCGCTTAGGACGTTCGAAGCGGGCATTAACGGTTATACCGGCGAGGACCACAATTGCTAACACACACAATTCGCTTCTATTCACGAGTATAAGTCTCTTCCTGTTCAGTTTCGTTGCGCTGTTACGCATGGTGAGTTTAGGGGACAGCTCACCGAGTTCTACTGTGGGCTTAGATGATTCGGTGATGTATCATCAGTGGGTTTTCACCAGTTAAGAACCGTGAAGGTTTTCGTCCGTATGAATCGTTTTTGGACCCGTACGAAGTACAAAGGTCCTATACGTTTACTACAAACAATTTTATTGTAACATGGGGTAGGACGAGGTGGGAGTTGGGGGGATGCATCTATTATCGTCTAAATATGACGAATCAGCATTAAAAAAAATGTCCGTCTCCACTTTTTTTCCAAACGGCATAACCGATCAGCCTAAACTTTTTTTTTCCCTGAAAGGTACATGTCTCCCATGATTCAAGTTTGAAGATGAGCAAAATCGATCAAGTGGTTCCGAAGATATGGTCGAGGAAGTGACCAAAAACATAGTTTTTCGAAGGTCGGTGAAGCTTTTTCGCTAATATCTCAGCAAGTATAGCACGGAAATTCCTCATTTTGGTGTCAAATGAAAGCATTTGATGTCACAAAACTGGGAATGGACGAAATTGAGATTCTTGACCATATACGAAAACAGTTTTCGTCTATATTTCCTTAACTTAAATCTGGTAATGTTATTGAAATGAGTGACCTAACTGAAATGCTAATATTTGTGGATAACTAATTTGAATTTGTAGTGTTAAATAAATAAATAAATAAAATAAATAATATATAAATTAATACTATTTACAAGCTTAAAATAAATTAATTATATAGAAGTAAGATGAACGATAATAGAAACTTCGTAAATCAAGTCTAATAAAAAAAAAATAATAATAATAAGAAAGAAGAAACCATAATAGTTGTAGTGAGCTTATATAAAATGAAAGCAGAATGATAAATGTAAATATTTAATTTCCATTTATATTGTTACTTCTAATTACTTACTGTATAGTTTGGTTAATATGTTATTGGGCAAGTGGCCTGTTTATTAATCAATAAAGGAAAACAAACAAACAAACAAACAAACTATGCAATATGAAGATTTACTGTGAAAGGCAAAGTTGTAGAGAATTAAATTTAAGCGTACACGTGTGTCAGGGTTTTGGTGAAATATGGCCCAATCCTGGTATATGGCCACTTCTATAATTGGGCAGGATGACCTGGATCTCCAGAACTATGAGAGTTAGAAAGTTGGTTCCAAAGGCGAAGTTGTAGAGAATTAAATATAAGCGAACACATGTTTCTTAAAAAGGCAAAGTTCTAGAGAATAAAATTTTAAAGAACACGTTTTTCAGGGTTTTAGGGAAAAATGACTTAGTCTTTGGATATAAGCATTTCTAGATTTGGATGGTCTGAGACGTACTTCGGTAGGGCCTTTGATATTACCTTGGGTAATTTCTATGGATCTTTGAAATTCTTACAGTTTTAAAAGAACAGAAAACGTTGGATTGTTTGCTTTGTATATGTTTGTTTGTATATTTAGGTACGTTCGAGTCACTTTGCCACATCTATTCTGTTTGTCACATCTATTCTGATAAAGCATTCACACACCAAAATCGGAACACAGGAAATTCGATAAAAGACCAGGTAATTCTCAAAAAATTCAATCCACAAGTTTTAGGTCAACTGATAATAAGTAAAACTACAAACCTATTACTAGAATTCGAAATTTTGTTTCAAAATGTGGTCGTTACAAGAAATATAAATCAGAAATCAAAAAATTGCTTTGCACAAATTTCTCCAAATTTGAACTACATTAGTTTCACTTGTATTAAAAACATTGAAAGTGCCTTGAATAGAGTCTTTGACGATTGTCGGACACTACAAGGGAACTTTGGCTGTCAACAGGGCTAGTGGATAAGATCACAAATACGAGCAGTCCTACTGAAGACTAACCAAGACGGAACTGTGTTCCGTCAATGAGAGCGCTGGACTTACGTGCGAATATTGAGTCAGAAAAATGATAGAAGTCGTTTCTAACATGCCAATAATCATATCGGTGATTTGTATAAGTCTGATGGTTGTAATAAAAGACTGGACAAGACAGAAAAGCAAAACCGGATTTAAAGAAATGAAAAAAACTTTGGTACAATGTAGTGTTGACCAAATTTAGAGTTATTTAATTTAAGGCTCTAAAATGTATGTTAAAGGTGAACCCTTGCAGCTGTAGCGGCACATATCTTTTGTAACAAATAATCCTGGGGGAATGCTACGTTATTTGCAATATATTGGGGAGGTCAAATCTACTAAGAAGGTTATGAATTGTGAGACAGTAATTGCACCTGACCACAATGCAGAGATTTCAACTCTAAGTGAACTATCAAGCGCTTTCCCTACATTATGACGTGCTTGCAATAACGACTTCTGGCATTCATTGGAGGCTATCATTGTCCTAGTAACTTCTAGCCATGGTAAGCCACTGGTCTTTCTTTAGGATGATCAAGAAACGGCACCTACGTGGCTGACCACAATTTCTCACAAAAAACATTCATTCGCTTAAGTGGTACCAGTTCGTTCGTATCAAAAAAGAAGTAGTTGTAATTACGTCTAAATTAAAAAAGGGACGTGACTCCTTAAAAATAATAAACTAATTGCAAAATTCTAGAAATAGAATTGCTAGAAAAGCTCGTCCCGAAGTTGTGCAGAACCTTATGGGCTGCTTCAGCGAAAACTCTTTGAAAATTATCCTGTCAAACATCATATAAGTTCAAGATTTTTTCAAATCGTACCTAGAGGGTTAATGTATCTATTAAAAAAATTTCGACATCGTACCAATTACTTTTCATTCAAAATTTTAACATTTTCCGCGTTCCGATTTTGGTGTGTGAATGCTTTACGTACGGGTCTTTGGTTATGTTCTTTGCTTAATCTAAATCCTAAGTTTTGAATTGCTCGTTTTTGCAAACCGAATTCATGTTAAGTCCGGAGAGCGGAAGAGTACCTTTGTACAAAAATTTGTTATTTTATAGCAGGTTCTACTACAACGCGTCCAAAACGAAAAACAAAAGATTTGATCTTTCGTATCAGTTTCATTTTCGACGCGCTGTGCAATGTGCCAGTTACTGCGCTGTAAACTCTAATACGATATGAACATTATAATTATGGTACCTAGCCAATGAAAAGCTGACTTTTTAGGAAGAAGTTTTTTTAACGTGTGCATCACAAAGCAATTTTTAACTAAAAACATATGAAGGGGCCCGTACGTATCAGAATAGATGTGGCAAACATAGTTGATGTTACGAAAAGACTCGAACGTATTTGAGTAAATATTGCCTTAACTCTTAAGTGTATGAAATTACGTCCTCAATAAATTGGATTGAAAATTGCCGAAAGGGCAATATTGCAAAACCCGTCCGAAGAAACGGCGCACAAAATTTTTGCAAGCCCTTAAAATAAGCCCAGAATTTAGAACCGACCTAAAGCGCTTAGCAGTGGCCTCTGACCCATACCTCTATGTACAAAAAAGTTCGCTTCTTTTTTCTCTACAACACTGCACAAAAACCCTCATTATCAAAGGAATAATCACGAAAAAAACCAATTATTGTGTTTGGTCGCTTAGCGTGAGTTGGACCCACACTAAGGACTCTATAGCCCGAACCACTCGATAGATTTTCACTATTTTCATTTTGGTGATGTTCATGGGATGCTCATATCTTTCATTCAAAACCTTGAAGAGCGATTCTTTCTCGACCGTAACTTCGGGCCCTAGTAGAGACTCAGTTTTAGGGCCCTGGCTGAGTCCAAAAGCTCAAAATCAAAAAAAATTTCTTCCGTAAGTTGTGAGGCATGCCCGGACCTTTGATTTTGTTTGAAAGTTCTGGGTATGGCCGACAATTTATGAAAGAAACTTTTTTGAACTTGAGCCCTAGAACTTAGCTAGAGCACTAAAAAAGAGTCTCTGCTAGGGCCAAACGTGTTTTTTGTATATAGCTCGAGTAAATCTTTTCCGATTTTCAAAAAAATTTTTTGAATCGGAAGGTCTGGGAATGCCCAACAATTTATGGAGAAAATTTTTTTATTTTGGGTTGTTGGACCCAGCTAGAGCCCTAAAGAAACGGACCCACTAGGGCCACACTTGTTTTTTATACAAAAATCGAGTAAATTCCATCCGATTTTAGTGATTCTTTTTCTATTCGATAGGTAATGCTTAAGATGGCCGCTAATGTTAGGGTGGATCGATCTTGGCAATTTATTTTGGAAAAATTAAAATATTTTGAAAACAATAAGAGATAGAAGATCGGTGTCAAAGGAAAATTTGTTTGGTTTCGGTGATACGCATGTTATGATGCCTCCCAATATGGCCGCTAATGCTAGCGTGGATAGACAATATATTTTGGAAAAATTCAAACATTTTGAGAACTCTAAGTGATAGAAGATCGGTGTCAGTAACAAACTTTTTTGCCTGGGTCAGAGGCCTTTCCGAAATGCTCTAGGTCGGTTCTTATATCGGCGGTAGTACAAATAACATTTTTTTAAAATATGTTTGAAAAAAACTTTTTTTTATTTTGACAGTTTATATTTGGAGAGACTTTTACACCGTTTCTTTTTCAATATTGCCCTTTCGGCAATTTCCAATCCAATTTTATGTCGACGTTATTTCATACACTTAAGAGTTAAGGCAACATTTACTTTGATACGTTCGAATGTTTTTGCAACATCTATTCTGTTTGCCACATCTATTCTGATACGTACGGGTCCCCTGCATATGTTTGTGAATTTAATTTAATTTGATTTAATTTTAGTTGTAACTTTTATAATAGAGCTCTCCCTGTCCTGCTAGATTTTTCTCCAAGGAAGAGTCTTGATTAATTTGTAGTTTTTATTTTTATTTTTTTCCTATGATACTTTATAACTGCTGATAATTTGCGAAACAAGGCAATTCGCCTTATGCATATTTAGTTGAATAAATTTGATTTGATTTGACTTTTTTTAAAACAAAATTTCGTTGTGTTCAAAAAATTGCGTCTTTACTTTTACTATTAACTCGAAGTTAATACGTCTGCTTTTGAGTAATTTGTGCCTAAGTAATTTGCGTAACGTATGTAACTCGATAGCGTAGTGGTTAACACGTCTGCTTGCTACTACGAGATTGAGTTGCCAGTGCGTTGGTTCGAAACTCAACCGCAGACGGATTTGTACCGATTGTTAGATTTGTAAACAAAACAAATCTGATTGAATCGTTCAAGTCAAGTGAAGTTGAGTGCAGTGCCATCGTACGGCTTACCGGAAAAGGCATTGTTGGGAGAACCGGTATTCTACTCCTACTAGTTTCGCTCCTCGTTACATCTCATAGATGGCACTAGGTTTGTCGCACAGCTTACCACTGGCACAGTAAAACTTTCCGGTAATGAAAGGATCTCAAAAAGTAGAACCACAAACAGCGAAACTAGTAAATAATGATCTAGCCTTTAACCCTTCATGGGTTGTAGGGCAGATTATTATTATTATTATTATTAATTTGCGTAACGTGTTGGATGATTTTTCGTTTCATTTCATTGTCATCATCAAGAAGAGAGACCTAAAGTTCCTGAACTCCCGAAAAAATCGACCAAATAAAAAGGAAAATAGAAACCCGTGAGGTTTAGAAGGTGCGTGTATAGGTAATTTCAACCAGTTTAAATAATTGTTTAGTTTCTCATTAGTGCCGTTCTTTGCAGTTGCTATCATTTTTTTGGATTCGAGTTGGTTTAGAATTCTAATGTAATTAGATTTGAGAATGCAAAATTCGCCGGTAAGTTAGGATTATCTGCACGGGCGGGTTAAATTGAAAAAATTGAGGTTATCTACACAAAATGGTTAGTTTGCTTAACAAAAATCCAAGTTCTGATAGTTAAAATCGATCCGGTGTTGTATTTTGTCCTCCGAAGGCATAGTCTGTAGTTTATCCTCCGAAACCGTAGAACGCATACGGTCTAAAAGGCAAACGCTTCTTAACGTCCCTGATGATGGCCCCGAAGAAGTTTGTTTCAATCTATTTAATCAAATAGAAATGAACTAATGTTCTAGGCTTCTAGGCTAGCGGGCCGAAACGGAAGTCTCTAGGAATTTTTTCGATTTTTTCGATTTTTTTAGGGAGTTTAGGAACTTTAGGTCTCTCTTCTTGATGATGACAATGAATAGAAATGAAAAATCATCCAACACGTTACGCAAATTACTTAGGCACAAATTACTCAAAAGCAGACGTATTAACTTCGAGTTAATAGTAAAAGTAAAGATGAAACAAATATAAACATCGATGAAATGAACAGATATTCAAAACGAATTAGCATATATGTCAAGTTTTATACCATACATGGCATACAAACAAGGGCGATAGCCGTTTTTCTTATTCGGATATTTGGTCGATTTTGCAATAAACTGTGTAGTACATACCTTTATGTTTATTTCTTACATGTCGCCGAAAATTTGAGAGTTGCAAACGTACAACTTTTTTTTTTTTTTTTGATATAACCACGGTAGGTGTCACTTTTTTGAAGCAGTATGGACAATTCAAGCATCCGTGTGCAAAATTGATCAATTTTGATTCCACATGTTTGCACTTCCAATACAATTTCGAAGTGAGTCCTTTCAGATCTTGTATGGCTTCTGCCATCACTTTTGATGTCTTCACATTATCCTTAATTACAAAAGAAGATGAAATAGAACGACGATATTCACAGATCGAAGCTAATTTCAGTTTAAGAAAATTGAAGCTTTTAATATAGGTAGTTCCACGATCCACGGTGTACTTGGATAAAATGTAACGTAGGAACGCTCATATTACTGCATTCTGAATGAGATACAGCCTTACAATCTTCTAGAAAGTTGTTGGCCATATGCGATTTAGTGGGAAGAAATGTAAACGTGAAAAAAATCGCGCTGTGTACTTAATGAGATCCGAGTGTTTCCTACGTTAAATTTCCCAATTAACCCATATGAATTTACGTGAAGATGACCTGGCTGAATAACAGCAAAAACCTAGTTCAGTGAACCCTTGAAAGAGTCAATATTGAGCCGAGTCACATGCTGATTATTAAGTTTTCAAAAACTGCACAATGTACAAATAGTTACATAACATACTCACTGATGCAAAGATTTGTTTAATGATTGATCGCCTTTGAGCCGATGTTAGCTCAGATTTTTTTCTTTTCTTCTTTGAGGCCTAAAAACAATTCAATAGAACATCAATATTAACCAGCATATGAGCATTTTAAATTGTAATTTTTTTCAAAAGTTAATTAGTCGAAATAGGAACAATAAGATCTGAAATGGAAGTCTCTTCGAAACCAGCTTATCCTACATCTAAAGACATTAACAAAAAAGCTAGTTCCACGACGAGAAGGGAAAACAAAGCGGAAGAGCATCGTAACTACGACACATCACAAAGCGGGGAAGGGCGTTTCTGGGATATGAAGAATGTACAATCCGTAGACGAAGTGTATCAAATTATATACAAGCGACTCGTACGCATCAGCATAGATGTGGCAAACAGAATAGATATTACTTTTAAGTGTATGAAATTACCTCCACATTGAATTGACAATTCTTGAAAGAAACTTTTTAAAAGCTTTTGGTCTCAGCCAAATTTCTACAAGGGCACAACGTGTATCCGATTTCTTAAAACTTTTTTTCCCTGGAAGATAAGCAAACAATTGATCACGGGATTGAACTTGGGCAAAATCGGTTATAAGCTTTCGAAGTTATGGTCGAAAAGGTGGTCAAAAAGTTCGTTTTTTGAAGGTTCGTAGAACCTTTTAGACCCGTACGAAGAACGAAGTTCTTCGAAATGAGGTCTTATGCGTTTACTACGACGTTTGTAACCACCCCAATTTCGACCGGGGAGTAGGGGGGAGCATCGATCATGGTCCTTAGATGACGAATCAGCAATAAAAAAAATGACCGTCCGTCTCCGCGATAACTTGAGTAAAACTCAACCGATTGTCAAAAACTTTTTTTCCCTGAAAGGTAATCAAAATATCTTTTATGGAATTGTATCTTAACACTGTCGGCACTAGGGGCGCCGAGCAAGGGCCTTTTAAGTGGTTTTTGGTCTTTTGTACATAACTCGAGTAAATCTTTTCCGATTTTCATAATTTTTTTTGTTTGAAAGATCTGTGCATGGCCGACAACTTATGGAGGAAACTTTTTCGGATTTAAGTCCTTGGACTTAGCTGGGGCACTAAGAACGAGTCTATGGTAGAGCCATACGTGTTTTTTGTACATAACTCGAGTAAATCTCTTCCGATTTTCAAATTTTTTTTATCGAAAGGCCTAGGACTGTCTCCCGTTTTATGGAAGAAAATTTTTTTATTAGAAACGCTTGGACTCTAAAACTGAGTTTCTACTAGGGCCCAACGTGTTTGCCCACATAAGTTGGATAAATCCTAATTTATTTTGTTGATTCTTTTTCTATTTGAGAGGCAATCGAGTACCGAATTATATTGAAAAACAAATTTGGACCCGGTGCCTCTGCTTAGGGCTGAAGTGAGACTCAAGTCTGTCTTAAGGTGTGCCCTAAGCAAAAAAATTTTTTTGGCTATGTTGCAGAGCAAATTGAGGGAAACTTTTTTGTCCGAGGCATATCCCTATGGCCCTAGGTCGGTCCTAAGGTCTGCCCTAGACAAAAAAAATGACTTTTTTCTATGTTGTAGAGAAAATGGAAGGAAATATTTTTATCTATGTGAGTATTTGTCCGAGGCCTCTCTTCTCTAGGTCGGTCCTAGACAAAAAAAATGGTTTTTTGCTATGCTGTAGAAAAAATTGAGATGAACATTTTTGTCTATTTGGTGGTCAATGTTGTACTTTCGGAAGGCCTTTTTTACGCCGTTTCTTCGGACGAGTTGTTCAATATTGCCCTATCGGCAATTTCCAATACAATTTAAAGTGACGTAGGACTTAAGAGTTAGGGCAATATTTACTTAAATACGTTCGAGTCATTTCGTAACTGTTTGCTACATCTATTCTGATACGTACGGGTCCCTTGCATGTGTTTTTATTAGGTATTTATTTCATTTCACTCAACCAATTTTCAATAATTTTTTTAATGTAATTTCTGAAAGTCCATATCTTTCATTCAAAACCTTGAAGATTTTCAAAATCTGTCAATTTTTATTCAAGTTAGAGCGGTGACGCTGAAAAAGTAACCAGTTTCCAGGTTGAAACCCGACTATTTGCAAACGTCGTGTAAACGCAATAGACCCCTTTTCGGGTTTAGAAATTACTGTTTACTTTTTAACAAAGAAAGTTTTCTTCATTGGTCGGTTAATGCGTCGATTTAAACCTTATCACTTTGCAATCACTAAAAGAAAGAAAAAAAGCATTACTCACAATTTTTTGCAGTTTTGATTGTCGATCAACTCAGGTAAACTGGGAAAATATGAAGCAAAAAGAAGTAATTTCATTTCTTCAACATACAACTTGCAAACATTTAACATTAAACACATTCGCGCGCTCTCATCATCCAATATAATTCATACGCATTCATATGGATGGCGCTCACCACTGACGAATATTCCAGAACACCGTGACGAGACATCAGCCATGATGAATATTTTGCTATAAAAAGGAACAGTCGATTCATGCAAAAGGTTACTCTTATTTCAACCGCTGAAAATTACTCTTTGTGACGTAAGCGAAGTAGAAATAAAATATTGTAAACTGAAGGAGATTGTTTTATGAGCAAAGTCTTTCGGCATTTAGTGAAAGTGTGCGCATCGTATGACGGTCGTAACATCATTAAATTGTTTGATTGGCCACCGATTGAAGCCCTAACAAATCGTCCTTCTACAAAACAACTTTATTGCAACATGTGGAAAAGTGAAAGGCAGATTAATTCCCATGATTTGAGTTCAAAGATGAGCAAAACCGATCAAGTAGTTCCGGAGGTATGGTCGAAGAAGTGACAAAAACATAGTTTTTCGAGGGCCCGTGAAACTTTTTCACAAATATCTCAGCAAGTATAGCACGGAAATCGTTAATTTGATCTCGCAAAGCTGGAAAAAATGTTGGTGGAAATCTGTTGAGTGGCTTGGGTAGTAGAGGCCATGGAATAGACGAAATTCAGTTTCTCGGCCTAATACGATAGGAGATGGGTTTTCGTCAACATTTGGTTAAGTATGAAAGAAAGAGATTTACTTCCAAAGAGAAAGTTGTGAAGAATTCAATTTTAGAGAACACATTCAGGGTTTTTCGGAAACATGAACTAATCCGGGGATCCGGGAAAGTTTATTCCAGAGGCAAAGTTGTGGAGAATAAATTTTTAGCGTATATCAGGGATTTGTGGAAATATTGCCCAATCCTCGGGATATGTCCTCTTCTTGAATTGTGAGTGATGACACATATCTATAAAATAACGACAGTTTGAAGTTTGCTTCTTAAGGTAAAATTGGTGAGAACTACGTTTTAGAGAAAATAGTTTCAGGATTCCTTGAAGAAACTACGTTGGTCCTCTTTTTGATATGGTGCAAGGGAGAACATTTAGGACATCGAATTCAATGGTCTGAACGTTTCGGTTCATTCTACCTTTATAAAAGACGTATCTATTACCCGAGGATAATTTAAATGAATGAATAGAAATGTTTCATTCTGAGAGATTGTACCGAAAATGAAGGTAAAACTGAGACCTCCACCCCACCCCCGAATTCGTTTGTTTGTGACACAGCTAGTCACATAAATCAATAGTGATAGTCATGTCAAAAAATAGGAACTCGGCGCTCTTCTACAAAGAATAACGACATTGAAAAGCGATCATTCATATTAATCAGTTTGAAAGCATATCCGATTGATCTAAGCGATGTTTCAAGTAGTGCGTATGGGGTGGAGCGTGTTCAAATGTCAGTCACTATTTTTCCTCTTTTGGATGGAGGAGTAAAAGTAAAAATCAATCAAAAAACAAAAATTTTCATCAAAATTCAAAAGAAATTAAAACCATAATAAAAAAAAAATTATTTCTTCGCAAAATATTAATTCAAAAAATTCACACCAATTCCGCGAGAACAATATAAATGCTTTTTACCAAACAATGCTTTCGTTAAGACGTCGGCCAACATTTCTTCGGTAGGAATGTGTTCCAAAACGACAGATTTCTCTTCGACATGCTGGCGGATAAAATAATGTCTTAAATCAATATGTTTTGTTCGTGCACTGTATGCATTAGAATGCGCCAAATCCAAAGCGCTTAAGTTATCGCTACGGATGCCGATTGACTGTGCTCTACAAAAAAATATTAAATTGATTATGAAACGATCGAAGCCACAATGACTCTTGAACGGCCGCTGCCAATGACATGTATTCGGCCTCTGTGGACGATAGAGCAACTGTTGTTTGTCGTTTGCTTGTCCATGAAATTGCTCCTCCTTGAAGTATAAAAACGTAGCCAGTACATGATTTTCTGTCGTCAATATTGCTCGCCCAATCAGCATCGCAGAAGCCCAATATTTCACTATTTCCATCTTTTGAAAAAGCCAATTTTGCTTCGATTGTTCCTTTATATATAAATAGCGAAGTATTCGCTTAACGGCAATCCAATGTGCTCGACCCGGATTTTGATTAAACTTGCTGACGGTATGAACAGCAAAAGTGATGTCAGGCCGTGATCCTTGCGAAATATAGAGGAGTCCGCCAACTAATTCTTGGTACGGAAACTTAGCCATTTCTTCTTTTTCAGCTGACGTCTTCGGTGACATTTCTTTGCTCGATTTCTGGTTAGGATCCATTGGGGTTGTGGCTGTGTTGCATTTGATCATTTGAAATTTCACCAACAAATCAATTATATGCCGTTGTTGATCCAAAAAAGTGATGCCTTTTTGTCGATCACGAGTAAGTCGCAATCCAACACAATAAGCTGCCTCTCCCAAATCGGTCATTTGGAAACGCTTCTCGAGTTCACGTTTGACAAATAAACGTCGTTGCATATCGTTCGTTATGATCAACAGATCATCGATGTAAACAGCCAGAAATATCATTTTTGATCCA
Source organism: Pseudolycoriella hygida (assembly GCA_029228625.1). Classification (NCBI taxonomy): domain Eukaryota; kingdom Metazoa; phylum Arthropoda; class Insecta; order Diptera; family Sciaridae; genus Pseudolycoriella; species Pseudolycoriella hygida. The sequence goes on from CM055403.1 coordinate 108,652,918, forward strand.
ACGATTGAAAAATAAACACAAGGATCGGCCATGGAACGTTTAAAATCAATTTCTCTTAACGTTGTATCCAATTTCATATACCATTGCCTACTTGTCTGTTTCAGACCATACAAAGCTTTTTTAAGCCGACAAATTTTGCTGCCTGTGATGAATTCGGGAGGTGGTACCATGTAAATTTCTTCGTCGATGTCACCGTGTAAAAAAGCTGTTTTCGCATCCATTTGGTAAATTTCGAGATTGAATTTTGCCGCAATCGCAATCAAAAAACGAATTGAACTGTAGCGCACGACGGGTGAAAAGGTTTCGTCGTAATCAATTCCATAACGCTGGGTGAATCCTTTTGCAACGAGCCTAGCTTTATGACGGTTAACATTGCCATTTGCATCTCCTTTAATCTTGAACACCCACTTGCACCCTATTGCTCTCCTATTCGATGGTAATTCGACGAGTTCCCATGTGCTATTCTCTTGTAAAGACTGGAATTCTTCCTCCATAGCTTTTCTCCAAAGTCGAGAATCGGAACAACTCATAGCTTCCTCCACTGTTTGAGGATCATTCAAAACAGCACCATGAGCCACGTACGCAACGAAATCTGGAAAAATTTTCGGCTTTGGAATTCTTTCACTGCGTCTCACTTACGGAACAACGATTTTTTCTGCTGTACTTTGTCCACTAGCACTCGGATCGGTCAACAAGCTTTCGTCACTGGCACTTGAATTAGGCGTCAAGTATTTCTCACCAGCACTTGAGTCCAATATCGAAATATTTCCACTAGCATTTGAATTCGGCATCAAATTCACTTCAGCAGCACTTGAACATTCACCATCTTGACTAGCCACAGTATCCAAACGAGTCGATTCAGAAAAAGTAATGAAATCCCCAACTGGATTCGGTTCTGATAACGACTTCTTAAAGCAAAATTCGTTCTCAAGGAAAACAACATCCCGACTCTTCGTCAATTTTCTAGTAATTGAATAAATTAGACGATAACCTTTCGTCTCTTCGCAGTATCCAACGAATATCATCGGTTTCGATTTCGGATCGAACATTTGTCGGAGTTTTTTCGGCACGTGAACCATTGCCTTACAACCGAACACTTTCAAATTGCTGATGTCCGGTTTCACATCACTCCACATCTCCTCTGGAGTCTTTCCATGTCCTTTCGTCGGCGATCGGTTTACCAAATACGCAGCTGTGGCAACTGCTTCCGCCCAAAACGTTTTCGGAAGACCAGCACCTTCAAGCATACTACGAGATTTTTCGATCAAGGTGCGATTCATTCGCTCGGCGAGACCATTCTGTTCGGGCGTGTACGGATTCGACGTTTGATGAATAATACCAGAGCGACGTAAATATTCATCTAATTCACTTGTAACGTACTCCGAACCATTATCTGATCGCAAAATTTTAATAATTTTGCTCAATTGTCGTTCATGTAAAACTTTAAACTGTTCGAAAATCTGCTTCACATGTTCCTTTGTTTTCAGGAAGTAAACAAATACTTTTCGGGATAAATCATCAATTAAAGTTAAAAAATACTTGGCGCCGTTAATCGAACAAACTTCCATCGGTCCACAAAGATCGGAATGAATCAACTGCAATACGGATGCCACTCTTGAACCTTTCTTTGGAAATGGAAGGCGTGACTGTTTGCCTTTTAAGCATGGAACGCATGACGATGACGTTAAATTGGGCTTATCATTAAATGAAATCCCGAATGCCAAACCATTTTTCAATTTTAGCAAGTCCTGATGATTAAGATGAGCCATTCGTCGATGCCACAGATCACTTGTCAACTTACTTAGGTTTATTATTGAGCAATATTTCACATTTGGCTATAATAATATTATTTCAATTTGTGTTAAGGGTTTAACCTGCAGACGGCTTTTCAACTTAGATTTACTTTAGCGTTTTACTATTTGGTAATTAGATCGGATGGCTGGGGCGAAAGGAAAACTTAACAAAAACCTTTACTTGTATAAAAGAACTTAGAACTAAACTTAAAAACCTAACTTAAAACTAGTGGTTGTGCTCAGTGCACGTTTTTATATTATGTGGGATGGGAGTGTTTAACAATTGGATTTGGGTAATAGAATTTCACTGTCAGATAGGCAAGATTAGGATGGTAGAGCTTTGGATTCAACTGGACAGGCTGGAGATGAGGTGATTGTCAGAGAAAGCGCAAGCGGAAAAAAATTTATCGGTTTGAAGAACGATTGAGTCTTTCACGTAAGGAACCCTAGTTGCTTCATGTAATTTTTCGTACTGTAAAAGAACGGTTTATCCATGACCATTTTCAAAAATTTGTTCTGGGCAATTTGAAGCCCCTTCAGGTGACTGTTAGCACATCCACCCCAAACGGGAGCCGCATACATCAGCACTGGACGGAACGAGCAGCAACTTGTTTTTGAGGCTTAGCTTAGACCTGCGGTTTACGAGCGGGTACAACATCCTCATACATTTTAACGCTTTATTGCGTGCGTACGCAGCATGCTCAGCGAACAATAAGCGGAAGTCTAGCTGGACTCCCAAGTATTTGATATATTTGGACCAGCTAACGACGCTTCCATTAAGATTGATTTGACGTCTCGCTAAGTACCTTGCAGCGCGCCTCTTCGTGAAAAATACAGCTTCTGTCTTCTTCTCGTTAATCTGGATTCTCCATTTAGAGTAGTATTTAGAAATCGCTATAAAGGACTTTTCAAGATTCCTAGTTATCGTTTCAGGGTTTTTACCACTAACTAATACCCTTGTGTCATCCGCAAACTGTGCTAATTCCGAATTCCGCGGGACTTTTAGGTCTGACGTGAATATATTGTACAATGCCGGGGACAACACACTACCTTGCGGTAAGCCTGCAGGAACGAAAAATTTCTCAGATTTTTCACCGAACATATGAACATGGAAGAACCTGTCAGATAAGAAGGATTGAATGATTTTAATAAGCGCAATCGGATACTCAAATGCCAGAAGCTTGTGTAAGAGACCTTCATGCCAGATCGTGTCGAAGGCCTTTTCAATGTCTAGCAAGAGCATTCCCGTTGACTTCTTGGCCGCAAGTTTAGTTTTTACCAAATTTATTACTCTGGTAAGCTGATGTACTGTGGAGTGAGCATAGCGAAATCCAAACTGGTGGTGCGGAATGACATTACGATATGAGGTGTGAGCATCAATTCTCTTGAGCAAAATTCTCTCCAGAATTTTGCTAAGCGAGTTCAAGAGACTGATAGGTCGGTAGCTGGACGGTTCGGTCGGATTTTTGGACGGCTTTAAGATCGCGACAATTTTTGCTACCTTCCAATCTTTCGGAAAATAACCAAGTAGTATGCAGGCATTCATTATTTTCGTAATCAACACTATGGCTTTGAAAGGAAGCTTTTTGAGAACCTGGTTGGGAATCTGGTCGCTACCCGGCGATTTTTTGGCTTTGAGGAACTGGATCAGCTTCTTTACTTCAGCTCGTTTTGTCAGGAAGGGAGCTGATTCGCTAACAGATACCTGAGCGTTATCTATTTCACCGATCGATCTGCTGACCGCTTTCGCCGTAGGGGGGTGAATGAAGCCCCCGGTTAAAGAGTGTGCTTTTAGGATTGACTTGCCGATTTCCTGCGCCTTTTCTTTGTTAGTGTAGACAAACTGGTCCGCATCGTCTTTCAAGGGCGGCATATTGGGAGTTTTGTTTTTGATCAGTTTAGCGAACTTCCAGAATTTGTTTGAGGCATAATCGAGGCCGCGTAGCGCGTCGTTAAAATTCTCATTCCTGAGGGTATCAACGGAATGATCGATATGACGGGATAGTTTCTTGAGCAGTGCTAGCTCGTGCGGACAGCGACTTCTCTGATAACGCCGGTTTTGGATTTTTCTGTCCTTTATCATAGCTAAAATCGGTGCAGTCAGTTTAAGGTGACCTAACTTCAATGAAATTTTCGGGATCGCTGAGTTCATCGAGTTCAGCACTATTCTCGTGAGTACAGCAATTTCATTATCGACTTCGTCACATGTAGACAGCCTGGTGCCATTGATATCAATTTGCTCATTGATGCTGTTTCTAAATGCACACCAATCGGCCTTATGGAAGTTAAAGCGCTTGGATGAGCACGGACGCTTTACGATCGTACAATTCACAGATAATTCAATCGCACAATGGTCTGACATCAGGTCGTGGTTCGGGATGACCTGTGAGATGCCATGCAGGTTATTAGACAGAACAATGTCTATATTTGAAGGATATCGACCAGCTTGGGGTGGAAAGTACGTTGGAGTTGGTGAGTTAAAAACCATGAATGGTCTGTAGTTGAGTTCATGGAATAGGATATTGCCAGCTGAGTTTGCTCTGTAATTGTTCCAAAGACGATGCTTCGCATTTAAATCTCCACATACAAAATAACTACCTCTGATGGAATTGAGGGTTTTAACATCTTCTTTGAAGGCAGTCATATTCAAGGGAGATCGACTAGGGAAATATGCGGATACAAAAGTAATTGGACCCGTTGGGGTATCAATGCTAACAGCCACTGTTTCAATGGATTTCGTACCGAGTGAAGGCAATTGCGAATGCTTGATTTTTCTATTCACAGCGATAGCCACACCTCCACCCACTCCATCCTGCCTATCGACTCTATACAATTTATAAGAGGGAAAACTTAATTTATGCGAGTTTTTCAGCCATGTCTCGCTAAAACATATAATATCATAAAGGTTAGTTTCAAAAAAATCTATGGTTTCACGTGATTTAGGGAACAGGCTTTGGGCATTCCAACTAATAACTTTAAGATCTTTGGTTAGTGTGTTAGTCATAATAATAGTTTACGTACTTAATAGCCAATCTGGTGATGACTTGGAACTGATCTAACTTACTACGACAGTCCTTCAAATTCGAAATGAGTTCCGTTGTCAGTTCTAGTAATTGCTGTGGAGTGAGGAGTTGGTCGTTGGGATTCCTGATTGCTTCAGAAGTTGATGGAGCAGGCTGGCTTGGGGAAAACCAATCGGAGAATTTGCGATCGTGTTGCACTGGCAGGACCGGAAAGTCAGCATCGCGTTTGGTGAAGGAGTTCTGTTGAGAGTGTTGGTCAGTACGTCGAACCGATTGACTCAAAGTGTTTCGGTTATTCTGGCCAAGTTTCATTTTTATATAGTCAGTCCTTTTCGGACAGTTACGGTCTCTCGACGAATGCGAATCACCACAGAGGCAACAAAGATAGGGTTGCTCGGGGAGAGGAAATTGATCTCTTAAACATGCACTTGATTCGTGCTTACCACCACATTTCGAACATCGGTGCGTTAGGTTACAGTTCTTACTGCCATGACCGTGCAATTGGCAATTATTGCACTGTGTCGGGCCTTTTCTAGATGCGATGTACGGGCTCCAGGATACTATGATGTTGAGAATATGTTTGTGTTCTTTCAATTCACTCAGTTTTATGCTTTTGTTGGCAAAATAAACTAAATATAGGGCAAAGTTTCTGTTGTCGCCTTTAGTACGCATTTTTTTGACATCGATGAACTGGATATTTGCGCATTTAAGACCCGATTTTACTTCATCGACGGTTAATTCGGGCAGGCCATTTAGCACAAATTGTGTATGTTGTGCTGTAGGAACATCATGCGAATAAAATTCAATTTTGGCTTCTTTGAGCAGCCGGATACTTGAATTGTAATTATCCAAACTGTTGCAAAAAATGTTGATGCCCATAGAGATGTATTTAAGGTGATAGCTATTCATTCCAATACCATCCATTAATTTTTTGATGTCGATGTAGTTCGCATTGATTACCACAATAGGCGGAATTTTTACTTTCGCTTTTGTTTGTTGAACAATAGTTTCATCTTCACAATCGGACAGGTTTGCGTACCGATTATGAGTACCCAACGGACTTGCACCAGTGTTGGTATTTTGCTGCTTAGTTGTGGCTGCTTTGTTCGCTTTCTTTTGTTTGACGTTGGCACGTTGAATAGATACTGCTGCTCTACGCTTTGCTGTTGGTTTCATTTTTGTACTGCCCTAAAGGGCCAATGGATGATTTTAATTCACTCTTATCCAATTACGTATAAGAGATCGCAGTTAAAGGTTGCTGGTGGGATTCAAGGATATACAAGCGGTTAGGCAAAAACTACGTTATTATACTTCGGTTTTTTGAGACTGTGCGAGAATATCGACCGTAGAGGTTGAAGGCACAAGTGACACTGAGATCACTTGTCAATTCGTTACTTTTGTGCGTTGAAAAATTGCATTGCGATTTCGCCAAATTCATAATGAATGAGTTGTTTACGTGTCGTCCAGTTGAATGCAATTAATTATTCGAATCGTAGATCTTGCAGCCCAATTTGTCAAAAACAACTGTGAAATCTTTTAACACGATTTGTGAAACGGAAAGCAAATTAACTGATAAGGTTGGCACATGTAAAACGTTAGTGACTGGAACTGTTTTGACTTGATCTTCACAATCAATGTTAATAAACACTTTGCCTGTTGAATTCACTTGCATTTTTGCATTATTTGCCACCGAAATTTCGTCAATAATAGGGTCGAACAATTCCTGCATCCAATCGTCACGACCAGTCATTGAATATGATGCACCCGAATCAATATGCCACTCGTTGTTGCCTTGAAACGCTGCAGAAACCACCAAAAAATGCACCAGTCGAATTATTCAAAACATTTTGATTGGATTGTTTAACCGTAGAAGTTTTCTTCTTTTTCTTCGGACAAAATCTCGAAATGTGTCCGATTTCTTGACACACATAGCAACGAATACCACTTTACGTGTTGACTGAAGATTGTGTCTGTTGCGATGTTTGTGTTGTTCTATTCTGCTGTTTACCTCGCCGCCGATTCCCTCTTGAGAATAATGCTTGTGATGATGATGAGTCCCCAGGTGAATCAGCCGGTTTTACGTCTTGCAACAATTTGGTTTTGATCACACCAGATGTCAATTTTAAATTAGAATTCTCCAAAGCCATTATCATCGGATCATAACGTTGAGATAAACCAGGCAATAAGAAAGTTGAAATCCAATCATCTGATATGTTACCGTCGTCAATTTGTCTCAATTGGTGTGCAGCCAAAATAATTTTGTTCACGTACTCCTCGATGTCCCGGCAGTCATCAAGTTTTGTTGAAGTCAATTGGCGTATCAAACTTACGCGACGGTAGAGACCAGAGTCTGCGAATGTGATTTTCAAAAGTTCCCACGTTTCTCTTGCACTTTTACAGGCACGAATGTGATTATAATTCACTGGATGCACTAGTAGAATAATTTTCGGGCGCGCCTTTTCGTTCTTTTCTGCACATTTACTTTCTTCCATAGCTTCTTCTTCTTCTGTATCTTCTTTGACTACCGCCCATAGGCTTTCATGTTTCAAATAAGCCTCGACAGCGAAAGCCCAATCCGAATAATTGTCGCGTCCTTTCAATTTTTCAATGGCGGGAATTTAGCATGGTGAAGATGACGCCATTACGATGAAAAAAAGAACAAACAATTTCTCTTTTAAACAAATTATTCACACGATATCTGGGCTCATAACCTGATAGGTTTTAGATTTGCAGTGGAATATTAATTAAACAATCTGCTTGATGAGTTAACAAAAGTAAAGTGAAGACTTTATTCGTAAGTAATTATTCATTTAGTTCAGGTACGACAAATTACGTAAGTTAGCATATTTAGGGATACCAGATTGATTTTAATTTAACTGTTCTAACCTTAGTATAAGCCCCGAAAAAAGACAGAGCTTGTGTTGTTTAGCAGGACGTACACGGGATCGAATCTTGTAGGGAAATTGAAGCAGTTTGGAAAAGACATTCTTAGCTCCCAGGTAAATTATCTAGCAATTATATTGATAGCAGGCTCAATTGGATAGCGCACGTAAACGACAAAGCTCAGAAAGATATAACGACTGTTTGGATCTGCAGGAACTCTTTCGGGACGAACTGGGGTCTACACCATCTAAAATCATCTTGTGGATACATGAAACGGTAATTAGGCCTAGGCTGGACATAGAAAGTGCAAGAAAGGCAATAATGGAAGTGCAGAGGTTAGTATGTAATACTGGCGCGATGAAAACCACGCCTACGCTACGGCAGCAATAGCATTGAGAATTCTATTTTTACCAGGATGTTGTAATTGCATTGCCCTTGGGGGCGTCTCTTCTCATGAACGTACGAATTTGTAAAGTTACAAACGCATGAGAATTGATGCTCAGTTATTGAAACATTCTAATTATCACATTTTGAAATGAAAATAATGTAAGAACGCGAGCGGAACGGGCGAAATTTTATTTATTCGAGAAGGACAGAACAAAAAGTTATTCCTTCCCGTACCGAACAGTAAGTGGTAGAAGAAGCTAATAAATCTAAAAAAACTTACAGTGTTTTGTTTGGGGATGCTTCCGTTAGCATTGTCACCGGCAACCGTTGTTGTGTCGTCATTCGCATCGTGCGAGGAAGTACTCGGCAGATTCTGAAGAACTTTCGAGTTAAATTGAATCATATTTATCAAAGGGGACTTACCTGAAGTGCTTGCGAAAAGGCAATTCTGTCTCCAAAACTAGGAAGAAGCTCATTTATATGTGCTGTCGTAAGATGCGGCAGAATCGATAAGCTAATCTTATGCTCTAAAAAAAATTCCGAAATGAAATTCTGTGGATTATAATAAAGAGATTTACCTGAAAAACGTTGGACCACGTAGGAGTCAAACCCAAGGTCTCTTAAAAATTTTTCCATTTTTTCGGATATTCGAGCAAATTTTTGACAATTGTAGAAATTGTAAATTGAATCGGGTTGCTAAACTCAGTCGTTGCTTTGGAAGAAAATTTAATGGCTTCGAGCAAATTCAGAGGTTGCTTAAATTAAGCATGTAATTATCAGCAAATTATTAGTATCGCTCCTATGACGCAAAAATCGTCTAAAGCACTCAAAAGACCCGATAAAGCTTGTTTTGTATGTGTTTGTGTGTGACGGAGAGTCCAGAAATCCACTGGGATTCGACTCATATGAGTGGGTTTCTGGACTCTCCTATTTTCCAATTTTGTTTGATCGAAAGGTCTAGGACTGTCTCCTGTTTTATGGCAGAACATTTTTTGATTAGAAACACTTGGACTCAGTCAGAACCCTAAGACTGAGTTTCTACTAGGGCCCAACGTGTTTGCTTACATAAATTGGATAAATCATAACTGACTTTGTTGATTCTTTTTCTATTTTAGAGGTAATCGAGAACCGAATTATATTCAAAAACAAATTTGGGCCCGGTGCCTATGCTTAGGACTGAAGTGGGTCTGTTCTAAAATTGGCCCTAGCCACAAAAAATGTTTATTGCTATGTTGTAGAGAAAATTGAGGGGAACATTTTATATATGGAAGAATGTGTCCGAGGCATTTCCTAAGGTCGGCCCTAGACAAAAAAATGGTTTTTTCTTATGTTGTAGAAAAAATTGAGATGAACATTTTTGTCTATTTGGGGGTTAATTTTGTACTTTCGGAAGGCTTTTTTTACATCGTTTCTTCGGACGAATTTTTCAAGATTGCCCTCTCGGCAATTTCCGATACAATTAAATGTGGACGTAATTTCATACACTTAAGTGTTAAGGCAATATTTACTTAAATACGTTCGAGTCTTTTCGTAACATCAACTCTGTTTGTCACATCTATTCTGATACGTACGGGTCCCTTCATATGTTTTTTAAATTTTTTGACTAAGCTTCCAAGAAAAAAGTTATTTCCTATCTATGCAACGATAATCAACTTTACTTGTCTCGATAGATAAATGCAGCTCAATTTTGCCTTTGGCTTCGGCCACAATGTCCCACCCTTCAAAATAATAATGTTTCCCCACAGTTCTTCATAGTAGAATTAATCAAACATATTTTCCACATTTATATGGAGCTCTGGTAAAAAAGTGAACCGTTTCCAAATTAAAACACTCTATTAAAATTACATGTTTTTTACGAAGTAGCCTTTAAAAGTGTTGAGCACTCATTTAAATATTTGTAACAATAAACAAGACAAATTTAATTTACAAAAGTATAATTTCAACTCGTAAAAAATAACTCATATATTTTGTACCTGTGTGTGTGTTTTTTGAATGTTTTCAGCATTTATTTGTCGTGATTTATAAGGACGCTACTACAGAATTATTTAAAAACAATCATATTTTATTATCAAAAATATGTGTAGCTCAACGGTAAGTCCTTTTTAATTCTTACATTGCTATGAAAATTCAATTCATATAATTTTCCTTTGATATTTTTCACATTGTCTCTATAAAAACTTAATGCATATATTTTTCACATTGTCGCAAAAAAGAAATTCGCGTTTTTTGAATCCAAGATTTATTTTTACATAAGATCAGTTATTTTGGATAAAATCTTTCTGAGAGTATTCGTCATCCACCATGGGATTGCGGGTAATCTTTCTGAGAGAATTCGCCATCCAACATGGGATTGCATGTAATCTTTCAGAGAGTATTCATCATCCAACTTGGGATTGCGGGTAATCTTTCTGAGAATATTCGTCATCCAACATGGGATTGCGGGTAATCTTTCTGAGAGTATTCGTCATCTAACAAGGGATTCCTTGTAATCTTTCAGAGAGTATTTACCATCCAATATGGGATTGCGAGTAATCTTTCTGAGAGTATTCGTGATCCACCATGGGATTGCTGGTAATCTTTCTGAGAGTATTCGTCATCCAACATGCGATTGCGGGTAGTCTCTCTGAGAGTATTCATCATCCAACATGGGATTGCAGGTAATCTCTCTGAGAGTATTCATCATCCAACATGGGATTGCGTGTAATCTTTCTGAGAGTATTCGTCATCCAACATCGGATTGCGGGTAATCTTTCTGAGAGTATTCGTCATCCAACATGGGATTGCAGGTAATCTCTCTGAGAGTATTCATCATCCAACATGGGATTGCCGGTCATCTTTCTGAGAGTATTTGTCATCCAACATGGGATTGCGGGTAATCTTTCTGAGTGTATTCGTCATCCGACATGGGATTGCTGGTAATCTTTCTGACAGTATTCGTCATCCATCATCGGATTGCGTGTAATCTTTCTGAGAATATTCGTCATCCAACATGGGATTACGAGTAATCTTTCTGAGAATATTCGTCATCCAGCATGGGATTGCTGAACATCTTTACATTTGCATTTTGTAAAATTCATTTTGCAAGTCACACCAGCTTCAGATAAAGAATTTTGGGCATTCATGCAGTGAATTCCTTAGCCACCTTTAGCACGTCGCTCGCCCACGTTAGTAAAACTGTCACTGTCCGTAAGACTCCCTTGGTGGGTAACGTCACATTTCATTAAGAAAGTTTATGTTTAGGAGAAATTGTGGTACCCCTACCGACGGATGATGGTTCTGTCAGGAACAAAAATCTCCCTGAAGGGAGAGGTAGGAAGTGATCACCATCGGCAATCATTCGTTTGAAGATGATATACTCCAGGAGCCTTCTTTCCAATATTCGAGATATTGTACTTGAGAGAAATCGCCACACGACATATGAATATGACAATTTGGTGAAACTCAATTTTAGTGACTTTTCTCTGGATAGAAATATCAAATTCTATGTGAAAACTCGTTTGCTTCTCTTGAGGTATTTTGGTCGGGAGAATTTTTTCTCGTTCCCTCAAGTTGAACTAGGGCCACAGCACTGAACATATCTCCCTACAGGTGCAAATATCTCCCTCCAGGTGCAAATATCTCCCTACAGGCGCACAGATGTCCCTCCAGGTGCAAATATCTACCTACAGGTGAAATATCTCCATTCAGGTGCAAATATCTACCTCTAGGTGCAAATATTTTCCTCCGAGTGCAAATATATCCCTACAAGTGCAAATATCTCCCTACAGGTAGAAATATCTCCCTCCAGGTACAAATATCTCCCTCCAGGTGTAAATCTTCGGGTGCAAATATATCCCTAAAGGTACAAATATCTTCCTAAGGGTCTAAATATCTCCCTAAAGGTACAAATATGTCCCTCCAGGTAAAAATAGCCTCTCTACAGGTGGAAATATCTCCCTCCGGGTGCAAATATCTCCCTCCAGGTGCGAATATCGCCCTACAGGTGCAAATATTTCCCTACAGGTGCAAATATTTCCCTCAAGGTAAGGTCACTTCCTTTATTTGCGAACATAACATGTTAGGAACATACAAATGTCTTTCAAACTTATACTAGATCTTGTATCCACAACATTTAGCGGAACGAAATTTCATATCTGCCTCCCAACGATGTTTGTTGCATGTTACGAAATCACAACGTTCAAATAATCGTTAATTGTTGTTTCCCTTACTGAAAATTGTTGTGTCACTCCAGTGACTTGAGTCTGATTTTACCGGCTGCTCAATTCAATTGCTGACTCTGGTTTTGTATTGTAAGAATGTTCTTGAATTAAAAACAAGAAACGACCGGCTTAAAGCCTGGTGGGTCTTTTTTCTATTTTGAAATTGAGCTATTGTCATAAATTATAAAATTATAAATTGACTGATATAAAAACGAGTGCTGACCGAGTCATTTCGTCAGTCGACTAGCAGCTCTCAATCGATAAATATGCACGCGAAATAAAATTACAGTCAATATTCACTATAAATTACAAAATTATACTTTTATAATTATAATTTGTAATTATAATTTTATAATTTGTAATTATAATTTTATAATTTGTAATTATAATTTTATAATTCGTAATTAGAGAGTTTGAGCAAAGCTACATATAGCGAAATTTATAAATTATAACATATACAAATTTTTCGTAAAAACCTCGGAAAAATGTCAGAAATTTCGAAAATCGAATTTACAAAAAATTTTTATATGTTATAAGTTATTAATTCCGCTATATGTAGCTTTGCCCAAATTCTCTATTATAATTTTATAATTTGTAATCATAATTTTATAATTTGTAATCATAATTTTATAATTTGTAATTATAAATTTATAATTAATAAAAATTGTAATTACAAATTATAAAATTACAAATTGACTCATATAAATATGAGAGCTGACTGAGTAATTTCGTCAGTCGATCCTCAGTTGTTCGCGAGTAAGCTTCTCCGTAATAATAAAATTATAAGTTGACTGATACAAATACGAGAGCTGACAGAGTAATTTCGTTAGTCGATTCGCAGCTCTCAACCGATAAACATGAACGCCAATTAATCTTGCACTCAATATTCACTACAAAATGACAAAATTATAATTAAATTTGTAAATTACAAATCATAAAATTATATTTTTTAAATTATTATATTTATATTATATTATAAAATTATAATTAGAAATCATAAAATTATAATTTTTAAAATTATATTTATAAATTATAAAATTATAAATTGGCGGATATAAAGATGAGAGCTGAGCGAGTAATTTCGTTAGTTGATTGTCAGTTGTTGGTGAGTTAACATCTCTGTAATAATAAAATTGATTTTCAGCTATCATATATTTACATGGCTCATGCAGTTACGAAATTGTTTTCAGTCTTGCTGTAAGAGTACGTCACTTGCATCTCGTATACATTTCAGTGGACTAACTTGAAGCGATACATGTCGGTCATCCAACGATGAATTAAATATGACTGTAGCTTTGAGCCACATATGATATTGTATTGGTCACAAATGTGACTGGCAAGAACGTCGGCTATTGGACTGAGAACTTTTTTCATGGCTCATGTAGTGAAGCTATCAACTACAGGCTATATATTGCCAGCTGCCAACTAACAATTATTTGCCATCGCTGCTACTATTATGCACTTTGTGATTGCCCGCCTCATGAACTTGTGCCCGTAGTGGTAGTGGTGAGTGAATTTTTGAACTATCAATTCATCGCTGTCTTTGCAATATTTTCGCCATAAGTGGAACAGACATCGGACAGACGGACAGACAGACAGACAGACAGACAGACAGACAGACAGACAGACGGACGGACAGACGGACGGACAGACGGGCAGACGGACAGACGGACGGACAGACGGACAGACGGACAGACGGACGGACAGACGGACGGACAGACGGACAGACGGACGGACAGACGGACGGACGGACGGACGGACGGACGGGCGGACGTGTCGTATCCCGTACCCAATACCCACGCGAGTATCAACTCCGTTAGACCCACGCGGGCGCACAAGACCCGCGAACAGGCAACCTCGATAAGAAGTTGAATAACTTATCGAATATTAATAACATGCAAATACTTAGTCATGACATTGTGAAACTGTTATCCAATGTTTTGGATAACACGTGCTATTTCGCAGTGTTATGAGAGTAGGTCATGAAATGACTTCCTCATAACACATGTTTTAGTGTGTCGCACGGGTATGGTGGGGCACAGACTAACGCTTGTGGCCCCGGTATCGAAGTGGTGTTAAAAGAGTCAGTCGGAAGAGGTAAGCTGTTCGATCAGCTAGGAATTATTTTTCTCGAGTCAGAAAAATCGGTCTGCGGTCGCGCGTGCACACTCAGTATAGGGAAGCTTGACAAGATAAATTAAATGAATTAAGTACGCATTATAGTGAATGAAGTAAGAAATCTAAAGTGTAAACGCATACAAAATAAGAATAAATTCTCGTTGTCAAAGTTGCTATTGTGTATAAAGATATAAGTGGTCGCAGCAGGCCATAACACCGCCCCAACGAGTATCAAGTTGCGACAGACGGACGGACGGACGGACGGATGAAGTGTTTACAATAGGGTATTTTTTCAATAGAAAAAAGACCTAAAAAGTACAAAATAATGTTTTTGATTGCAAGAGTTGACTCATACATTATGTTATAAGTAAGAGAATTCTGTTAATTTCGGTTTACTATTAAATTTATATTCTATGTATGTAGTCAGTTAGATATTGAGAGAGCAATTGCTCTCATACCAGAAATGTAGAGAAAATTTTTTATTTTGACATTTCCGACATGAGCGCATGATCTCTGACAGTCTATAAAATAGATCAATAAAAATAAATGTGTACAACGTTATTAAGAATTGTGAATTCATTTTGGTGTACAGACAGTTTTGGATGGCATGGGTAAGTATCTAAGGTCTCCAACTACGTCGAATACGTCACTATGTGTCAGCAAGCAAATACAGTCCATACCAACACAACATACTCTTACGTCGGTCATGATTGAATTTACTTTACAACGCATAGGGCATTATCAACGAAAAGTGCGACATCTACTATCCTCGTAACGTCGTTATCATGAACTAAAGGCTGCTCCAAATACATGGGCGTGACAATCTTTTGTTTTGATGTTTGCAAGTAATATTTAACGTGACGTTAGCTGCAGTGGCGATCGAAGCCCTCTTCATTGCAAAAAAAAATCAGCTGTTTTCGTTCGTAAATTTACCAAAATCAGCTGAATTGGCTGAATTCAATGAAAAGTTCAAAAATGAACTGATTTTCTAGTAATGAAGTTAGTCTCGGTCAACAAAACATAACAGACCCACAAGAGGCTCGAGGACTTAACTCTGCCCACTCAAACTAACCAGTCTAGGTCGCAACTGCAGCTAACTTCACGTTGAATACTTGCAAAAATCAAAACAAAAGAATGCCACGTGGCTGTCCAAATATCTGAATTCTCAAATACGTAACTAAGTAAGGTAAGTAAGTAAGTAAGCTGGTCTGCTTCAAATTTCAACTGTATAGGATGTGCTATCATCTATTTTCGTTAAGAAATGCCTATATACCAGAAACATATGAAAGTGATCCGTACGCATCAAGATAGATGCGGCAAACAGATCAGATGGTACAAAAAGACTCGAACTAAGACTAAATAAATATTGCGTTGACTTTTTAGACCCTACGAAGAACGCAGTGCTTCGAAAAGGGGTCTATCATGGGCGCGCGGTAGCGATGCGCCCGTGACGCAAGTCCCAATACGATCAAAAAATTAGGATTTTTATTTTTCGTAGACGGCGGAACCATATGTACAACTAAGTATTGCCTTTTTTCCCTTGCCTCGTACACACCTGAGACCTAGTTTTTCGAATTCTACGTACAATTTTGATTGAGATCGGTATTTTACTCATTAAAATCGGTCCAGTAGATCCGAAGATAGGACCTTTAGAAAATCGTCTTTTTCCATTCTAAATATATGATACTTCATAGAAGCCAAAGTTAATGCAAATATCCTACGTTACTTAGTTAGTTAGTGATTTCCATTGGCACTTGTATGAAAAACGACTTCTTTGGAATTTTCTCGAGAACGGCTTGATAACTTTTCTTGAAATTTTGCAGGGACCTTCGGTTGGGTATTCTACGCCATATGAGATTTGAAAAAAAGGGGGGGGGGTACCGGCCTCGTTTGGGCGCCATGGCTCTTAGAAGGCGCCATACAAAGCCCATATGTGGCCCATTCTATGCAAACCGCGACGCCTGTAATGTAAGGAACGGAAATACTGTCTTAACCGTAGGAATTAACGAAACTATACGCTCGGCAGAAAATTAAATATTACAGTTATGAACAATTTTTTCATAGAACACAAAATTTGGACCCTTGGATGACTCAGGAGAAATTTTCGTTCCTTACATTACATACATTTGGAATGACCCATGTATGTGTTTGTGTGTGAGATAATGTACGGTAGCACATTTTGTATGAGACATGATTGGGTGTTTGAGATAGATGTTTGGTGTCAAAGGGAAAATTGTGGAGTTGGGTGTGTAGTGTATCAGGGTGACCGTCAAAATGGCGTTAAACAGGCTGATGCTCAAAAAAAAACTTTTGATATGTTGTAGACGAAGTTGAGGGGATCATTTTCGCCCATGGAAGTAGTAGCCGCCGCGAATTTTTGCGTTGTGAAAGCTAAAAGAACAGAAAAATTATAACACTGGGGTCCGGCATTTGTGACACATGTTTTAATACAAAATGAAAACATTCCAAAAAAAAATTTTGTGTTTCAAAGCTGTAAGCGTCACCCCAATTGATATCAGTTGTTTTGGAAGAAAGGACGATTACGTGCGTCCCGTTTCCCTTTTAAAAAGGGTTTTTACCACGACGTCAGTAAACAGTCGAATTTCGACCCGGGAGTAAGGGGGACCATCGATCATGGTCCTTAGATGACGAATCAGCAATAAAAAACATGTGAAGGGACCCGTACTTCTCTATCAGAAAAGACTCGAACGTATCTTAGTAAATATTGCCTTAACTCTTAAGTGTATGAAATTACGTCCACATTAAATTGGATTGGAAATCGTCGAAAGGGCGAAAAACCAGTCCTAAAAAACGGCGTATAAAGGGCCTTCCGAAAGTACAAAATTGACTCCCAAATAGACAAAAATCAACATCTCAATTTTTTCTACAAAATAGGAAAAATCCATTTTTTTGTCTAGGGCCGACATTAGGACCGACCTAGAGTCTTCAGTAAAGGACTCGGACAAATACTTACATAGACAAAAATGTTTCCCTCAATCTGCTCTGCAATATGACAAAAAACTGTTTTTTTGGTTAGAGTCGACCTAAGGACCGACCAGAGGCCCACTTGAGCCCCAAGCACAAGCCCAAATGTGTTTATGAATATAATTCGGTACACGGTTACCACACAAATAAAAAAAGAATCAACAAAATCGGTTAGGATTTGCACGATTTATGTAAACAAAAACACGTTGGGCCTAGTTTCAGGGTGCTGGCTGAGTCCAAGGGTATTATATCAAAAAACTTTCGATTATAAATTTTGTTTTGAAAATCGGAAGAGATTTATGCTCGAGTTTTGTACAAAAAATATGTAGGGCACTAGCAGAGACTCGTTTTTAGTGCCCTAGCTAAGTCCAAAGGTTTGATCAAAAAAGTTTCTTCTACAAATTGTCGATCATGCCTAGATCTTTCAAACAAAAAAAAGTTTATGACAGTCGGAAAAGATCAACGCTGTGGTCGCTAGTGATTTTTTCTAGCGTCGCTAGCGCTACCGCTACTGCCATCTGAAAACTAGCGGCGCTACCGCTAGTAGCGATGTTTTTCGGGCCGAAACTAGCGATTCGCGCTAATGCGCTAGCGCTAGTTATTACTTCAGAAATTCCAACTAAAGCACCTATAGCAGTAACATTGTAGTATCATATCGAGTCGGTTACTTGCTTTTCTCGATGTAATAACCCCAAAAATATGTCCAATAAAAAATCCTCATTCAATTCATCACATATCTCGGGAGAAATAAATAGAATGAGCTTCCCATGAAATTCCAATAGGAGTGCGGCCCCACCAAATGATTCAAGTTTAACACCGAATTTGGGATATAACATGGCCTGTTTCCTTGTGGAATAAAAGCTTATGGTTCAGTTATGAAAATCCATAATTTTCCAGTTTCAAATTATTCAACGTCTGAGACAGGGAATCATGAGAAATTTAAATCCGATAAAGGCCTGTTACTGACTTTGAGATCACATTTTGCGAGTCTCATGGCACATTTGTCATCTGTCACTGGGTTCACTGGTTTTCAGTATAGATACTGAGGGTCTGTAGTTTGGAACATGTAGTAATACCATAAATACCATAAAGTTTTTAGGGAAATTGTGTAGGGACTACAGAGTCTCACAAAGGACACCGACTAAGATAAGATTGATTTTATCTGTTAACTCAAAACTATTGTACATGAATTTTAACTTTTCTGACAACTGAGAGTCCAACGTACGAGCAACGAACTATAGGTCATTAAAATATATGCTTCAGACAAGTCTGGGGAACCTTTAATCAGTCAGGTGACGATGTTTTCGATTTGGTCCACTACTAACACCTATCAAAGTTTGAAGCCGGCGAATATCAATTATTACGCATGTAGATGGATCATACTTTTCATCCATACATAAAAATATTTGTAAAAAAAATTCTGGGCAGCGCAAAAAATCTAAAACAAACAGTACAATAGAAAAAGAAATCTTACATTTTCAAAAATGGCCGACAGACATTTTTGTAAATATTCCCCAACTGACCCCGAAATAATTTTCTCTGATGTTATGTTGACAAAACAATTTAAAAAATGTTGAAGTTTTCGAATATGTACAAATGAAATGCTTTTACGCATCAGAAATAGCCGATTCCCGAAACTTTTAGGGTGCCCCTCGTA
>CM055403.1:108688298-108723037 GCA_029228625.1 Pseudolycoriella hygida
ATTGAATCTGGGCACTGGTGCCCCAAGTGCCGTTGAGCTAGGGCCCACTCAAATGGCTTTGGTCTTTGGTCTTTTTTACATAACTCGAGTAAATCTTTTCTGATTTTCATAATATTTTTTTGTTTGAAAGATCTGGGCATGGCCGACGATTTATGGAAGAAACTTTTTTTCATTTGAGTCCTTGGACTTAGCTAGGGCACTAAAAACGAGTCTTTGCTAGGGCTCTATGTGTTTTTTGTACATAAATCAAGCAAATCTTTACCGATTTTCAAAATTTTTTTTAGTTTGAAAGATCTAGGCATGACCGACAATTTGTGGAAGAAACATTTTTCGATTTGAGTCTTTGGACTTAGCTTGGGCACTAAAAAAGAGTCTTTGTTAGGGCCCTACGTGTTTTTTGTACATAACTCGAGTAAATCTCTTCCGATTTTCAAAAACTTTTTTTGTTTGAAAGATTTATAGAAGAATTTTTGCCTGTGCTTAGGGCTCAAATGTGCCTCATGTCGGTGCTAAGGTCGGCCCTCACATAAAAAATGGTAAATTGAGGGAAACATTTTTGTCTATGGAAGTATGTATCCGAGGCCTCTTCTTAAGGCCCTAGGTCGGCCCTAGCCCAAAAAATAGTTTTTTGCTATGTTGTAGACAAAATTAAGGAGAACATTTTTCTCTATTTGGAGGTCAATTTTGTGCGTTCGGAGAATTTTTTTACACCGTTACTTCGGACGGGTTTTTCAAAATTGCCCAACGGGCAATTTCCAGTACAGTCTAATGTGAACGCAATATTTACTTAAATACGTTCCAGTCTTTTCGTAACATCAACTCTGTTTGCCGCATCTATTCTGATACGTACGGGTCCCTTCTATGTTTATGAATGAGGATGGTAGAGGAAGTGACTGTGATCATTTTCGTAGATAGAAGTGGTGGCCGCCACCGCCAGCTATGGCAGCCGCGCGAGGTACCGTGACGCCAAAAAGTTTTTATGAATGAGGGTTGTAGAGGAAATGACAGAGATCATTTTCGTAAATGTAAATGGTGGCCGCCACCGCCAGCTATGGCAGCCGCGCGAAGTGCCGTGGCGCCAAAAAAATTTCATGAATGATCGTTATAGAGGAAGTGGCTGTGATCATTTTCGAAGATGTAAATTGTGGCCGCCAGCTATGGCAGCCGCGCGAGGTGCCGTGTCACCAAAAAATATTATGAATGAGGGTTGTAGAGGAAACTGCTGATATCACAACAAAAACCCTTTTTAAAAAGGAAACGTGACGCAAGTCTCTTTGTTTCTTCTTCCAAAACGACTGATATCAATTACGGTGACGCGTACAGCTTTGAAACGCAAAAACGTTTTTTGGAATGTTTTCATTTTTGATTAAAAAATGCTTCACAAATGCCGGATCCCCCAGTGTTATAGTTTTTCTACGCTTTCAGCTTTCATACTCAAAAATTTGATTTCCTGTACAAAAATAAAATCACTGGGGGTCCGGCATTACGCATTTTTTTAATCAAAAAAGAAAACCTTCCAAAAAACGTTTTTGCGTTTCAAAGCTGTAAGCGTCACCCCAATTGATATCAGTCCTATCAGTGGTTTTGGAAGAAGAAATAAAGAGACTTGCATCACGTTTCCCTTTTAAAAAGGGTTATTGGTGTGATTGTTTTTACAGGGAAATTAGATATTTCAGTAAGTTGGAGCGGAGCTACAATCTCACGAAGAATTTTATTACATTTAGTTTAAATCAGGCTGCTCTGAAAATTTATGTAAAATCTTTTTTTTTTATTCCTTAGGTTTAACATATGTCAGTACTGAACGTATATATGTAATAGTAAAAAAATTATCATTTTATTGGACACTTTGTGGCGTAGTGTCAACTTTGAAATTCGGTCTCACTCCTATAATAACGCGAAAACGAATGCTCCCCTTGAAGTTGTTATATCCATTCGAGACATTGGTAAGATTATTGTCTAAAAATGTTACTATACCTGGTTTGAGATAAAACATTTTTCCTTTAGGAGAGTCCAATGTACGAAATTTTATTGATACTGCAATCAATTGCTCAAGTTCATGTAGGATTCGGTTTTTTGGTTTGTGTCAATTATGGATCTGTTGTTGCAATGTTACTTGGCGGACAATATGATTTGCTCAACTGTAGCTTGAAAAATATACTTCATACTGCTATGTTTGGCGCTGGAAAATTTTCTGAACTAAGGTAATTTTAGAACTTCGCTAGTGTTTTTTCAAAAAAATTGGTAATATGTGAATCGCCTGTGAAAACGAAATATTGTTTTGATGAGAAGAGTTGTGCAGTTATTACAGTCATGCAGTAACAACACAAATTGACACATTCTATAAAATGCCAGTCGAATTCATCCCGCAAAATTCAGATTCCTAAATACATTTCTGAACTTTATTTCACGTGCGATATCAAAGTTGTAGGGGTCATTCGTAAATGACGTCCGACGACGGAAGGGATCGACAAAATGGAACGAGGGAGGGATGTAAAGAGCTAGTTGTGAACGTCCGATGAAAAATTCACATGTGGACTTTACTATTTTTGGCTTGGTAATAAATTTATGTAAATCCGACACACATGACAAAATTAATAGATAAAAATTGTAAATTTTTTTATTATTGGACCCTTACGAAGTACAAAGGTCCTATACGTTTACTACAAACAATTTTATTGTAACATGGGGTAGATCGAGGTGGGAGGTGGGGGGATGCATCTATTATCGTCTAGAGATGACGAATCAGCAATAAAAAAAATGTCCGTCTGTCCGTCTGTCTGTCCGTCTCCACTTTTTTTCCAAACGGCTCAACCGATCAGCCTAAACTTTTTTTTCCCTGAAAGGTACATGCCTCCCATGATTCAAGTTCGAAGATGAGCAAAATCGACCAAATGGTTCCGGAGATATGGTCGAGGAAGTGACCAAAAACATGGTTTTTCGAGGGTTGGTGAAACTTTTTTGCATCTCAGCAAGTATAGCACGGAAATTCCTCATTTTGGTGTCAAATGAAAGCATTTGATGTCACAAAATGGGAAAAATTTTTTGTGGGAATCAATACAGGGGTCTGGGCGCTGGGACCAATAAAATGGACGAAATTGAGAATCTGGGCCATATACGAAAACAGTTTTTCGTATATATTTCCTTAACTATGCAATATGGAGATTTACTGTCAAAGGCAAAGTTGTAGAGAATTAAATTTAAGCGAACACGTATTTCAGGGTTTTGGTGAAATATGGCCCAATCCTGGTGTATGGCTACTTCCATAATTGAGCAGGATGACCCAGATTTCCAGAACTATGAGAGTTAGAAAGTTGGTTCCAAAGGCGAAGTTGTAGATAATTATATTTAAGCGAACACGTGTTTCAGGGTTTTGGGGAAATATGGCTTAATCCTGGTATATGGCCACTTCCATGATTGGGCAGGATGACCCAGATCTCCAGAACGATGAGAGGTAGAAAGTTGCTTCCAAGGACAAAGTTGTAGACAATAAAATTTTAGATAACACTTGTTTCTGGGTTTTAGGGAAAAACGACTTAGTCCTTGGATATAAGCTTTTCTAGATTTGAATGGTCGGAGACGTACTTCGGTAGGGCCTTTGACATTACCTTGGGTAATTTCTATGGATCTTTGAAATTCTTACAGTTATAAAAGAACAGAAAACGTTGGATTGTTTGCTTATTTGTATATTTAGGTACGTTCGAGTCACTTTGCCACATCTATTCTGTTTGTCACATCTATTCTGATACGTACGGGTCTTTGGTTATGTTTTTTTTATTATTCAATAAGATAAATTTACAAATAATGTTGCAAATAATTCATTAAGAAAACATATCACAGTCTGAAAAATCACAAAAGGTGTCTCGTATGCAAACAGAATTTCCTCTTTGTATAGCTATTGATATCCGCTGTAGTAAGTAATCTAAGGATCGGGGCTCGCCGGAGTTCCTTGCCATTAGTTTTTCCTGCTTCTTCAAGAAAATTGTTGTTTCGGGGCATACTGAACCAAATGTCTCGAACGCCAGTGGTGTGAAAATGTCGGCATATTTGTTACGCTTATCTCGTTCGCCATTGTCAGCAACTGACGTACACTTCAAATAACTCGGCGCGACCGTGTCCGCTACCGTTACATCCCACAATAAAGATTTACCACGGCAGCTTGTTAAGCCGTCGGGACGCTAGCCGTCTCTCGAGACAGTCCGGGTGGCTCCAGTTTATTTGGAAAGCCTGCTGCACTGAACGCCGACGAAAAAACCTTGTTTATTTCTGAGTGTCTGACATACTTAGCTTTTGACAGCTTGCATGACAGAGCATGATGGACGTTACAATGGACTACTTTGCCGCATACACGCGGTTGAGCCTCGCATACTTTGTTGCCAAGCCTTAACGCCACGGCAATTCTAGCAGAATCATTGTCCAAAAGTAGGCCCAATTGAGGAGACGGAACCGCTTACAGCCACTTTGATGATGGTTTAGTCGATGACGCAAGAAGTCTGGCTCGATCACTGAGACCACTGGAAGACAATAACGCTCTATAAATTTGAGATATCCCATCCTGATTGACTCTTTTTTTGTTTTGGTGTAACTGGGATCCATTCGGGTGGATAAGATTCGAGTGAAAATGAAAATTGATCGTCCAACACGCTTAAATTGAATTTGAAAAGTATTCGATTTGATAGGTCCTGTGGCTGATGAAATTTAAATTAGTTAGTGTAAAATTTTGTTTCGCATGCATGGTTAACGTTTGGATATATGCACGTGAATTTTGGGGGATAAATTGGATCGTCAACCATATAATTAATAAAGAACGTCAGATTATCTGAACGCTAAATCCCGATGACAGACGCAAACCCTACATCCAACCGATAATAGCAATGTCCAAAATAATGAAATTTCAACACCACGGATTTTGATCAAATTAAATGACATTGTGTTGTACATGATCGTTTACACAATTTCAGAGTCTTATCGCACGTCAGGTATAAGTCCAATTTAAAAACTAACTAGATCGTGTACAACACAATGGCATTTAGTTTAATCAGTTAATTTTAATTTCCGAGACTTTACATAGCAGGTTACGCAAGGCTTCAAATCAGGTGAAATCAACGTGTTAGAATCAGGTTAAACCTGAAAATAAATTTCAGGTTTTGACCTGAGTAAAACAGTTTGTTGTTTAATTTTAATAATTGTTATTAAAATTAAGAAAAAACACGCACAAACAGTTAACATTGAACACTGAGAAAATAAGTTACAGCCGGAGAAATATAAGTTCATTGCTACAACAATTAAAGCATCGAAACTTATATTTCTCCGACTGTAAAGTTGTATGCTTGAGATTTCCAATATCCTAATACATCCGTTGAATTAACTAGTGGAAGGTCAAGATATTTTTCTATTTCGCTGATGTTCGGTAACACCATATTTTCAGATTTTTTAAAAATATGTGCAATGAATTCGTCATCTTCAGCCACATGTGGTTCTTTTGCATTTTCAACAACTATCGGGAGATAGTTTTCGGTAAAGTAATTGTAGATCGCTTTTTTTATTTGACAAACGGTCGAGTCAGAATATTTATGTTCAACAAAATGATTGAGCTTCAACGAAGGATTTAAAAAAGTTGCAACGTATGGAAGAACACTTTTTTTCACTGATAGTCGATATTTAATACCTTATTGACCTTATATACCTTATTGAATACCTTTTTTTGCTGCGCCTGCTAAACGAAAAGAAGAATTCCGGGCGTAGATACTCATTTCCTCGATCAACCAATTTAATATGGGAAAGTAGCAAGAAACAGTTCTGCCGTAATTTGCATAAGAAACTTATTGATCACATTTTGAGAGAGAATTACATATATTTTCTCTCTCAAAAAGTATTCACTAAGTTTCTTATGCAAATTGCGGCAGAGTTGAATGACGACTCATACTTATGAGTTGTGTTGCTCTATCAAACTTTCCGAGCAACAATGCAATTTCTTCCAAGTCTTCCCAATCTTTTCGCTCTATTTGTATTCACTTCAACTCTTTCTCTTTCAAGCATAAAGCTGTTAGTGGAGCCTGCGCAGATGTTTCGCTCTCTTTATCATTTTGAACGTGGAATTCCAACGAGTTCTCACATCAATTACAGGGAGGAGGGGTTTGACCTTGTAAATTTGACATATTTCCTTCAGTTGGTGCCGAAGTTTGGTGGACTTTCTTACTTTCCGAATCAATTTTTGCAGTTGGATTGTGGATGAAGATTTATCATTTGCTTCGGCATTTTTGATTTGCTGACGAATACAACGTCAACGCAAAACTTGACATCAGACGCATCGTCAACATCTGATTCATCAATATTATTGGTATCGTTGATTCCAGAATTTTCAACCTCTCAATCGTCCTCTTCTTCACCTTCCTCATCGCCGATCTCCTGCGAAATTGGCATTAGAAAAACTTCAATAAATGAATTCTTGTGAAGAAATGCCTAGGTAAAAACGCCAATAAAACATATGCTACGCGGACCTACGTCCATTGCGTCCGTTGCGATGGATGAAGATGAATACAATGAATGAATTATCGCTAAATTATTGATATTGATATTGAATATTGAAAAACCTGTCTATATCAACGGTGCAAAGACCTTTCTAACCCCTACTAAATCCACCAAACATGGGCCGGCCCTAAGGAGAGGCGCCTCGCACCAAAACTTCTATTGGCAAAAATGTTCATCTCAAAAATTCACAACACAGCCGAAAAATTGAAAATCGGTCAAGATTTACTCGAGTTATCATGTCTACGGACGGACGAAAGGACAAATTTTTTTGCGGATTTGGCATCGGTGCTCCTTCTCCCTATTCTCCCTACTCAAATCGATCGGTTACAAGCGTCGATGTAAACTTAAATGCAAAAGCAAAAACAGACGTCAAATTGTACTTTGGCGAACTGACTTTATTGATTCTTATGATCAAACCAAAGCAACGTAAAAGTTTAAAAAATTAACTACTTCTTCACTGTCATACACGAAGTCTTGTATCTCGTATTTCGGATTCGGATTCAGCAGAATATGCGACGTTGGCATGTGCTAGCATATCCTGAACAGCCAGGTTGAGTACGCGTGCCTGATTCTCAACCGAAGAGATTTTCACCCCAAATTGTATTCCTTTGTATGTATGCAAAATGAAGTGAACTTATCGTTCCCAGACGCATTGTCCAAGGTAAAAGCTAAAACTTTTGACAGATTAATGTCGAAACGCTTCTTGCAGCTTAAAGACGTTTTGCATTCGGTGACAGCACAGTGATCTTCAACATGCGAAAATTCCAACAATTCATCCTTCATTTCCCATTCATTTGAAATCCAATTACTAAATTACTAAATACTACTACTACTACTACTACTACTAAATACTAATCCCGTATTACTAAAAACGATAACAAATGCTTCGAGGTCCAAATGTCCATGGTGACTGATATTTTTCCAGGAACATTTTTTAGCAGTTACTTGATTTGGTTTACTTTCTTTGAATATGCATCCATTACGTCATTTTTGATCCTATGGTCTGAGACGATCTCGGCTAATGGATTGAGCGATCTTACCAACTCAATAAACTCATTTTCCTCCACAACCGAAAACGGCTGGCTACTCGAAACCACCCACTTCAGCAAAGCATCTCTAAAATTTTCTTGTGAAAATACCTGAAATACAAACATCGCACATAAATACTGAAGCACGAAAACATCGCTAACTGTCTCAAAGACTTACGAAATCAGTTTTCCGTTCTTGTATAGCTTCTTTTTCACAAATTTCGGAATGACACTTTTGTATATGTCGGCTCATATTACCTGTGCTGGCGTTGCTTTTACCTGAACATCTGTAATTCTTCATTGGAAAAATAAAACGATTTCAAATGATTGAAGCTGATCAAAAAAAAGGCCTTCAACTTACTTGGCACAATACTTGCATTGAGCAAATTTCAGTGCAACGTTTTTGTCGTTTCTTCAAAATGAGTCCACACGAAACTACTCTTTTTCTTAGGAACCGATGATTTCGAAGAATGATCATCGATGTTGGCTGATCCTCCATCTTCAGTCACCAAACACTTTTCGCGAGCCAGTTCTGCATTTTCTACAAGGTGACTTCGACTTCTAAGTCTAAGTGGACTTGTACTTAATGTTAGATTTCGATTTATGAATTTTTTTCAAAATCTTAAACAAAGTTTTCAATCGTGACAAGTAATTATTTAAATAGTTTTGCCGTATTTAAGGAAGTGTATTTATACGAAAGTAGATTATTTGTTGCAAAGTTGAAAATTGTTAGCGGAGATGGGAACAATCCTTAAGAAGTGTGCGATTAGTGATTTCAACGTAAGTCGTAGTGAAGACAATGCAAGCCTTCATGTCAGTATTTTGAACATTTTACGTTTCTTTACATTAGTTATTCACATATTCACTGATGTTGAATATGTAAAATTGAATGGGAAACCCAAACTCTTGAAATTTACGTATCCCACTCGTTTGTTGGAAGGAAAAAACCCTCTTATGGATGGATCAGGCCCACTAGCACATGCAAATGTTGAAGGTGTGATGATTGTTTTGTGACAGAGTATATGTTTGTTTTCAATAAAATGGGTAACTTGATATCGTGTCGTTACTCGTTATTGTCGCTGTACCATTGATTTTTCTGAAGAAGAAAAATGTTACTCAGGTGCAGATGCTGCAAACGTGCAAAGTGGTGTAGTTGACCAAGATGTCAATGTCAAGAGCGGTGTTGTTATTCGAAGTAACTCAGATCAAATTCAGTTTTCTTACTTTCGCCCCATGAAACGAAAAATTGCTGACTTCACGCCGAAGACTCCTGAAACCTCGGACGAAAAGACAGATAGTACAAGAAATGGACAGATAGTACAAGAATGCGGATTATGAACCGAGTCAAAATGATCTCGAACTTGAATCCGAGGAGTTTGATAGCATTGAAGAAGAATACGAGGATATACGAGTATTAGATTCAGATGACGACAGTGATAGCGATGAGGAAGAAGCCGTCGGAGATAGACGTTTGATTTGTGAGTTGACCATAAAAGTCATGGAGTCCAACATTCAACACTACACAGGGATTCCTGAAGACTCACATTACAGCCGCTTCAAAGTTACGTTGAACACTATTATGAAATTTATGACTTTTAAAAGTCAAAGGGGATGGGATGTGTTCACCAAACGGGCGGCAATTTGAATTCACATATAACACGCGTGCGTTCAATGCAGGGGGATGCGGGAATCGTTAATAATTTTAATTTTTTGTTATTATTATCAATCTGCGACGAAAGCACATATGAGCAAGTTGTAAATGTTATGTTGTGAAAGTTTAATTTTCTAAACATCAGACACTTTATTAAAAGTCATAAAATTCGAAGGATTTTTTAAAAAGATATTGTCGTTTTCTGTGCCTGACATGAGATTCGCTTTGTTTTTCGTTGTTAAAATAACAAAACCGAGGGGTAACCGACTTCGAAAAAATCCCTAAAAAATCCCAAAAAATCACAAAAAATCCCAAAAATCACAAGTAAATCTCAAAAAATCCCAAAAATCCCAAGAAATTTCAAAAAATCCCAGAAATCTCAGAAATCTCAGAAACACAACAAAACCACACAAATAAAACAAAAACAATAATTCAAAAAAGTGATCTATACGTTTGAGTATAAAAATTGTTCTTGTAATTTTACAAGCAATTTGAAAAGTTTGCTCAAAAATTGTATTTGTATTACAACGGCAATTAACGGATTAGATAATGGTTCTGCGTTGAAGCTATTAGGCATTGCATTCTCAATATATGTTATTTACAATTAGAAGAAGAAGACCAGAACGAATTTGGAGAATATTTGTTTGCTCCGGATTTACATTTAGTGATCAATGATAATGTGTGTCTGACGGACAAACAAGAACCGACATTCTGCAAAAGAACAATCAACATGTCATTGTTATTTCCCAGAAATTGTTGGTTCTTATTTCTCCGTTACCGTATGATTTTCAAAAATTTTGGTGTCAAATATCGATTTTCAAAGTATCGATAATTACCAAAGAATCGATATATGAAAATATCAATCATTGAGTCGAATTGATGTGTTTTTATTATACCTCATCGGGAAAGGTTTTATTTTATTTTTGTCAAGTTTGCAGCCAGGGTTAAAAAATCAAAATCAAATCAAATTTCTGAAATCAAATCAAAATTGATCATCAACGAAAAAAGCGTGATAATCAAATCAATTGATTTTTTTATAGTGATCATCATGATTTTTGAAAAAATGTATTTTTCGCGAAACTTGGAATTTTCATTATTCTCGTCATAACAAACGGTAAAAAGAAATAATGATGACCACCACAAAAAAAAATCAATTGATTTGATGATCACGCTTTTTTCGTTGATGATCAATTTTGATTTGATTTCAGAAATTTTATTTGATTTTGATTTTTGAACCCTGTTAAAAGTATGAATTATGAATCAATCTCGGAGATGCCATATTAGGAAAAATTTTGCGAGTTCGCTTTCGCGTAGCTATGAGTCCGAGTATGAGTAATTTCAATATTAACAGGGTTGTCAACCTTGTGAGCAGCTGTCCAGGCAGGCAAGGTTATTCTCGTCCATGTATTCTAACGTAGTTAATTTCACAATGATGGAGTTTATAAACAGAATCAACAAGATCCAGCTACAAGTCGATATAATTAACAATTACTCAGATTAAATACAATTTCCACGCTTCTATAAAAAAAGAAATATGGACCAATCGCAACCGACACCGATACTTACTAAGGAAGAAATCATCAAACAAATTGAAACTGCTAGTGTCAAGTGATATGCAAAGTCTCGGAATTAAATTGCATCAATTGGATTTTCACTGCCAAATCACTCCTACAGTATTCGAGAAAGATTTTCATTATGAAAACATGAGCGATGAAGACGAAAGGGAAAACGATATCAGTTACATTGACGAAAGTGATTATCAATCTGACGATGGTGATATGGATGAGATTCAACAGGATAAACATGTTTTATCTGGTATCACAGGTGAATTGCTACTAAAAGATTATTCTGAAAAGTTTTTAAATTTGAAAGAGAACCACATAACCGCTATTGTATCTAGCAAAAAATTGTGACAAGGCCTGGGTCTAATATTTGATTGATAATATAGAACGAACCATCCACAATCGAGACAATCTTGTTACAGATGTTACTCAAATTGATCACATAAACGTTGGTGACTGATGTCTTTTTAATATAGATAACTCTTCTCTAATTGGTCATGTGCTCAGTTTTAGTTTCATAAATGGAAGGAACTTTAAAGAAACCTCTTTCACAAAGTCGGCTGCATTCATTCAATCAGGAAAACCGATAGGCGTACTTTGCGTGTGGTACGATTGGAGTACTGAAGGCGGCTTGCAACCAAAATTACTGAATGAACACAAGTTTAATAATATTCGCTACTACAAAGGAACGATCCCTAAACCTCGTTTTCATAATAATATTTTGACAATAACAAGTAACTCGATAGCGCAGTGATTAACACGTCTGCTTGCTACTACGAGATCGAGTTGCCAGTGCCAGTTCGAAACTCAACCGCAGACGGATTTGTACCGATTGTTAGATTCGTAAACAAAACAAATCTGATTGAATCGTAGTGCCATCGTGCGGGTTACCGGAAAAGGCGTTGTTGTGAGAACCGGTATTCTACTCCTACTAGTTTCGCTCATAGTTACATCTCATATATGGCACTGGGTTTGTCGCACAGCTTAACACTGGCACAGTAAAACTTTCCGGTAATGAAAGGATCTCAAAAAGTAGAACCACAAACAGCGAAACTAATAAACAGTGATCTAGCCTCTAACCCTTCATGGGTTGTAAGGCAGATTATTATTATTATTATTAAGTAACCTTGTTAAAACATTCAATGAAAACTTCAAATGAAAGACACTTTTTGTTACATACATATCCAAAATCACATTCTTTTCAATTCCCAATGAATCCAAAAAAATCTAAAAAGATCTCAAAAAATCCGTAATAACCTCAAAAAATCTTAAAAAATCCCAAAAATCTCTAAAAATCAAAAAAATCAGCTCAAAAGGTCGCATTTTTGTCATCTTCAGAGCAATTTCAGTACGCTCTTTTCAAATCAGAAGTCGCTTTTGACGTAAGTCACATAGATCCAGAAAATAGGCCGTTTGAAAGTAGACAGATTTCACATTTGATAATATTTTCATGAAATATTCACCAAATGTAAGCAAAAATCTTTTTCATTTCCACAGTTCTCGGTTAATTTTGTATTTTAGGTTACCCATAACTACTTTAATTGAAACTTATCTCACTACTAGAGTATAGTGGGCCGATAGAGGTCAAAAGATAATAACTATACACAAGAAAATTGGTAATTTGCATGAAAGTTGCTTTCTTTAACATGTTCATGGAAATCTTCACATTTCACATACTCAGTTTTGTTATTTTAACAACGAAAAACAAATTCAACTATAAATATGACCACACCATAGATATCAGTCGCCGAATGTCAGCGAATCTCATGTCAGGCACAGAAAACGACAATATCTTTTTAAAAAATCCTTCGAATTTTATGATGTTTAGAAAATTAAACTTTCACAATATAACACGGGTTACATTTACAACTTGCTCATATGTGTTTTCGTCGCAGATTGATAATATTAACAAAAAATAAAAGTTATTAACGATTCCCGCAGCTCCCAGAATTCAACAAAAGAAAATATTAACGTGAACATATTTCATGTTGTTGACAATTAAAAGTCTGATAATTCATTTAGTGTTCAGTCTAACTTTGATGCGTCTGTATGTCATTGGATTAATTGAAAGAAGCGGAATCTCCAAGGAAATATATTACTGGTGCTTCGGAAGATTAGGCATAATGAGACTTTCCAAATATTAGGCGATGTTTTTGGGTTGTCGAGAAGCCAGGCCGGTCAAATTTTTAGAAAAGTTCTGCCGAAGATCGCATTGCAATTGAAATCATTCATTTATTGGCCGGGAGCAAACATCATTAAACGGAATTTCCTGCTTCAGCACAAATACCGCAACGTCCAAGCAATAATCGATTATTTCGAAATATCGATTGCGAAGCTTGCAAATCCGCTTGATCAGGCTCTGACGTATTCCATGTACAAGCATTCAAATACAATCAAATATTTGATCGCTTCTACTCCTGATGGCGTCATCATATTCTTGTCGAAAGGTTTTACGGGTCGGTTCCTAGAATTCATAAAAAAAATACCGAAGTGTTAGCAGAGGTTAGAGAGGTTTAAGGACATTGCGCCTGAAATTATGTCAAAAGGAAGAATTTTAATCAAGCCTCCGGACACAACTGCTGGAATGATATTCACGGCTGAAGAAGCAAAACTATGGCAGCTGTACGAATTCACATTGATCGTGTAATTGGAAAGCTGAGGTGTTTTGTATTTCTTAAACCACAGAATTCATTTTTAACGTCTAAGTGGACGTACTTGTTGGAACACGCCCTAACCGTTGCATAAGCAATCTGCAAAATGCAAGGATTTTTAACGAAAATATGAAGAACGATTCGCAAATCAAATTTATTTCAAAATCGGAAAAATTGTATTTTCCCAGAAAAGCTTACACTTATTGATTGCACCTTGTAATTTTTCTTTGTTTAAAAGCACTTCCACTTGCACTAATTGCATTTGAAAAAGCACTTTATCTTTAGGAACACAATTTTCGATGTAAATTTGAACGGTTTTTATCTTTGTAGGACACTATTTCAAAAATGTAACGGGTGACGCGCCGAAAATTGGCATGTCGGAACGAACAATAATACCGCATTTTTGTATCGTGGGGTAATTTTTACTTTTCAGCAAATCAAATATTTCGATTTCCAATTTCTGCCCACGAATAGTTGCCAAACTTCCTCTAAATCCCCCGCTCCCCATCAAAGAACCGACTAATGAACCGTCCCATGTGTTACATCTTGAAGTTTCAAAGAATTTTGATGCTGTGATTCTTCCAAAACGTATATAGCACCACAGGATATTAGCAGATTGCTCTTTTGTTTTGTTGAAAATAGCCTTACAAACGTTTTCAGTCATCTCTTCACCACAAAAAGTCAAAAACTGGGAGCATGTTGGCTCATTGCTATATTTTTCCATAAACGAAATGATAAGGTGATCCATGAAGAGGGTGGGTTTTATTCCGTATCGACTGTATCGTATTACACCTGCGTTTCCATTTTTTTCTCTTCCAAGCTCTATAAAAGCTTTCAAAAGTGTGTCAGTTGCTTCTCCAAGAACAGTGCTGTGATTGCTTAGTTCATCAACTGTCTTACTTTTAATGTTTTTAACAGTTGACAAAACAGATTTCTTCCAATAGCAAGCCACATCTGTAGGTGATGGCTCCTCAGACCTACGTAATAACCAAAATATAAGTGCCGTCTAGTGTTTGCAATTTGCTGGAAATTAGGTCGAGGTCAATATTTATTCAAAAGAATTGTGCTTGCAAGTCTTACTCATTGATGCTTGACAATCACACGCAGCGCATTGTACCTCCCTGCTGACCTCATTGACTTTAACGGAGACTACATAAGGAATCCTATTGACACTTGTTTCTGGTGTAACTCTCCCCTCAACGATACACTTCGTAGTTGAACGCTTCACTTTGACGTATCCTATCGCACCGTATTCAGCATTTGATGACCTCAAAAAGAGAAACAACCGAAAAGCAATTTGTTGGCGACAACGCAAAACAATAACAACGAACAAACTCACTTAACATCTTTAGCCTGCCGTTGCTCAGGCTCCCTCAATTTCTGGAAAAATTCAGCCACTTATATGAAAGTAATTACGGGTATATTTGTCGATGTCGCCTGTGTAAATCTGTCGTCACCACCAGGCGCATTAAGAACATTTACGCGTAATTTAGCAGTCACACTAGCTGCTGTAAACGATGAAGAAATGAAATTTCCGCCTCCCATTCCTCTGCAACGACCTCTACTTATGACAGGTAAACTACCTTCCGATGTTTGAATGTTTCCTCTGCCTCTTCCGCTTCCTCTGCCTCTTCCCCTTCCTCTGACAGGTAAACTTGCAGCTATCACATTGCTAGTTGAACTACTAGCTACACCCGATGTCGTCGCATTGCCTGCACCGCTTTCTACATCCTTAACCGGTAAACTCACATTTAATATACTCTGAACTCTTCCAA
Source organism: Pseudolycoriella hygida (assembly GCA_029228625.1). NCBI lineage: Eukaryota > Metazoa > Arthropoda > Insecta > Diptera > Sciaridae > Pseudolycoriella > Pseudolycoriella hygida. The sequence continues at coordinate 108,703,494 of CM055403.1, forward strand.
GACCACGTCGACCTCTACTATGACTTCCGCGTCTGCCTCTCCCAGAGCTACTACTGATTGCAAAAACTTTCAAATCGGGTTCATTTGTTATCATAATTTATTTTTTGTTATCATAATTTGTTATCATCATAATAATCAAACACAGGCATCAAAAAAGGGATTTTCTATTTCATATGAACACACGCCAAAAAGGAAATATTGTTAACGATTTTTGAAAGCGGCAAGTATTTTAATTTTCTTGATAGCTTTATTAATTAACTCAAAATTCGAAATAGGACTTTTTCAAGTTTTAATTGATCAGGTTGTTAACAGCTAAGTATCCTTTACCAATGAAAAATAACTTTGAGTGATACCCAAATTCTATTGAGCTTGATTTGGGAGAGTTTTCTATTCCATTCAAAATTCACGGCCTCCTTAGAGATCTTTTTTATAGACCTCGACAGTGATTTAACTTCGCTTTTCAAACCCCGCAACCGTCCTTCTAATCAGCTTTCGGATAGCATCGTTTGGGGGATCTAGGGGGTTGTTTGGTCGTATCTTTGAGTCCAACTTCGAACAACTATTCGTTGGGACTATTGGACAGTAACATGAAATTATGCAGCAGTGACACAGATTGAGTTTTTTATATAAAGTATTTGAAATATCATTCCAATTACATTGTCTAGGGTAGTACAATTTAAGCCTCGCACATAACAATTCAAGTTTATGTTTTTTTATAGATTCTGTCTCAACATTTAGAATACAACGTAAGTCTACCTATTTGTGAACGGGTGCCTATTGTTGAACGCTTGAACAAATCGTGGTTGGCCATGAATTTGAAACGTCAAAAATTGCACGTTCAACAATAGGTACATGGTGCATTTTTTGTTTGTTTTTATCGCAAATTGTTTTAATTTGAATTGATTTTCTTTTTTCATATCTTGAAAAACACAAATATAACTAAAAAATTATAGACATCGCTTTATGTTAAATGAACTGTCAAAAGTACAAAAAAATAAAACGTTCCAAAATAGGTTACAAGTGAAATAGGCAGTCTCAGTGAGTACTGAAACTGAGTTTACTCACAGCCTGAAATCAGTCTCAATTTTTGAAAAATCTCAGAAGTACTTAATTTTGCTTTTTTTTTATAAAATTTTCATTAATGAGTACAGTACACTCATTTTAAATTTTTTTTTAGATTTAGACTGACTGAGGTCATTGAGCACACTCACTTACACTATTTAAGATCGCTGAGTATGCTCATTTCGAGACTTTTTTAGGCTGCTGAGCATGCTCAATTGTGACAAAAAAGCTTTTAACCGATGAGACTGTTGAGTGTACTCATTTTCGACAAAAACATTTTTCGCAATCGCATTGGGACTTTTGAGACTGTTGAGCATGCTCAATTGTGAAAAATATTTTTTTAATCAATGAGACTGTTAAGTTTCGACAAAAATATTTTTTACAACTTTATTGAGGATTTTGAGACTGTTGAGCATGCTCAATTGTGAAAAATATTTTTTTTAGCCAATGAGACTGTTTGTTGAGTGTACTCATATTCGACAAAAATATTTTTTACAATTGAGGCTTAAGTTTTATTTATAAGCTTATATTAAGTTTTATTAATAATGGGCTACGACTATGACTTTTTTTTATATTTTTGTGCGATTTTTTCTGTTACGTAAATCACAAATCCGAAATCTAAATAAAAAAATATCATCCACTTTAAAATTTTGAAAATCCAACTGACGACATGCCGATGGGCATGTTGTAAGTTTTACTATAATGAAATGTATTTTACTTTGTGTTGTTGGTAACCGTGACGCTGTAATGATGTCTTTGTACACGCGTATTTTGTTTGACATTTTTGAAGATGCAATAAAAAGTCAGTTTATTATTAATCGAAAAAAAAAATTGAAAGTAAAAGTTAGTGAAAATAAGTAAATATGGTGACATATATTTTTGATATTAATGATTCAAGTGGCACCGTCGAAAAATTGTGTTGTTTTTGGGTGCAACAACAATAAAATAACGAGTGGGGACAAGATTTTCTTCTGGTGCCCGACAAATACACAGCAGAGAGGACTTTGGATGTCTGCCGTTCTTAAAGTGTTTAGTGAGAACAGTTCTTTTCTCATGTGCCAAGATCATTTTCATATAACCTTGAAACTTCTTGAAACTGTCAAAAATATAGCTCGTCACGAAAATTCTGTCCTGTTTTTTTTTTAATTGATTGACGAGATAAAGCTTGCGTCTTTTAGATGCATAAATGTTTGGTTAGTGCAACGTAAACACCTGTCTTCGGAATAGTGTCAAGGTGAAACGATCTCACACGGAATCATCCTAAATTCTGGATACAAAAAAGCCAACATAACCTTACATCTGGATTTAAACAAAACCCAAAACAGAATTTAGCTGCTTACGTAAATTAAAGCATTCACACACCAAAATCGGAACGCGGAAAATGTTAAAATTTTGAATGAAAAGTAATTGGTACGATGTCGAAATTTTTTTAATAGATACATTAACCCTCTAGGTACGATTTGAAAAAATCTTGAACTTATATGATGTTTGACAGGATAATTTTCAAAGAGTTTTCGCTGAAGCAGCCCATAAGGTTCTGCACAACTTCGGGACGAGCTTTTCTAGCAATTCTATTTCTAGAATTTTGCAATTAGTTTATTATTTTTAAGGAGTCACGTCCCTTTTTTAATTTAGACGTAATTACAACTACTTCTTTTTTGATACGAACGAACTGGTACCACTTAAGCGAATGAATGTTTTTTGTGAGAAATTGTGGTCAGCCACGTAGGTGCCGTTTCTTGATCATCCTAAAGAAAGACCAGTGGCTTACCATGGCTAGAAGTTACTAGGACAATGATAGCCTCCAATGAATGCCAGAAGTCGTTATTGCAAGCACGTCATAATGTAGGGAAAGCGCTTGATAGTTCACTTAGAGTTGAAATCTCTGCATTGTGGTCAGGTGCAATTACTGTCTCACAATTCATAACCTTCTTAGTAGATTTGACCTCCCCAATATATTGCAAATAACGTAGCATTCCCCCAGGATTATTTGTTACAAAAGATATGTGCCGCTACAGCTGCAAGGGTTCACCTTTAACATACATTTTAGAGCCTTAAATTAAATAACTCTAAATTTGGTCAACACTACATTGTACCAAAGTTTTTTTCATTTCTTTAAATCCGGTTTTGCTTTTCTGTCTTGTCCAGTCTTTTATTACAACCATCAGACTTATACAAATCACCGATATGATTATTGGCATGTTAGAAACGACTTCTATCATTTTTCTGACTCAATATTCGCACGTAAGTCCAGCGCTCTCATTGACGGAACACAGTTCCGTCTTGGTTAGTCTTCAGTAGGACTGCTCGTATTTGTGATCTTATCCACTAGCCCTGTTGACAGCCAAAGTTCCCTTGTAGTGTCCGACAATCGTCAAAGACTCTATTCAAGGCACTTTCAATGTTTTTAATACAAGTGAAACTAATGTAGTTCAAATTTGGAGAAATTTGTGCAAAGCAATTTTTTGATTTCTGATTTATATTTCTTGTAACGACCACATTTTGAAACAAAATTTCGAATTCTAGTAATAGGTTTGTAGTTTTACTTATTATCAGTTGACCTAAAACTTGTGGATTGAATTTTTTGAGAATTACCTGGTCTTTTATCGAATTTCCTGTGTTCCGATTTTGGTGTGTGAATGCTTTACGTAACACATTTTCGTCCACTCATATCAGAAACCTCCAGGTCATGCACGAGATATCCGCAGTCCGCCCAGCTCTCACTACCATACAAAATTGCCGGTCTGAAAATTGACCTGTTGATAGCTAACTTTGTTTCGCTACTCAATTCCTTTTTGTTGAACACGTGCGACCTCAATTGACTGGCTACCGCGTTTCTCATATTCCTTCGTTCCCCAAATTCCCTGACTAGCTTGCCATCGTCTGACAAAATGGGTCCTAAGTATTTGAGTTCAGAAACCTGCTCTATCTCCTCCCCATCCAAACTGGAAGCAATCTCCTTCCGAGATTTGCCGACATGCATTACCTTAGTTTTTCCCACACTTATCTTCATCCCGTACTCCCCACATGCGGCATTCAGGCAGTCCACCCCATCCTGTAAATCCCTGGGATTATCTGCCAGCAGAATCAAGTCATCCGCATAGGCCAGAATTTTCATTATTACCTCACCCACCTCAACCTTTCCATGCAAGTTGGCTTGCATGATAATTTTGTCCACGAAAATTATGAACAGAAGTGGGGAGAGAACAACCCTGACGAACGTCCTCATTTACCTCGAAAGACTCGCTAATTTCACCATCTATTCTTACCGCGGGGAGCAAGAGTATATACTCTTTATGGCACGTAGTAAACTCCCATCGATACCGTACTCGCTGAGAACCCCGAACAACTTTTGCCTTGGTACCCGGTCGAATGCCTTCTCCAAGTCAATGAAGCATAGGTGTAAGTCCCTATTCTTTTCATAAAGCTTTTCGATAGTCTGCCTGAGACAGAAAATCTGATCCTGACACCCCCTCAGAGGCCTGAAACCTCCCTGAACTTCATCCAATACACCTTCCACCATGTTCCTAACCCGGTCAACAAGTACACTCGCGTACACCTTACCAACCACTCTCAAGAGCGATATCCCCCTTTAGTTACTGTAAACCTTGCGGTTGCCTTCTTAAAAATCGGAGCAATAACACCGAAGCTCCAGCCAGCAGGTACGGTAGAAGACCTCATGGCCAAATTAAAAATCCTACAAAGCCATTGGATCCCACCTGATCCGCTGTACTTAATAAATTCTGTCCTGATTTCATCCACCCCTGCGGATTTCCCTGCCATCAATCTGCTGACCTTACGCGAAACCTCCTCCAATGTAATTTCCTCGTCCACCTCCGAGCTAAGACCTTCCTTATCTGTAATTATCACCATCATTGCCTAAAATGCTACTACAGCCCTCTTTCACACCACCGCGCCTGATGTCTTTAATCGCCGACCAAAATTTCTTACCCCTTCCTTGAACTGCCTCTTCCAATTCCTCCCCGAACTTCTTCCACTCTCTGTCCTTCGCCTCCCCTAGTAAAGTATTCACCTTTTTCCTACAGGCCTTATAAGCCCCTTTCTTCTCAGCCGTCTTATCCTGTAGCCAGACTAAATACAGCTTTCTTTTCTCCAATACAGCTTGCTTGATATCTGCGTTCCACCAACCCGTCTTTTTGTTTCCACCCCCGCTAGCTACACTACCCAGACATTCCTCAGCTACACCCAAGACAAATTCCTTAAAATTCGCCCACTCAGCTTCAATGTCCCCGCAGTCAGTGGGAAGCCCCTCAAATCCCTCGGTGAATTTTGCCAGAAAAAATAAAATAAAATTAAAAATTAAATTAAAATTAAATAAATAACGAAAACATAACCAAAGACCCGTACGTATCAGAATAGATGTGACAAACAGAATAAATGTGGCAAAGAGACTCGAACGTATCTATATATACAAATAAGCAAATAATCCCACGTTTTATGTTCTTTTATAACTGTAAGAATTTTAAAGATCCATACAAATTACCCGTGGTAATGTCAAAGGCCCTACCGAAGTACGTCTCAGACCATTCAAATCTAGAAAAGCTTATATCTAAGGACTAAGTCATCTTTTTTCTAAAACCCTGAAACACGTGTTCTCTAAAATTTTATTCTTTACAACTTTGCCTTTGGAAGCAACTTTCTCCCTGTTATAGTTCCAGAGATATGGGTCATCCCTCCTAATTCTAGAAGTGGTCATATCCCAGAATTATGTCATTTTTATCCAAAACCCAGAAATACAGGTTCTCTTAAATTTTATTCTCTATAACTTTGCTTTTGGAAGAAAGTTTCTACCTCTCATAGTTCTGGAGATTCGGGTCATCCTGCCCAACTATGGAAGTGCCCATATGCCAGGATTGTGTCATATTTCACTAAAACCTTGAAACACGTGTTCGCTGAAAATTAATTCTCTACAACTTCGCCTTTGGAACCAACTTTCTAACTCTCATAGTTCTGGATATTTGGGTCATACTGCCTAATTATAGAAGTGGCCATATACCAGAATTGAGAGATATTTCCCTAAAACCCTGAAACACATGTTCGCTTAAATTTAATTATCTGCAACTTCGCCTTTGGAACAAACTTTCTAACTCTCACAGTTCTGGAGATCAGGGTCATCCTGCCCAATTATGGAAGTGGCCATATACCAGGATTGGGCCATATTTCCCCAAAACCCTGAAACAAATGTTCGCTTAAATTTAATTATCTACAACTTCGCCTTTGGAACAAACTTTCTAACTCTCACAGTTCTGGAGATCAGGGTCATCCTGCCCAATTATGGAAGTGGCCATATACCACGATTGGGTCATATTTCCTCAAAAACCTGAAACATTGTTCGCTTAAATTTAATTCTCTACAATTTCGTCTTTGGAACCAACTCTCAAACTCTCATAGTTCTGGAGATTCGGGTCATCCTGCCCAATTATGGAAGTGGCCATATACTACAAATGAGCCATATACCACAATTGGGCCATATTTCCCCAAAATCCTGAGACACTTGTTCGCTTAAATTTAATTGTCTACAATTTTGGCTTTGACAGTAAAACTCCATATTGCACAGTTAAGGAAATACAGACGAAAAACTGTTTTCGTATATCGCCAAGAAACTCAATTTCGTCCATTCCATTAGTCCCAGTGCCCAGACCCCTAACCCGATTCTCACAAAAACTTTTTCCCAGTTTTGTGACATCAAATGCTTCATTTGATGCCAAAGTGAGGAATTTCCGTGCTATACTTGCTGAGATATTTGCGAAAAAGTTCATCGACCCTCGAAAATTTTATGTCCTGCTTCCACTTCTTCGACCACATCTCCGGAACTACTTGGCCGATTTTGCTCATCTTTGAACTTGAATCATGGGAGGCACGTATCTTTCAGGGAAAAAAGTTTAGGCTGATCGGTTGAGCCTTTTGAAAAAAAAAGTGGAGACAGACGGACGGACGGACATTTTTTTTATTGTTGATTCGTCATATTTGGACAATAATAAATGCATGCCCCAAGTGCCACCTCGACCTACCTCATGTTACATTAAAATTGCTTGTAGTAAACGCATAGGACCTTCGTAAACGAAGTATTAATGTTGACATATATTTGGCAAATTTCTTGTCCGTTTACGTGTCTGGATTTATATATGGATGTCATGTCGTTGATGTGTTTGGCGCAGTGTTGGCAGTTGTGTTTAGTTGGGGAAATTTAAGTTTGTTAGTCTATGTATTTTCATTAAATTTACGTATGCTCCGTGTAAACCATCTGGGTGTACACTGTATTGGGTGTCCGGTGAATTTACATTTTCTCTGCGATGACTTGTTGCCAATAGTGAGGAATCTGTTCGAGTATCGTTACATTTTCGAAGTCAAAGGAGTGTGATTTTTCGACTGCGTGTATCGTGAGTCCAGTTGTTTCTCGCTCTTTTTTCGAGTGGACGTCACTATGGTATTTTGACATTCTGTCTTTAAGCTTTTGTTTGGTGATGCCGATATAGGTGGCGTTGCAGTCTTGACATCTAATCTGGTATACGACCCTAGGTTTTTCTTTCTGATTGGTTAGGGCCATGCGTGTTTTTTGTACATAACTCGAGTAAATCTTTTCCGATTTTCATAATTGTTTTTTTAATCGACTGGTCTGTGAAAGCTTAATAATTTGTGGAAGATATTTTTTTAGATTGTGTACTTGTACTTAGCTAGGGCTCTAAAAACGAGTCTCTGCTAGTGCCCTACATGTTTATTGTACATAACTTAAGTAAGTCTGTTCCGATGCTCAATTTTTTTTTAGTAGAAAGGTCTAGGACTGTAGAAGAAAAATTTGTGATTAGAAACCCTTGGACTCAGTCAGAACCCTAAAACTGAGCTTTTACTAGGGCCAAGCGTGTTTGTTTACATAAATCGGGTAAATCCTAACCGATTTTGCTGATATTCTTTTCTATTTGCCGATATTCAAAAACAAATTTGGGCCCGGTGCCTGTGCTTAGGGCTCAAGTGGGCCTCAGGTAGGTCTTAAGGTCGGCTCTAACCAAAACAAATTTTTTGCTATATTGCAGAGCAAATTAAGCGAAACATTTTTGTCTATGCAAGTATGTGTCCGAGACCTCTACTTAGGGCTCTAGTTCGCCCGTAGCCCAAAAAATAGTTTTTTGCTATGTTGTAGAGAAAATTGAGGAGAACATTTTTCTCTACTTGTGGTCAATTTTGTGATTTCGGAAAGGTTTTTTACACCGTTTTTTCGGACGAAGAACGCAATGTTTCCAAAGCGGGTCTATTGTGTTTACCATGACGTTTGTAACTAGTCGAATTTCGACCCGGGAGTAGGGGAGCATCGATCATGGTCCTTAGATGAAGATTCAACAATAAAAAAAATGTCCATACGTCCGTCAACATGATATGAGGCCCACTTGAGCCCTAAACACAGGGAAAAGTTTCTTGTATAAATTGTCGGTCATGCCTAGATCTTTCAAACAAAAATTTTGAAAATCGGAAAAGATTTACTCGAGTTATGTACGGAAAATGCGTAGGTACTCGTTTGTAGTGCCCTAGCTAACTCCAAGAATTCAAATCGAAAAAACCTTCTACCACAAATGAAACGAGAAACACAATTTTTTTTTTTCTTTTTCTAATAATTTGATTTTTGCCAACGCACGTGTTTGTGTCAAAATTCCTTTTGTTCTCTCACTCGACCACGTCCGTTTGTTTACCAATATAAGCACGTGCGTGCACCCACATTGGCATTTCCAACGTTGTCATTTACATTTTTTATTGTTGGTATTATCGGCACTGATAAAAATGCTGTAACTGAACATTTATCGCGTCATTTTTGAATCGAGATTTTATTTTGAGTTTCAAAAAAAAAATAATAAATTATTTGTATGTGTCCTAGAACCTCATTTACCCTAAAAAATTATGATTTATCGATATAAAATAAAAGTAATGAAACAATCGTCCATTCCATTATTTTGAAGCGAAATTATGAGGGAATTGACATTTCTGAAATTAAATTAATATGAAAGATAATTTTACGCCTCGACTGGGACCCGGACCCAGAATCTTTACCTTGCCGGGATGCTGCTCTAACCAATTGAGCTACCGTGAACATTTACATTTCAGATGTAATTTCGAACCGTTGCATCTACACTAACACATATGTATCTGTAGCCAAAGTACTCGCATTTTTGTTCTAGAAACTTAAGCGTGCTTTTTGCCACCTACAGATTGCGTGTGTCTGTTCATTCTCACAACTGCATGTCCATTAATATTATACTATAAATACTACTACTATTAATATAATATAGTATATGTACTTGAATGTCGAAATCAATTCGAAGCCATCTAATTGTACAGGAATAGATCGATTGAGTGAGATGGTAAATATATGTGACATCTGCTCACGTACGGAGATTATATGTTTGTATAGATTGTATAGATTTTCTTTTCTCTCTTTCGCACTAAGTTTCTTATGCAAATTACGGAAGACCATACATACCAAAATTATACCGACTTAAGAGGAACTGAATTAATAGTCTCTTTTAATCGATCTTTATGTTTATTTATTTATTTCGTCAAATAATCCTGACTACATACATTTTAAAGAAATTGATCCAATGTCAATGCGCTTTTCTATGGGGTTCATTTTTGCCGATAAGTTAGAATTAGTATCATTGTCAGCTACATAAACGCTTTCGAAGAATTCAGCAAATAGATCACACGTTTCGTTAGGATTACCAGCTTTCTTATTACCTCTAGACATAATTGAAGGGTAGCCTGTAGTCTTTTTTCGCGACTTCACGTAATACCAAAATTTTGAAGTATCAGAAGTTAACATTTCTTCGGTGTTAGTCAAATATTTGTGAAAGGCTTGGTCACGCAAGGAGTGAAATTCTTTACTAATGGACAAAAAATTCATTTTTAGTTTCAGTTTTTCGTCTGGGTTTGTTTCATTTTTAAATCGCTTGTGAGCTTTGCTTGTTCTATTTTTTAGATTGCGTAAACGCTGATTATACCAGGGTGGATCGTTAATAACCATTTTCTTTTTGAGCGGAACAAATTTCTCTAATCCATCTAACAAAACATCGTAAAATACGTTGACTATGTAATCAACGTCAGAAACGTTTGACATCAGTTGATTCCAGTCAATAGAATGAAAATGGTTATTTAGGCCAGAGGTCTGCATGGTTAACTGTTTCACTATTTTTTTCAAAACAGAAAATGGTCTAAAATAAAACTATAAATATTTTTGGTTTTAATTTCAACCATAAAATATTTGGTTATATTGAATACTAGAAATTTTATGGTAATATTTTTAACTAGAAAATAAATGGTATAAAATTAAACCATAAAATTTTTAGTTATATTTAAAACTATCGCGAATCTTCATGATTTGATGAGAAACGTCTAAATTTACAATTTTCTTGAAAACTCACTAGATAAAAAATGGTACTAATTTTCACCATTTTATTTTTTAGTATTATGGAATACTAAATTTTTGTTAGTTAAAAATATGACCAGAAAATTAATGGTATTATTTTTAACCATTTTTATTTGGTTTATATTAATACCATTATTTTTTGGTACTCTGTAAAACCAGAAATAAAATAGTGAAACAGTTAACCATGCAGACCTTTGATTTAGGCCAGTATCGTCGCCTTTTTTGAAGTTAAATTCACTTTGTGATTCCTCACTTTCAATATTTACGATGCTTTCAACGAAGTCTGCTGAAATAACTATTTCGATAGGATAGTGATACAAATCAATTCGACTCATAGGAACATCAGATTTAATGACTTTGACGTTATTCGGATTGCTGTAAAAGACGAGGTCCAAAATCTTTCCATAATTGTTGCGAACGCTGTTAACTTGATGAAGGTTACCACTCATCATAAGATAGATGATATCGGCTTTCGTTCCTTCACCAACTTTAGTAGGGAGCATCACATTGCTTTCACATGATTCGTCTTGACCACTGATCAAGTCATCAATGCAGTCAATATTGTCATTAAAACGGTCAGGAATCCAATAAACAAGGGTTAAATTAAAATCTCCTAAAACACACATTTCATCATTAACATCCAGGTCTATAAATTTCAGTGTCTTTTCTAATGCATCGTGATACTCGGTGTATACTTTTACAGAAGAGCCTGAAGGGATGTAAAGGCAACAGACAAAAAGCGAATGATTTTGAAGCTGCACCTTAACTAAAACCATTTCGACGTTGTCGGTGCCGGGCACCAGTACACGTGTATCACAATATGCCAGGGAATCTACCTAAAACAGAATGCAAGGGTTAGTGGTTTCGGGAAAACAAAAAGAATATGACAAGGGTAGAGGTAGTCTAAAAATTCGAAAAAACACGTCATTTTGGTACAGCTTGGCCTAAAAATGTAAAGATAATTCTTTTTGAAAAATCACAAAAAATCTTGTCATACGATTTTATGGAGTCGTTACGAAGAGGTGCACTTGAGCTTGTGTTGGTTGTGGAAAATATCAGGATTTCCTTAAGTTGTGCCGCAGAAAGTTGAAACTACTTGCCGTAATGCATTGTCGCATCCACCAAATTGGGGATGGATAAAGCAAAATTTTATTTGTCGGTGCTCTTAAGAATGGGCAGAACTACGAATGAATTTGCTTTTGAGGTTATATCTTTTTCGTAGAAACTGTGCTTTTATTGGACCCGTACGAAGTCCAAAGGTCCAATACGTTTACTACAAGACATTTTATTGCAACATGGGGTAGATCAAGGCGGGAGTGAGGGGGATGCATTTAATATCGATGACGAATCAGCGAAAAAAAAATGCCCGTCTGTCTGTCCCATCGTTTTTTTCTAAACGGCTACAACGATCACACTAAACACTGAAAGGTATATATGTGCCATGATTCAAGTTCAAAGATGAGCAAAATCGGTCAAGTGGTTTCGGAGATATGGTCAAAAAAGTAACCGAATGTCTAAGCAAGTATAGCACGGAAATGGTTCATTTCGGTGTCAAATGAAAGCATTTGATATCACAAAGATAGAAACAACTTTTTTGTTGCAATTGGGTTAGTGTGTGGTGACCATGTCATCACATAACTCATATTTCATATTTTATTTTCATTTCGCGTTCCGCGCATCCGAATCGGCGCACCATTCTCACCGCGCGCCAATCCGGCTGAACATTCTGTTCAGTTCCGAGAAAGTTCTTAGAAAATAATTTTTTATTTTTAATATTTTCAATTATGATAAATTGTCACACAATACAAATTGTTTCCGAATTTGATTATGGATATTGTCTCACAATACAATGTGTGCAAAGGTTTAATACAAATTGTTCATAATGCTATTGAACAATCTGTATCAATTGTAAAACACATATGTTGGACCAACGTATTTATAATGAGATCATTTAATCTCATTATTGGAGAGTTAGCGCAAATGACGTATAACTTATAACTTGTGACTTATAACTTATGGCCATATGAATTATAACTTATCGCTTATACGTCATTTGCGCTAACTCTCCATTATCGTGAATTACCTTCACTCCAGATGTCATCAAATTATTCATTCTTGTTCACCACATGCTAACAATAAACGGTCGTTCGTACATATCCAAATCACGTTTCAAATAAGCAATATGAAAACAACAATTGCACCGTAACATTCAAATCCACGACGACAATCATTTCTCATATCTCTGTCGCATCGTGCGTGTTCTAAACGCCCAGCAAGCGGGTTAATAATCCTACGCCGCCCGTATAAAGAAGAGAGATTCCCGCGCTGGATTATACCACCACGAACACATAAATATACGTGCCCGCATGAAAGATTGATTCGATCGACATACTCAACAATAACAAGATCCATTATATCTTGTAATCAAGTATTAAAATTTGTAAAGAATTCTCCAATTTCACGTTTCAAAAGATTAATAATTATAACGAGGAAAGGAGCTGTGATTGTTTCATTATATATTGGTATTCCCATCGACCTTCCCAATTTTTGTGATAGGAATTTAAGTTACTTCCTCATCGTTGGCATCCCCGAACATCGTTTTTGATATATCGAATAAAAAGTGGAGATAAGTTTTGCGAAGGTGCAGAGATCGGAGTGGCAATTCTTTCTATTGAGTGGAAGAAGTACTTAAGAAAACCAATTTCCGTTTATGCGATAAGTCAGAGGTTTATCCCGGAGTCGTTCTTTGGTTCGTTTCATATATCCTCAGTGTGCAAGTCTGGTGGTCGAGAAGGTGGAGTGGACGAAGAAGAGGTCTGGTTGTTGGATGATTCGGCGACAGAAGGAAGAGGTGAGGTGAGAGATTTTGTCTAAAATTTGAAGGGAAGTGCTTTCGTTAGTATTTATATCGTTTCATCTTTTTATTCATTGGGATTCGGGAGTTTATATTCCTGAATTCACGTACGTTCAGGATCGTGTCGAGCCAGCGAGGTGTGACCGTTACACATTGTCCGATTTAGTATTTAAGAAGGATTTTTATATGGAATAAATCACTCCAAATTGTGGATTTAAAGATAACACTTCTTTCATTTCCCACAAGTGGTCTGGGTATTGGGGTGATATACGAAAGCAGATAGTTTTTAGTTTATATTTGCACAACTATGCAATGTGGAGATTTACTGTCGAAGGTAAAGTTGTAGAGAATAAGATTTTAGACAACACGTGTCACAGGTTTTCTCCGAAAAATGTCCAAATCCTTGGGATTCAGTCACTTCTAGAATCAAGAGGAATGACTCTTATATCTAAAACTTTGGCAGTTTGAAAGTTTCTTACAGAAGAACAGCTGTAGAGAATTACAGTTTAGTGAACACGTGTCTCAGCGTTTATCTCAAAAATGTCTCGATCCTTGGAATTCTGTTACTTCTAGAATCAGCAGGGATAACTCATATTTCTAGACCTATGGGAATTGGAAAGTTGCTTCTAATAGAAAAGTTGTAGAGGATAAAATTTTCAAAGTTTTAAGGAAAAATAACCCCAGCCCACCCCATACTTCGGGAGGGTTTTTCTTGGGTAATTTCTGTAGGTCGTTGGAATTCTGAACAATTTGCAATTCTGATAAAATCGCATTTATTTGCAAAATCGGGTATGCTTGCCACATCTATTCTGATACGTACGGATCTTTGGTTAAGTTTTTATTTTTGTTCGATTCAATTTGGTGGAGATGTGCTTTTTCGGGACAGTAAGGTTTACACCCGTTGGCTATAACTAAATTTTGAATAAAAAATTGAATAAATAGATAAATCGAATTTTAAACATTCTTTCAGTTCGGACGTCCATTCAGCTCAGACCGCCTCCACCTCCCAAACGCCACAACGGACGCCATTTGTGCACAGCCCTTAAAGAAATAGTTACATAGAAATTATATTTTTTAAAGTCTCTTTCAAATCACCTGATCACCTTCAAAATTTTTAATGCAAATGCAAACATCAAATAAACATTTTGATTTGAATAACAAATATAAATCTTTTTCAAACAGAAAACTCCAAGAAAAACATATTATATCCTACGATGATTCAAATGTGTACTACATAGAAAATGAGAAAATCGACAATATCGATGATGGCGCGATTCCAACATCCAACAAGGTCATCTCAATGAGGTATGTCGATATTCTAAAAGAAAGGAAACTACAAATAATTGTTTGGTTAACATCCTGCAATGCAAAAGGACAAATACACATTCCGATCTACATTACCACCTTTGTGAAGCGCTGCGACAAAATATGCTTCACCATCAGGTTATCATAGAAACATACCAAATGCTGGAAAATATCATGAATCCAATCATTTTAGTAAAATATATTCAAGTGACAACACTGCTTTGTACATTGTTCGTCACTATTCTAAAGGTAAATCAGGGCCGTAGCTATGGGCCCCCCAAGAATTTCTTCGGCCCCCCAGAAGCTTTGTAGAAAATGATAAAAAGTATAAATCTAAGCTTGAAAAAGTGAGAACATTAGTATCATTTTGAATTTGAACCGCTCTCTTTGTAAAAAAAAGCGCAATGCGCAATTTCTTCGATTTCTCGAATTTCCCTAAATTTGTTGGAAGTTTCCTTAAAAATGGGTTCTGCTGTGCAAGTAACCAATAAGTCAAAATTCTTTTTGTAGAGATCTTTATGGCAAAATATCGCTGAGCAGATAAAATAGAAAATCGTACTTCATCAGAATATCTTCAAATTCGAAGAAAACCCTCAAAAAATCTATAAAAAAGTAAAAAATCTATAGCAGTCTGAAGAATCCTGAAGAATCATCAGGCTCGGACTGACCATACTGCAAATTTGAAAGATTCCCGACGGGCCTTTTGCCTAAGTCGGGCAAAGGCCCGAATGGGTCTTCCAAAACTTGAAGTGTTTTGTTTACTTTCGTAAAAGCGTCTAAAAAATACTTGTACATTGTACGAGGACCACACACCTCATTAAGGATTTGATATCATCAATGGAACGTTTGCATTTTGACAACTTTGACGCCAAACATTATTCTGAGCGAAAAATTGTTCTACAGTATGCCTCTAAAATGCACAGAAATTTTTATAAAAATTATTTTGTTTACAAAGTACGACCAGCACTTGACTAGCACTTGAAAGCCGCCAAAAATTTGGCTGAGGTCATTTGTAGCCACAATGAATTTACTTATGTTTGAGTTAGTTTTTGGCTAGAAATATAAATCCCTAGACAATTGCAATAAAAAAAAATATTTCGGACAACTCAAAAGTCAGAAATATTCGGTCGGCCAATTTACAAATTTATGTAGGCGGCTGCACATCTTTACGTTTGGGAAATCTTATAAAAAAATCGGTGCATTTTCGAGGCATACCGTAGAACAATTTTTTACTCAGAAGAATGTTTTACATCTTTCAAAAATTATTTGCGAAAATGCAAACGTTCCATTATTAAAATTGAATATTTATGTGCTCTTTTGGATCAATATTTCCGAAAGTCTTCTATTTCCTTCCTTCTTCAAGTACACTTTTTCTAAATTTTGACAAGGATGGCGGAGTGGGTCAAAAAAATGTTGAAGAAAACCAAACACTTAACTCTTTAATGAAGCCCGATTAAAGTAGGACTCTTTGGGCCTAAAACTTTGAAGATGACCATGTCAGTGCTTGAGGTTCGTTTTTAATGGTCGGGACCTTGGCCGATAATAATAAAACCGATTCAGAATTTTCATATATTAAAATTTTCGCCTACGACGCTAAAGTACACGTCTAAATTTTCTTAAAAAGCAAAGAAGCGACCCAAAAAAAGGTCGGTTCCGGCACTTTTTTACCTACCTAAAAATCCCAAAAGTTTACGTCTGTTGTGCTATAATACTTCAATTTACTTAGAGAACAAGGGAAGGAACTCAAAAATTTCGGCCTGCGGTGTTTACTAGGAAACCTGATTCAAGAAATAAAACCGTTCACTATCTCTATTAATTTAAAAATCGTCGGAATTTGTAGGAATCTTAGCTCAAAAAGAAATTCCTTCAAAATCGCACAATTGACGAAATTCCGTTTCGTTCACAATTTCTATTTAAGTTTCTAACTATTCACTCATAGCAACCATGTTTCAAAAATTTTTCTCTCATACACTTTTTCATGATTAAAAAAAAATTAAACGGTAAGGGGCTTCAGCCCCCTTGACGAAGCGGTCTGGCTACGGCTCTGATGTAAATAGTAAAGTAAACATTTCAAACAAATAAATAGAAGTAAAAAGTTTTATCTATATAGAACGATAATCTCGAACTTATCCTTCTAGGGCAAATTTACTTATCTCGATGTATCTGTTCTAGATAGATAAAATAGCATATGCACCTCTTGCCAAAACTGTAATTTTGACGTGTGGGATTATGACCCACGCCTTCGGCAAGGACACAATTCCTCACACGTCAAAATAACAATATTGGCAAGAGGTGCATAATCTACTATTCAAAGTTATCTAGCTTTGATCCAATTATGATAACATTTACCGAATATGGTATGATGGCAATATTTGACCTGGCAATGCTGTGTTATTCCGGCGAAATTATAAAGGGAGAGGTGTGCAGACTAAATTAAAATTTTTCTTAACAGCCTTATAATCTTACCTGTTCTAGAGCAATAAAGTCAGTGACGCTCTACTGAGATCCCCATGGTATCGATTCGATGTTAAATTTCAGCATCTAATGGTCATTGTTTTGGCGAATAATCAAAAGCCTTTAATCATAACAGGAGGAAAATTTTTCGGCCTCGGCTGGGACTTATTTGTCACAGTAAGTTCAAGAGACAACAAACCATTCATTAGTGTGACTACCATTTTTGTACATCTCGTTTCAGAGTTTAAAACTTTCGTTTTCATGCTTCACTTTACTAAACAAACTTGGAAACAAATAGAAAACTTTGATTGAAAAATAGAACTTAGCAATTCTTACACTAACATTAATAATTATAAGGGTTTATATTATTTGGTTACAAAAATAAAGCTTTCACGTATCAAACACTTATGAAACACTTAAGATGCAATCGATTACTTTCATCGTCTTTGGGACTTAATATTGATGGAAATTGATTCAATTTGGGAATGTCTTTTTAATTGTTGTAGAGGAAGCAAAAATGCTTCTAATGACACTTCACACGATAATTTACTCGCAAAAATAGGAACGTAATAGCGAAAATTCGTAAGAGCGAAAAAAAATTCCCCGACCCCACCCTCAAAAACATTGCAAAAAAAAATTTTTTTCCACGGCGCAACCAGTTGCGCTAAGTCTTGGATTTGTAACAAAGACGGAAAAAAATTGAGCGTGACGTTGGGGCGAAGTGGGGTTTTCACACAATAAGTGACAATTTTTGGCGATATGTAATATAATTTATTAATTATTAATAATTAATTTATTAATAATTTGAAAAGTCAATGCCTGCTACGCCTTTCAACCGAACAACTTTTCAAATACGTTGCATAATTTAAATGTATGCAATTGTAAGGTATCGGTTGGTTTCAGGGCAAAGCATGCTATGATTTTTCAAATATCTTATGAAACACTTAAGATGCAATCAGGCGCGCCGACTTCCACGGTTAGCTCGGGCTAATGCCACCCACGGACGATTTCGTGGGGGGCTGTGCCCCCTACGAGAAATAGACCGAAAAATAATTTCCTATTAAATCAAAGTGAATTTCTTGACAAAACACTGAAAATTTCGCCTGCGGCGCAATTCAATGACAGTACATTTCAACTACATCTACTGTCACACATATTCCCATGAAATCGTAGTGAATTTCTTGAAGAAAAAACACTGAAAATTTCGCGTGTGACGCAACTTATTGAGACTACATTTTGATTTCCTATGTTCCTATGAAATCATTGTGAATTTCTAGAAAAAAAATCAGAATTGTGCTTGCGGCAAATGTTAGAATATAATAGAATAAGTAGGTGGAAAATATGATTTTCTGCACCTAAGCCTCAGATGGCCACGTTGTGCTTACCCGCAATGATTGAGATTCTTTTTGTTCAGTTAATAAATTTCAAAACAATTATAGGAGCTATGCTCCAGGGCGATGAGCAATTCAATGTGAAGGAGCTTAAATGCTGCAATCTCGCTTTAACATAAGGGGCCATCCATAAAGTACGCACGCTAAAAATCGATTTTTTAGACCCCCTCCTCCTCGCACGCTTTTGTGGACCCCCCTCCCCCACCGCACAATTCCGCACGTTTTTTAAAGAAAACCCTCCCCCCATGCTGCGTGTGTACTTTATGGATGGCCCCTAAGCCGGGCAGTGGCATAGGAAGTGTTCAGTACTCTCTAGATCTCCCCACCCCACTTGTCGCAGTCTGGGTCATCCGAAATACCTATCGTACGGAGGTGCTTGTTCTGACTGTCTGAACAAATATAGCTGGGTGACGAGTCTTCTTAAGAATCTTCGCTGAAATAACATTCGTCGACAACATTCAACATGCATGTTACTTAGGATACATTTTGATTGTCCCACACTAGATTTTGCTTAAAATTTTGTTTGCCCCCAACGAGTCAAATCAAAGTCGGCGCCTCTGGATGCAATCGATTACTTTCATCATCTTTGGGACTTAGTATTGATGGAAATTGATTCAATTTCGAAATGTCTTTTTAATTGTTGTAGGGGAAGCAGAAATGCTTCGTAACGTAATAGCCAAAATTCGGAGGTAAGGAATCTGTAGGTTACAGGGGTTGTGAAGCTCCTCTTGGTGGTATTTCTGAAACACTTTTTCTCGTATCAATGGTTTCAGCAATGTCTGGTGAAGAGCGAGGCATAGCATCACCGTGATATGCTACACCTCCCATTAAACGACGCTCGGCCCAATATTCCAGGACGGAGTGACCTGCTTGGGAACTCCCTGTGGTTGAGTGGATTGGTAGTGATGCTCCATATTGTTCGAATCCCTGAGTTTGTGGTTTCGTCTGTGGTGTATATTGTATAATATTATATTCAGGGCTTGCTGACTGCACAGTAAGAGGTGCCTGTGCTGGTGATTGAGCAGGACTTCCTGGATATTGGTGCTTG
>CM055403.1:108723537-108757470 GCA_029228625.1 Pseudolycoriella hygida
GAACTGGCTAATGTACGTCAGCCGACGAAGTATTGTCTCATTGGTTTTTTCCGGTTTATTTTTGAAGGCGTTCACAAGCGGTTTGTGGTCGGCGTAAATGGTGAATTCTCTTCCTTCTAACATGTGTTGAAAGTGTCGAACGGCTCGGTAAATTGCTAGCAACTCTCTATTGTAAGTGTCGCCTATGGCCTCTCGCTCGGATAATTTTTGAGAAAAAAATCCTAGTGGTTGTCGGCCTTCTGGGACGATTTGTTGTACGACAGCTCCCATTGCAAAATTTGATGCGTCGACTGTCAATGTAAGTTGTAGGGGGGCTTGTGGAACAGGATGTGCAAGTAGCGTGCTCTGTGCCAACTCCTCCTTACATCGCTCAAACGCTAACTTCGATTCTTCTGTCCAAGTGAGTGTTGTTCTGTCGTTCTTCTTGTTTCCCGGACACATTTTGTTCAGGATGCGTTGACTTTTCGTAGCCATTGGTATAAAACGACGATAAAAGTTTATCATGGCTAGGAATCGTTTTAGAGACTTGACGTTGTCGGGTAGTGGAAGGTCTTGAATAGCTTGAACCTTGCTTGGTAAAGGCTTTATTCCATGTTTGTTCACCAAGTGGCCCAAAAATTTAACCTCTTCTAATCCAAATTGGCATTTCTCTGGAACTATTGTAAGTCCATATTTTTTTAGACGTTCGAAAACCAATTTTAGATGTTGTTCGTGTTCCTCCGGCGTCGCGGAAGCTATGCAAATGTCGTCAATATACACGAAGACAAATTCGTAACCATCCATAACTTCCCTCATGTAACGTTGGAAGGTTTGGGCTACGTTCCGCAATCCAAACGTCATGAATGGGAATTCGAATAACCCGAACGGGGTAGTTATTGCGTTTTTTTCGATGTCTTGTGGGTTTACCGGAATCTGATAGTATGCTTGTCGCAAATCGAGAACTGAAAATATCGTTTTTCCAGCCAAATTGTTTGACAAGTCCTGTACAAACGGAATGGGATACCTATCCGGAATCGTCTTCTCATTTAACCGTCAATAATCACCGCACAGTCTCCACGCTCCGTTCGGTTTTCTCTTCATCAACAGAGCGCTTGCCCAGGGACTTTTCGACGGGCGGCATATACCTTGTTGCACCATCAGTTCGAAATCCTTTTTTGCCTCTTCGAATTTTTATGTACTTAATCGTCGAGGACGACAAAATATGGGAGGACCGGTCGTTTCGATGTGGTGGTATGTGTGTACTTTGGCTGAGCCATGTGTTGCGTTTTCGTTTGTAATTTCCGGGAATTTTCCTAATAATTGTTGGAATCTATCCGTATGATTGTAGGTCTTAACCCCCATGCATGAGGGGTCATAATTTTTCGTGGTTCCTTTACACTGGAGCTTTGTATTCTTGTTGATCAAACAGTTGTTTAATAGATCGACTAAAAGCTTGTAGTGCCGCAAAAAATCCAAACCCAGAATTGGCTGCCTAACGTTTGCGATTATGAATCTCCACGGGAAAGATCGCCTCAAGCCAATGTTTACGTCGAGTATTCTGGACCCGTATGTTTGAATTTTCGTGCCATTTGCCGCATATAGGTTTTCGCTGCAAGGAATCTTTTTGATTAAGTCGATTGGTCGGGGTGGTATTGGGCACACGTCCGATCCAGTGTCGACTAAAAATGCATTTGAATTTTTCGTGTCGTTTACAACAATCCGGTTTATTTCTATGTTCGTTTGTTGTTTTTTCTTTCGTAGTCGCTTTTTCTTGCTTTTTCCATCCGATTTTGAAGTAAGCCCGTTGACAGATAGAGAGAGTTCGAATAATGAAGATATGTCTACCGTGTCCCCCATTTCCTGAGGACCTACGATGTGAGTTTTGTTAATGCAGCGCTCAGACTCGCTGCGTTCGATGAGTGGTAGAATTTCTTTTCTCTCTACGTCTTCTGTCAACGGGGTGGCATCTAGTTTTTTTGTGTTGATTTCGTGCATGGTTCTCTGCACTTCTTCGCATAATTTCCGTACATTCGATGATACCAACAAGTATCGGATTCGCTGTCTTTGTTTCTACTCGTGTTGGAAAGAGTACGATTCTGTTTATCTTTGAAGCTTCTTGACCTCGATCTCGATCTGGAATTTTGAGAAGAATTTGGTATTTTTAATGAATTAATAGAATTTACCAATGACTCGATGCGTTTTTGCATTTTACTTAATTTGCTGTCGTCCACAGAACTACCATCGCGGGGTTTGCTTACTTGTTAAACGGAACTTGCTGAAGTAACTTCCACTATTTTGTCGGCTGTGGTTGCCAATTCCGTCAGCGTAGCCGAACTAGTAGCCAAGATTGCACTTGCATGAAGGGGCAATTGATTCATTCAAAGTGTTTTTAGGACGCTGTCGTTTACGTTTGCTCCTCCCAGTCTTCTCATCTCGTTTAGCAAGTACGAAGGCTTGTTGTCCCCTAACGACAACTCCGAAAAAAGTTTTTTATTTTAGCATCGCTTTCTTGAGATTTTCGTATTTACTTCCCTGCACTGGGTTTAAAACTTCATTTCTGACGTGATTCAAAACGTCTGACTCGATAGCACCTACCACCGTATGGAATTTAGAATCGTCGGTAGTAATTTTTGCGTTTATGAACTGTGACTCCACTTGAGCGAACCAGATGTCTGGACTTTTCGTCCAAAAAGGTGGCACTTTTACAGCAACTCTTTGTACTAAATTGTTTTGCACGTCCCCAGCTCCTTGATTTTGCTGCGTTTCGTTTTGACTATCTTCATTCATTTTTATGTTGCTGAAAATATTTATGTTGAACAAATCAGAAACGTTGTTCATGAAATATGCATTCGAACGAAACGTGTTTTGAAGTTTGTTTATTTTCTAACTCGCTGACAGATTTGTTAGACGATTTAATTTTTTTTAGGTTGCCGTGCGTGAAGTGTCAATTCGTTGGGCTGGGAGCTGGTTGACTTTCGACGAAATGTTGCTTAGTTATACTACTTACTCACTGATGGCGTTACTGCGTACCCTTTTCCTTTCCTTTATCTCAATTTCCAAGAAATATGCACAATAGCTGCGTCTTTGTGTTCCCACGAGGTGCGCAAAAAATGTTGAAAATATTTCCGAAAATTTTATGACTTACAGGGAAAACTACGTTTTTTATATTTTCACCACTGCTTTTCACTTCCCGTATCGTTCAAATATAGTTCCGTAAGTGAATTTTTCACAGGCTTCACACGCGTTTCTATTGTTTGAATAAGTCTTTCTTCGCTCTCAATTTTTGAAGTATCGCGACTTTTTTACATTTTCGCGATTTCTGTTATTTCCGGTCACGTCGGGGTCACCATTTGAGGGCGGTAGAAAGCGATAAATAGAAACTCCGACCGATAATAACTAAAATATAAATTTATTCAATTTCCGATTACAAGATACGTGTTTATTGTTCGGATGATGACGTGCGACTGACTTGACGATTATTGCGGGTGAACGATTCGGTAACGTAGGAGTGAGGTGTTCATCGAAAGGTGGAATGATCCGCCACAGTTACAACTGAATTACATAGCCAATTCAGTTCAAAATTTTAATGCATAAGCGAGCGGTATGTTGAAAACACACCAAAAAATTTCACATATTTTCCACACGTTTGCTTTGACAACAACAAAGCGGCCATGTTTTTCGTTTAGTACGATGAGAGCGTTTCATACCTTACACAGTAACTAGATTTACATGGTTTCGTGCAGCTTATAAGTGGCTTCGTGCAGTTTACACAGTTTCGTGCAATTTCGTGGCATTTATTTTATGTATACATTGGCGATGTACCGTCAATGTAACACAACAATACCGCTCGCTATGCATTAAAATATATTGTTTAACAAGTAATTTGTCTATGTATTTAAGAAATTTTGCTTAACCTGGCTTTAGGTATGTATTTGCAAAGAAAGGGAAATGCAGTGTCTACCTTACAACCTTAATAAATTTGTATTGGATGGGAGAAGAAAAGAGATACCAAAACATCGAGTACTTTGGACCTTGAACATTTACTTCTACAAGTAATTTGTCTATGTGTTGTAATTGTTGTGTTGCTGTTTCAAGGTCTAAATGTATTGTGGTTGTATCGCTTGGGTTGATTGAAACAAATTTGATTTTTTCTTTTGAGTTGCGTTTGTTTATTGGCCGATATTTCGGGAACTAAGTCCCATAATCAGGGCTAAAAATAAAATGAAAATTGTTATCACAACTTCAGTGTTATTTGGACTTGAGTCCCTAAAATAAACTCGCGAAAAAATCATGGTAGCATAAGGCTTTGAATTTGTATTATTAAAAATATTTACCAAAATTCTTCAGATCGCAGGATATTGGAATCAGGACGCTGGAATCAAGTTTTAGGCAAAATAACTTTGATGGTTAAACTTTTAAACAAATTGCAACATCATTGCGTTGCGACAATTGCCAAAGTGTGAAGAAACGCCAAGAGCTGAAAAAAATTAATTTGGCGTTTCTTCTCTTTTTTGGCGTTTCTTCATACCTTGGCGACTTTTTTTTGGAATTTTTGTTTTTTTGGCGATTTGACTTTGGCATTACTTCACGGGAATCATTACTCTGCCTATGGGATTACCGAAGAAAATGAAATGTCAAAATTGAATGGGGACGGGGTCTTGATCAGACAACAAAAATGAACGTTGACGAAGACGACCCATCTGTTGAACTTATTGACACGGTGAATGAACGTGATATTCGCGTCTGCGATCCCGATAACTATTTTCCAGATGAATCGGACTGCGAGCAGCTTATTGAACACGACGTTAATGTCCACTATTCGCAATCTGAAGATGTTTTAACCAACAATTTACCGGATGTTTCCAACCAGCTCTCTGACAATGAATACCAGATGAATGAACGTGACACTGACGTCCACGATTTGCAGTCGCAAGGAGATATTTCAGCCCACAATTTTCCGAAAGTTTCGGGTCAAGGCTTTCCTGAATTTTTGGATTACGACGATCTTCTTGTGCCGGATTACAATGTCGTCGATATTTCAAGAGACGACCGCCCGGTAGAATCAATGGAAAATGTAACAGAAATTCAAACTCAGAGTTTGAGAGCTTCGTTGGAAAGTTGTGATGTTGGTTCAACATCTGATTCTAATTTGTTACAAAGGACAAAGCACAATTCTAACGAGTGTTAGAGGTGACACAGTGGATACGATCGCCGAAGCAGATGCAGTCACTGTCAATACGGATAGGTCGGACGCTTCAATAGTGACTGTTGAAGCTAAACTTTTAGTTGCAAAATTGAACGCATCCAGAAATTTTGATTTGTAACTGTCAAATTTGTGCAAAAAAATCGACAAAAGTTTTACGCGATAAAAAGTTTAATAATTAACAAAATACGCATTTCTGCGACGCGATTGCTGTTGAACATCAAAGTTCGAATGTTCTTTTATGTTATGAAGGGATTTTTAGCAGCCATCATATGAAGTTAAGATTTGGAAAAATCCTAACCTAAATCGTCGCTGTATTATTACCGTATACACAAAAAGGTAAGCAAATAATTTTTCTTTCGACAATATACATTCCCAGAACTGAATACAATGTTGGTAAAATTATGTTTCTTTGCTAAAGATCTTCAGTAGTTCCGAGAGAGGCCAAGTTTGAGCCCATACTTTTTAGGTCGTTGATTTTGCGGTATGTCAGTTACAGGACGGTTGAGGCCGGGGAACTCACTCACAGATTTAGGAAACACAAGCTACGCTTTCTTTGATCTTCTATTTTTGCCTTTGTCTGCTTATGCCAGCAAATTGGAAACTTTGAAGTTCTATCGAGCCAGACATATTCAAAATGTAAGTCTTGTTCTGTGGAGCAGTTTTTACGCTTTGAAAACATAAATGGAACTTTACGTATTTTTTGTTTTCGACCAAAAAGTCATATTTTGAGTTCGCAGGGCCAATAACAAATTGTATGGAATTTTGAGCTGGGTGGGAGCCATAGAAGCCATGGCAAGCCCTGGGATTCGTTATAAGTGCCCTGAGTTCCTCCGATTTGCATTTATATCTGAAAACATACTCATTTAGCTTCGAAACAAGACGTCACGTCTGAAAGCGTATAAAAAAACATATGCCAGTAATCCGTACGCATCAGAATAGATGTGGCAAACAGAAAAAATGTTACAAAAAGACTCGAACGTATTTAAGTAAATATTGTCTTAACCCTTAAGTATATGCAATTACGTCGACATTAAATTGGACTGGAAATTGCCGGAAATTGAAAATCAGAAGAGATTTACTCGAGTTATGTACAAAAAACATGTAAGGCCAATGCAGATACTTGTTTTTAGTGCCCTACCTAAGTCCAAGGGTCCAAACTCAAAAACGTTTCTTCTACAAATTGTTGGGCTTTTATAGACCTGTAGATTAAAAAAACAACTACAATTAGAAAACTTATATTTTGCTCATAGTTTCGTTTCTGTTGATTGACCAGCTGGTGCACTCATACATAGAAACATAGAAAAATTTTTGCTTCTGTTGTATGTTCTTCAACTGGTTTATTGCCGTTGTGTATGAAAAGAACACAAAAGAACAACGGCAATAAACCAGTTGAAGAACATACAACAGAAGCAAAAATTTTTCTATGTTTCTATGTATGAGTGCACCAGCTGGTCAATCAACAGAAACGAAACTATGAGCAGAATATAAATTTTCTAATTTTATGAAAGTTGGGAAAGATTTACTCGAGTCATGTACAAAAAACACGTATGGCCCTAGCAGAGACTCATTTTTAGTTTCCTAGCTAAATCCAAGGACTCCAATCCAAAATATTTTCTTCCGTAAATTGTCGGCCATGCACAGACCTTTCAAACAAAAAAAAAAAAATTTGAAAATCGGAAAAGATTTACTCGAGTCGTGTACAAAAGACCAAACTGGGTTGGTTACAAATGCAAACAGTGGTAAACCCAATAAACCCCTTTCCGAAGATGTTCGTTCTTCGTACGGGTCTAGTAAAATTAAATTTACTTCCATAGACAACCATATAGTTTCGGAAAGACATTTTAATCTTCAGGCTCAGGCAAAGATTACAGTTTTCTAAAGGTAGGTACAGCAGCTGTAAGTTTTAGAATACAGATTCAATAATTAAATAGTAATAATAAATGAATATTAAATTTCGGAAATGTTAACTTCAATGAGTTGTTGGCGTTGCAATTTATTCTTTCAATCGCTTCAGTTCTTGTCAATTCAAATTTGTTACAAAATGCAGCTAACGCCATTCAGGAAGAATTGAGTCGAAAATGATATCTGTTGACTGCAACATTTCACAAGAAATTAAAAAATAAGTGAAAGCTTTTTGTAGTTGTCAATGTTGAAAGCCTAACGTTATGCTCCTCTGTTAAATTGCGACATAGTTTTGCTTCTGCGAAAATAGCCATTTCTTTTAATTGTTGCTCGTTGCAGATGTCCCATGCTATCAATGCTGAAATGTCTTTCGATACGTAATTTCTTTTCTGTAATGAGACCATGGGTAGCTGTATAATTTAAAATATTCTTATTTAGAAAAATTATACCGATTCTTTTATGTGTTCACTATACAAAAGTTGTAATTCTTTTTGATGATCAAAAAAAGGTAGCAAGACATCATCAATAGAAAGATCCATCAAATTTCTGTATTTTCGAGGGGCATTAAAAGCGTCAACATTTAGTATTATTATTTTACATTGCCTAGGCTCGATTTCATTATTTGAATTAACTTCACATAATTCTATGCTCGATTTATTTTCCCGTAAAACTTTCTCTCCGATGTTTGACACATCACATCACATTCTTCCGCTAAAAACAAAATATCTTTTTTTTAGAAAGCATCTATTCAGTCACTATCTATGATCTTTCAAAATCCGGACATAAAAATCTGGATTGCACAAAATTCGGATGTTGTCCGGTCATGATAGGAATAAGCAACGTCGGCCGTAGTCTGTGAACCAGAAAAAGTGTGGTCCATAGACCGGAGATTCATTCACAGGCACAAAATCAAGACAAATAATATTCTATGACGGCAAAATAATATTTTGGAACGAGGTGGAGTAAACGGTCCAAGACGCAGCCGTCGGTGAAATTAACGATCCCTTACATTGTGTGTAAAACTTTGCTAGAATTTCCGGCATTATCACTTTTTCGTGAAATGCCATTGCCTTCTTCATTTGTGATTTCCAAAAATTTATGTCAGAGTCAACTCTTATTACCAGTAGATCTTTCGGTGACCAGAACGCTGCATCACAGTACTTCAAACTCAATAAATTCATTTGCAGTTGCGCATCATAAAACACTTCATGATGTCTTTCAAGGTGATAAATATTGCCTGATTGGTTCAAAATGTTGTTCGGTTTGACTGTCAACGCTTCGAATGCTCCTCCAACTTCTAAGATCTTTAAACATTTAATTACAACACAACCGTCCCCATGACAGAAACATGACACGATGCCGTCTGGTGATTCAACAAAGTAAGGTAGTCTTGGATTTATCACGAGACCACATTGACTGTACGTAAAGCTTCTGTGATTTAACATGGCCTCTACCTTATACTGCTCTAAAGCTTTTTTTATGTTTTTCGTTTGGTAAGTTATGCTTGGCACGTTTTGCAAGTTTCGGGGATTGAGCATATAATTAATAGTTGTTAGCGATGGTTTTTCTAGAGTAGTAATGCAACAGCTTTTAAAGTTGGATTAAAATTAAAATTTAGATTTTTCTTTCTTCAACGTTAATTTCGAAATTTCCTTGACTTCATTATCAGTAATATTCAAAGAAATTGCTTTACCAAATTCAATGAGTTGAGAAAGACTTTTTTTTTATGTTCGACATCGTAAAGACTTGCAAGGAAAATGGAGTCTTTGATGTTTGTTTTCCTGCGCATTTCAGAGGGTATGATAATAGTGCCCAGGGCTGTTACGTCACCGTCCGAATGACATTTTCGAACATATTCGTCGATTCTCTCATCATTAAAGGGTGTTGTGACGCCGCAGTATTCAAGGAAGGAAACTTTTTTCACGAAGTTTGCGTTCTGGGCAAGGAATTCTCCAATTAATTTCTTTTATTGAGCTCAAAGAAACATCTTTAAAGCTTCGAATGTTCCATTTCCAGAGCATGTCGGTTACAGACTTCTAAATTAAGAAAAAACTGTTAACTAAGAAAATCGTTTCAGAAAATTTCTCAAATTTTTTTTTCAAATTTGAAAAAAATAGGCTCTGTTGGACCCTGGTACCTCATCCGATTCACCAATATTTGATACAGCAAAACAGATTGCAGCAACATGACTACATGTCTCCGATAGCCCAGCTAAACAATTACAATGAGCACAACAAATTTTACCGTCCATATTCGCAAGTATCCAAGCTTTCAAAGGAGATTCATTCATTCTCTGTGAGTGTTTCACCTCAAACAAAAATATTAATTTTGGGCAGTAAGTACTAAGTATTAGCATAAACTTACTCGCCCTACCAAAATTGCTAGGTCATTAATTTTTTTCGATCCCAAACTTAAAACAAAGCCAGATTCAAAGAAAGAGTACGCTTCAGTACATTTGTAGGCATTAAAAGAGCGTTTAGTGTATGGACTGATTGGATCATGTAATTGCTAATATCAATTACAGCAATATCTGGAAAATCTTTCGAGTCTACAGATAATTCTTTGGTTACCAATGTGTAGGGATCGATTCCACCGCATTTTGCAATTTTGTCTTCATATCTGTCTTTTATATCACCACTTAATGCAAAACAAATTTTGCTCCTTTTCGTTTTCAAGCTTGTCTAATTAAACAATTTCAAAATTAGAAGTGAGTTTGTTTCTTTCTTCAGAAAATGGCTCCTAGCTGCTATATTTGTAAACATAGCGTCGCAAAAAATAAAAGCATATTTCGAATTCCTGATCGACACGACGAATTCTGTGAACGAGGTTATCTTTGGCTTAAGATTTTGGAAGCACAACCAGATTCGATTGATGAAGTTAGAGTTTTTTCGGAACATTTTTTGGGAAGTAAGTAATGACAATAATATGCTGACTATAACATCACACCTAGTCTATTGAAACTTGAAACCGACGCATACATTTGAAATTTAGTCTATATGAATGAGAAAACGTGTCTTGAATGATGTTGTTGTCAAAAGATGAATTCATTATTACTTATCCCTCTTTGCAGAAAAACCAGCGAAAAAAGGAGATTTGCTGAATATTGACTGGCTTCCGAATCAGAACTTAGGGCACTTTTCGAAAAACTCAAAATACATAAAAAAATATTTTAAGGAAAAGGAAGCAGCCTTGCCGGTATAAACATAAATGCTTTGCTAACATAATGTGTTTAATTCCCTTCAGAGTTGGTTACAGATGTTAAATTTATCCCTTCAGATTTGGTTAAAGATGTTAAATTTAATTCTTGGTTAAAGTGTTCAATCGCACCAAACGCGCTCAGTTTTCAATTTAACAGATTTAACAATGTTAGAAGTGGTTAAATTCATTTTAACGTATACGCACACGGTACGTTAAGTATACGCTGTAGGTTCATTGCTATGTAGATGCAATTTAACATGCTAGGCAGTAATGATGCGACCTACGTAATGAGCCATTATGGTCCAGTTAATCCAGAATGAACTCTGCTTATTTTTATAAAGAAAAAAAAACTATCTTCACAGCGCGATTTGAACCTGGCACATTCACAGCTGCGTCTTTTACGCTAACCATTATCCCACGGATTCACGTAACGAACAACGATTAGAAATCAAACACTTAGTTGTAAGGGCATAACAAGGTTACTCGATTCAAAAAGTTCATATGTCGTTGATTTTGTTTAGAACATAAACAAAATAATTAAATTATGCCCAAAAGGATTTTGGTGAAACATAATGCCAGTCTGTCATGCGTGATCATAGGATTCATGTAAGTAGTTTCTCAATTGTACTAATATATCCCGAGAAATAGGGCTTTGACAACATGATGTTATCAATTTGTAAAATTTGTTGGTCGGTATCGATTGAAAGTTTATTTACTTCATTTTTATAAGAGTTTCTGTATTAAAATTAATAGACGTTATTTGAATGCGAATGCGAATGCACGCAACACAAAAAAAAATTAAAAAAAAAAAAAATGTCAAAAACTAGGATTTGAACAGGAGATTCTGGAAAAAATGAGTTTATAACACCACAGCAGTGCTCACTGAGCTATATACACCGTTCATGACTTGCGTTATTATAACATCGACAAATGAAATAACAAAATGAACGCAGCACATTGTTCTACGATAGTTCATTCGATATTTAGCCTACTCTAAGAACTCAAATAGTGTACGCTGTATTTTAGGAGTTATTTTTTTTGTTTTCAAAATGTTTAATGTTTAATTGTTTGTTTCAACGACCGAGTACTACTACGTTAAAGCATAGTACAAGTGAGGTCATGTAAACAGCCTGTAACACAAGGACGATTACACAATCTCGCCTTCGGCTCGATTTTGCAAACTTCGCCCTTATGTTACCGGCTGTTTACATGACCTCAATTGTAAAATACTATTAGCCTCCAAGCATTATTGGTAAATTTAACATGATCAAAGTTTCTATTTATTTTAACGTGCATTTTTTGGAATTTTTAGCCCCCCTCCCCCCACACGCAGACACGACCTCTAAGCTGTTTTTAATGTTTTAGATGCTTTGTTGTTCTTGTTGATGTGTTGTTGCATGTACAATGTACACGCTCAAAAATTGTTTTCGTAATAATGAAACAAAACATTTAATGTTTAATGTAAAATTACATCTCCAGAAAAATGATTCGCCACTATGAGAATAGGAATTTATTACATGCTCTTATAATTCAATTTGTAATAAAAATTTTCCCAGCTTCAAATTATTATAAAAGAGATTACAATTTACAAGATTCCTTTAAAAGTTGAATTAACTATTTATAATTTATTTAGCCTTAAGGAAGTGATTGCGAATTATCAATCAGTCAGTCAATCAATTTTAATAAATTCAGTTCAAAATGAGCGATATTGGATAAAAAATTACTCTGAAATTCGAGTGTGCAGAATATTTCGACATAAAATTAAAAATAAAATAAATAAAAATAAAATAAAATAAATAAAAATAAAATAAAACTAAAAAAACAAAAATAAAATACGGTCGTATGCTTATAAATTTACTTCTTATCAAGTTTCAGCTGTTTTCAAGGTCTGCAATAGAAAAAATACATTGAAAAAAGAGATAATGTCGATAATGTTGAAAACAGCATAACAAGTAAATTTAAAAGCACTTGTTTGTAAAATAAAACTAAAATAAAATTTTAGCGTAAATCCGCCAATATATGAAAACGTTTTTTGTTTTGATTGTCAAATGCGATTTTCGTTGATGATAAACATTTTAACTTAATCTCACATTAAACGAAAATGAACAGTTCTTTTACATTTGAATATTAAAATAAACAAATAGAATACAGGAATTGAATTCTAAAATGTAATCAAAAATTGATTGTATATTGAAGGAACGGTTATTATTAACTTGTAAAAATCCTTAGAAAAAAAAAAATAGAAAATAAGTTAGAAGTACTGACGTTTCTTTGCTCTTTAAAGGCAGAATTTGTAAAAAGAATGAAAATAAACGAACGTTACCATGACCAGTCGACTCTGAGCATCAATGATAAAATGTATGTAGTGGCAGCGTCTCCAATCGAATCAGTTACAAGCGATGTCGTTACATACGAGGGAAGGCCACCAACCAATTCTACTCAAACTGATGTCCCAGAAGATTCAGTAGCATACAGTAATAGAAATATGCTTATGGAGGCAGAGATGCAAGTCTCAAGAACGAATTTGCTTTTGCCTTCAAAAAAAAGAAAAATTGAAATTATTTCGGAAAAGCTATTTCTGCATAAGGAAGTTCAGTCGGATTTGACTTCTGAAGACATTGATACTCTTTTACTTCATTTCAAAAATGCAGTTGAAGAGCGGAAAGAATTACTTCTAAAAATGTCTTCGCTGGTAATAGACTATGATTTTTTCAAAGATGATGACAAAAAACCCGATTCTATACTGGTTTTACTACTTGGTCATTGCTGAAAAAATTTTACGAACTGGTAAAGAACTATATTCCCAATCATTTTAATTCAAAACTTTCTCAGTTTCAAATTATTGTGATGACTTTGATGAAGCTTAGATTGAACTTTAACTTCACTGACCTCGGCTATAGATTCCAAGTAGATCGTACAACAATCTCGAAAAATTTTGAGCGTTGTATTTATATTTTGTTTAAGTTGTTACATGGTACAAAATTCATTCGTTGGCCTGAAAGAAAGAGCATTATTCTCAACAATTCAAGCTATTTTCGCTCGGTGTTTAAAGAGCAAATTGTAACAATCATTGATTGTTTCAAGATTGTGATTGAAAGAGCTGGGAACTTGAGGGCACGAGCTCAATCGTATTCCACATATAAACACCGTACCACTATTAAATACCTTATCGGAATAACTACTACAGGTGTTATTATTTTCATTTCGGATGCTTTCGGAGGTAGAGCAAGCGATAAATTTGTAACAATGAAAAGTACACTCCTCGACAATCTCCGAGATGGAGATATCGTTTTGGCTGATAAAGGCTTTCTGATTGAATCCGAAGTTGAAGCTCGTGGTGCATCGCTAAAGATGCCTTCTTTTGTACGAAATGGCGAGCAGCTTCATCCAATTGAAGTGGAAGACTCCCGCGAAACATCAAGCATCCGAATTCATGTTGAAAGAGTTATTTCTACGCTACGACAAAAATTTAATATTTGCTCGGACCTCGCTCCGATGTCAGCAATCTCGAAACAATAGTATTTTATTGCCATTTGAGGGGAATAATCGAGGCTTGCCGAGATTTCCCCTCAAATGGCAATATGATGCTTTATTGCATGAGCGAAAAAGAGAAAACAAACATAGGAGAACGACAAATCTCATTGTCAGCGATTAATAATTTCTCTTTTATATTACTAGATTAATAATTTTTAAGGGGAAACACTGCGCGAATGCAATAAAATGATTTATACGATAAAGATCTTTATAACATAATTGTTTTTTTTTTGTGTTGTTGCATAATTAACATGTGTCCATCTGTCGCACAGTAGGCTAATCCGTTATATTCATGTTCAAAAATTTATATCTCGTGATATATTCATAATTTAAATGTAAGAATTCTTAAAACGTGATTTAAGAATGTTCAAAAATGTCGGGAAAAATATTTGTGCATGTAGGCCGCAGATTAATAGTCGTAAGGTTGTTAGACAAAGTTACAGGTTTGATTTCTCCCCATACATAACCTCAAAAAAATATATTTTCCATATTTTCGTCAGAAACTTGTCGAAATCAGTTGTAAACGTTAAAGTAATTCATAATATGTCGAAACGAGCCTAGTCCGACGAAAAAAAAGATGAATTTCTTGGTTGATTCTTTGATTTTCATACTGACTGTCTTTGAGTCTCAGAGCGCTGAATAACAATTCGCTTCAAAACCACTAGGAATTTCATCCTATTCTTAAATCACGTTTTAAGAATTCTTACATTTAAATTGTGAATATTTCACGAGATATAGATTTTTGAACATGAATATAACGGATTAGCCTACTGTGTGTCGTAAGCAACGACTTCGAAATTTAAATTGTAATACCACACATTTTTTGAAAAAATTGTTTGTATTAATTAATCTGCTCATCTGTTGCATGTTTGTCGCGTAACTGAGATCACGGCCTTCTCTCCTTTACATTTTCAAATACTTGCAAAAGATCAACTAACAAGCTAAACCTATGAGTGAGTGGCCTTGGCCACTACGGTCCTGTAACTGACATACCGCAAAATCAACGACCGACAAACTATGGGCTCAACCTTGGCCTCTCTCGGAACTAATGAGGATCTTTAGCAAAGAAACATAATTTTACCAACGTTGTATTAAGTTCTGGGAATGTATATTGTCGAAAGACAAATTATTTGCTTATCTTTTTGTGATAATACAGCGACGATTTAAGATTTCCAAATCTTAACTTCATATGATGGCTGCTAAAAATTCCTTCATAACATAAAAGAACATTCGGACTTTGATGTTCAATAGCAATCGCGTCGAAGAAATGCGTATTTTGTTAATTATTAAACTTTTTATCGCGTAAAACTTTTGTCGACTTTTTTGCACAAATTTGACAGTTACAAATCAAAATTTCTGGATGCGTTCAATTTTGCAACTAAAAGTTTAGCTTCAACAGTCACTATAGAACCAATCGATGGTTTACTGGAAGACGTTATCGGTGAAATCAACGCGGATCAGCGTCAGACCTTCATCTCATCTTTCGAAAGTTTTTTTCACGGTTGATGATGGAATCAATTCATCATTGTGGGATTTTTTAGTTGGACATCTCAACACGATAGGCCCGCCGATGGACGATATGGTGTGGAGACTTGTAAAGCTACTTTTTAGAAGTGGAGTTTTACAAACTCGTAATAATTAAATTCAAATTATTTTCACAGCTTATGACTCTATAGAAGCGAAGCGTGAGAAAAAAGGCAATAACGATTTTCCGTAGTGGACGCATGCCACAAGATTACCTATCAGAGGAAGAACTGAAGATCTACAAAATGCTTCCATTTCTCCACTTCGTTCACGTCACCTCTGGTACGGCAAAAGATACAGATGGAACCGATTTTCAAATGCTTGGGTCAGTTGATGATCAACGAAATGAATTATCTCGTCAGAAGAGCCACGTTGCTTAAAGAGCGATCGTTCGTGGTGGTAGAGGTGTTAAGACTCGAGGTGGGCTCACAACGACACAAAACGCACGTACGAATGAGGGAGGGACTGGAACGATCAGCAAAACTGTCAGCACAACTGGCGCTCAACTGCGGGGACGATATATGAGAGACGGACCGTCAGGAATAACTCGAGGAAAATCGCTCCATCCACCCAGTTAACCAAGAAAAATTGCGTACGAAATGCCACGGTCAAAATTGTCAACACATCGACAAACGGTAGCTTTAGCGACTCATGGAGAAGATTTCGCAACGGTGGGTTACATATATTGCTCTCTTGTCAAGTGTGCAATTTTTTGTATATTTCTTTCGGGTATCGAATACGTTTACCGGCTATCAATTTTTTAAATTCATTTTGAGTGTTCACTTGTCCACAGCAACCTTTTTATCGTTCTCTTTCATTTCGTTTTTTCTTCTTTTGATACTATGCTTTGTGCTTATTTTCAACTCAAGTCACTATCGCGCTTTCCGAACGTTCGTCCGAAAATCTTTCCGGTGTCCAAAACGCCAACGTTAATTAGCACACATTTTCTTAGAAGACAGAATATGGTGGAAATGGTGGAAAAGCGCCCACAGATGATTACTTACAGAAGAAGAAGAAGAAGAAAACAACATTATCAGTTTTTGCGCTCCGATATTTTCTTATAAATTTATTTATTTATACCGATTAAAGTTTTACAAACTCAATTCTAATCACACTATTATACGTGTTAGTTGCCAGTGTTTCATAAATGTAGTGGATTATGCTCCACTAATCATCTGTACACTGGTATTTAAATAAGAAATTTAAATAAGAAATTTTCAACATACAGGAAGGGACTCGTAAGCTTGTGCACCTTTTTGATTGCTCTTTTATCGCTCTTTTCACGTATTCGCTTGTATTTTTCTCAAGTAAAACCGGTTTTTCGGTTGAAATAGCTAAAACGAAGCGTTGCACAATCTTATGATTCTCTTCCTGTAACCTCAACCAGCAGCTGTGAGTATAATTGCACAAAAATTGAATAAGGCCACAACGGTAACTCTACTCGGTGCTAAATTACCTGCTCCAGTAGAGTGTTCCTTATAGTGCAGTGGAATAAGTCACTATTACCTTAATTCATTTACATTTAATCTGAAGAAAAACAAAATCGGTAAGTACGCCTGAAAATATTTCCTGTCCAAGGCGTTATAAAAGATACAATTATTTCCAAACGTAAAACCGAATCGTAAGATCAATATTATCCTGTACAATTAAAGTGAATCAGATTGACTAGTTTAACAAAACGTAAGACCAAACCGTAAAACCAATTGCTTAATATATTAACTAATCAATCTGTCCGTAACTAAAAGAGCGCCGCGCCGCTCCTGTAAGCTAATTGACGTAAAATCATATGCAAAACCAAATAATCCCAACTTGATTTCATTGAAGTAATACCTACTGAGAATCTCATATAAGATTCCTGAACAATAAGTGGCATCCTAACGTAAAACTGAACGTAAGACCGAATAACCAATTGTCCACTGTTCATGCGATTTTGTATTAAGTCTTATGATAACCACTGATGAACATTTGTTGAACTAAGATAGATCGTAAAAGACGCCTCTTCAATTTATGCCTGCTTTCTTAACTCAGCCTAACAACCTGTAGATACTGAAATGTCTCGCAAGAGCAAGACTAAGCTTAAAATCTATTATCAGAATGTAAACGGTCTCAAAACAAAATTATGCGATGTGAAATCCAAAATAGAAACTACTGACTACGATGTCATTGTGCTATGTGAAACGTGGCTGAAGGATGGTTTCTATGATGGTGAATTATTCGATGGAAGGTATATTGTACATCGCTGTGATCGCAATTTTGAATTAGTGTCCAAATTAGACGGTGGTGGTTGTATAATCGCTGTGAAAAGTAAATATAGCTCTAACAGAATAACCGACTGGGAGTTTGAAAGCGATGATCTGTGGGTCTCAATCGATCTGAAATCTAATGTGAATCTAATAATAAATGTTCGCTATATTCCATGTAAATGTCCATATAAGAAATTCGAGAAACACATGAAAGCAATTACTGATATCGTAAACGTCTATAAACCGAACGCACATTATCTGCTACTCGGTGACTACAATTTAGCTGACTCTATTGAATGGACAGTCGACAATGACGGTTGTTGTGTCGCGGATAATTATGATGGTGTGAATGCTGAGGCAATTCTTGACATGCTATCATTAACAAATATGCATCAGTTCAATAATGTCAAAAATCACCTGATGAGATCTCTAGACCTAGTGCTATCTAACATAGAACCGTTCAAAATTGATTTATCGCGAAGTCTGGACTCGATCGCACTTATAGATAGGCATCACCCTCCACTGCTAATCGAGATCGACGTCGAACCGTTAACATTTCTAGAGGAAAATAGATTGCCGAAATATAACTTCTTTCGGGCGAACTATGAGGAGCTCGCTAATCTTTTGAACGCGATCGATTGGGTAGGTCTTTTTGAACATCTGTCGATTGATGAAGCGGTAACAGAATTCTACACGACGCTTTCTACACTGTTAAAGTCTGTGCCCAAAACGAGAAATTTAAAGAGTAGCTTTCCATGTTGGTTTTCATTTGAACTCATTCGTCTTATCAAGAAAAAAACAGTGCTACATAACATACTGAAGTGTAAGGAACGAAATGGCAGTGCTACCGATCAAGACTATTCAAACTTTAGCGACACCCGAAAAGCGGTCAAAGACCTCCGGGAAAAGTGTCATCGTATTTACATTACAGATATTGAAAGTAAACTCAATGTAAATACAAAGTGTTTCTTTTCATACACGAAGTCAATAAAGAAATCCAATTCGTTGCAGAATTGCGTCCAATATAATGATAAAGTCGCGAGTGATAGACAATCTGTGTGTAATCTGTTCGCCGACTATTTTGCTTCGGTGTACAATAAGTCCGATCTGAATGCTAACGAATTCAATAAACTTGCTCCAGATTTCGTATTCGAAAGCATCACAAGTGCCGAGATAAAAGTAATACTAGCAAAACTGGATCAATACAAGGTATCCAGTCCAGATCAAATACCTGCAATTTTTTATCGTAAACTATCCGCCTCCATTAGTAAGCCGTTAGCACTTTTGTTCAATAAATCCATTGCAGAAAAAAGTTTCCCACTACCTGGAAGGAAAGCTTTATAACTCCGGTATTCAAATCTGGGAATAAGTGCAAAGCTGAAAACTATCGACCGATCAGCATTCTTTGTGCTGCTTCGAAAATCTTCGAGCGATTAGTTTTTAATAGGCTATACAATCACGTAAGGGAATATATTAGCACTGATCAGCATGGTTTCGTAGCCGGTAGATCAACCCTTAGTAACCTACTTGTCTACGTGAATAACGTGGTAAAATTCATAGAAAACGGAGGACAAGTCGATACGCTCTACACCGATTTCAGTAAGGCATTCGACAAGATTTCGCATGAGATTTTGTTGAAAAAACTGTGTAGCTACGGAGTTAACGGTGACTGTTTGAAATGGTTCCGCACGTATCTCATCAATCGTAATCAATGCGTAGTAATTGGTAGCACCAAGTCACATGTAATCACTCCCACCTCAGGCATCCCACAGGGGTCCATACTAGGACCTTTGCTATTTCTCATTTATATAAATGACTTACCGAATGTCTTCACCTCCTCTAGTTGCTCCTTACTTGCCGACGATTTAAAACTGTACAGAAAAATTACCGCTGAATCAGATTGTCACGAAATGCAAAGTGATATCAATAGACTCTCGAAATGGTGTGATAATAACGCATTAAGCTTGAACACACCTAAGTGCTTCACCTTAACTACAACACTCAAGCCAAATCCGACAAAGTTCAACTACACCATTTGTGATAAAACCGTTACCAAGGTAGAAGTAAAGAAAGATCTAGGTGTAACATTTGACAGCAAACATTCATACAAGTATCACTTCGACGTCACCACGCGAAAATGTTATCAGATGCTTGGCTTCATATTCCGTGCAACAAAATATTTTACTAACTACAAGAGCATAATGCGACTTTATTATGCTTATGTTCGAAGTCGTCTAGATTACTGCTGCACTGTATGGAATCCACATTATGTAAAGTATGTGAACCAAATTGAACGCGTACAGAAGAAGTTTACGCGCATGCTGTATTACAAATTTAATTGGGTGAAACCGGACTATAAAACTCGGCTAATACAATTAAAAATGACATCTCTAGAAAGCCGTAGACTTCAGTTCGACGAAGTTGCTTTGTACAACATAATCCACCGACGCATTAACTCTTCACTTCATACCAACATTCACTTCAACAATCCGTGCCACTTCGTTCGCAACCCACCATTGTTTTATCTACCGATCACCTCTACAACGAATAAAACCAACACTCAAAGAAATTCGCCACTATTCCGTATACAACAGAACCACGATTTATATTTCCGCAATTTTCCAATCCTCACTTCATCCCATGGCCGCTTTAAATCGTTAGTAAAGAGTCACTTCGATTATTGAACAATTTGAACATGTGCCACTAAATAAAAATCCATCCATCAATTGCTAAACCGAATACTAATTTAACTTAACTTAATTTAATGTTTAATTCATTTTTTTTCTTTTTACTTATTCTTTAAAAAATATTTTTAATTCTCTCTAATTGTAATAGTCTAAATGAGTAAGATGTTATTGGGCGGATGCCCGTTTATTATTCAATAAATACAAACACAAACACAGAGGTAGGGTAGAGATAACTAAAATCAACCAGTGAATTTAACTTTCAAAGTTTTTTTTTTTTTGAGAAAACCAGTAGGCGAGTATGTCCAGTATGTTTATTGTTGAGAACCTGCGGTCGTACGATTTTCAACGATACCCATACCGGGCATGTGGCTTGTCTACAAGCGAAGTTGTTGTCGTTTTTAAAAATTCCCGAAAAGTGAAAAACTCACTTTCTGTAATCCTTTCCTACAAGAAAAAAAGAGATGAAAGTATCAAAATCTGATTGACCGATAAGTACAGAAACAGATGTTTTTATTTTATTATCACTTTAATTGTTTTTAGTCTTGTGTTGCTGATGAAGGGCGATAGATCACCCGAAATGCATACAAACAATTAAACCTTTTTACTTAATTAAATTTAAATAAAAAGTACATCGGTGAAATCAAATTAATGGAGTTTTATTGAATTTTAGTACTATTTATTGATAACGATTTCACGTTTCAGTTCATTCTTTAAACAATTTATTACAATTACAATGGCAACCAAGCCAAATTTGAACTTGTACTCAAGATTAAAGACAAAAGTGCATAACATAAAATCAGACATTATTTTCCTAAAAAGGT
Source organism: Pseudolycoriella hygida (assembly GCA_029228625.1). Lineage (NCBI taxonomy): Eukaryota > Metazoa > Arthropoda > Insecta > Diptera > Sciaridae > Pseudolycoriella > Pseudolycoriella hygida. The sequence goes on from CM055403.1 coordinate 108,744,632, forward strand.
GTCGTAAAAATAACGTAATACCACAATTTATAAAAATAAAATGCGCGGTGATGAACTCAACAACAATAAAAGTAGTTAATTCCGCAAAACGCAAGTGGTTGAACATAGAAATCTGTGATCAATTCAGAAAACTTTCAAGCGTAGAATTAGATTTGTATTCGTTACACAAGAAAATAACGGAAGACATTTTGTGCCCGTACGAATTCAATCAGTGGATAATATTCGGTACAAAATTATATGAAAACATAAGCTCGTCAATTAGAGAAAAGAACAAAAAGTTACACAAAAAATTTTTATCTCTGATGGAAGAAAAAAATGATACAAAACCAGAAATGCCATTACAAGTCGAGAATTTTATTCACAATTTATCCTCGGAAACTTTTAGTGAAAAAGAACTAGAACTTTTGAATTATGGATTGAAATTCGCCATTAAACCATTGAAGGTTCCGCTTATAGATGTCGTAGTGGACATAGAAACAGCTTTGAAATTCAAATCAGAAAGTGTGAAATATAATATTAGATTGGACGTTAAACACGCATTAAAGAACTCTAAACTGAATGAGAAACACACAAAGTCACAAAGACATTCAGAAAATTGCGCGCAAAAAATAATTAAAAGCTTACAGAAGAAAGAAGTGTTTTATATTAAAGCGGATAAAGGTAACAGTATCATTATTATGGATAAAAAAGATTACGACAAAAGAATGTTACAACATATAGAGTCAGGTAATTATTGCAAGGTAAAAAGAAATCCTTTGAATAAAATGATAAAATCGGTCAAAAATATAATAAAAAACTTAACAAATAATTTTCGGGACGAAAACGGAATAGTTAATAAAAGGCTCAAATGGTTGTTATCGGAACCAAATCCCATGATCCCCAAGTTATACGGTTTACCAAAAATCCATAAAATCGGCCCTTTGAAGATGAGACCAGTAGTATCCAACATAAGTTCCCCAAATTATAAATTAGCTAAATGGTTGATTAGAGAAATGAAACACTTAGAAGAGCCTGAAAGCTGTAGTATAAAAATTCGATGGAATTCGCTGCAAAGGTCAAGGACTTATTACTCGAAGACGATGAAGTGATGGTTTCTTTTGATGTCGAATCCCTATTTCCTAGCATTCCAACAGAAGAAGGTATCGTAGCAATGGAAGAATGGCTTACAAAAAATGGTGTAAATGAAGAGAAAAAAGCAGTCTACATTGCAATTGCTAAAATCTGCATAGACGACAGCTATTTTCAGTTTAGGGAAACGTTTTATAAGTTATTACAAGGAACGAGTATGGGAAACCCATTATCACCCCTGATAGCGAACCTAGTAATGAGCAAATTAGAAATCTCCCTGAAAAACCGAAACCTGCTGCCACGGTGGTGGCATAGATTTATTGATGATGTTTTCGCGGTCGTTAAAAAATCAGAATTGGAACATACACTTAAAATGTTGCATAATCAAAAAGAGTATCCCACGATCAAGTTTACGGTAGTACCTGAAGTAGATGGAAAACTAGAATTCTTAGATTTACAGTTAATCAGGAAAAACAATAGAGTGGAAATAGCCATTTTTCACAAACCTACGAGTACTAAAAGACTTATTCCGTCAACATCCCACTGCCCAAACCAACACAAAATGGCAGCATTTCACTCATTAACACATCGTATCACAAACTTACCTCTATCGATAAGTAATTACAAAGCTGAATACGATTACATGGTAGATGCGGCAGTAATAAATGGTTACAATAAATCAATAGTGGATAGAATTATTAAAAAACATGCAGATAAATTTAAGAAAAATAAATCAACAATCCTGTTTTCACAGAGAAATATAGAAAGAAAATTCAATAGAGTTCGTGTGACCTACGCTCCTAAAGTGACGAATAAACTAAAGACAACATTTCACAAAAAGGATATGGAACTAGTATACTCTACAAATCAAAGGGGAATGCATGCGCAATACATGTTGTTGCTTCCTGTTAACAACACATAGCCTCTGCTTCTCAAGTCCTACTCCAACGTCCGCGTTCGTGATCCCTGGAAACGTGAGCAACCTAGCCGAAGTTGATGGTAACCAGCCCGTCGGGGGAAGCTAGGTCACGGCTAATTGGAGAGGGCATCGTGGGTTCGGCCGCATAAGATCTAGAAAATCACCGAACTAGGTAGCTGTGTGGTTGTTTCTCACTCTACTGAAACTTAAACAACAAACGAAACGTCTACAAAGAATAAAACTGGACCGGAACAAACGTTGACGACATTTGGCACACGAAAACGGACACGATTTGGAACCTGGAATGTTCGAACGATGATGAAACCAACAAGGTTAGCGCAGACCGCTCGAGAATTCAGGCGTTATCAATTTGAAATTCTTGGATTAAGCGAAATCAGGCTAAAAGGGAGCGGGGAACGTAGACTGTCTACTGGAGAAACTCTCTTTTATTCCGGCAAACCTGAAACAGAAGATCATAGCAGCGGCGTCGGTTTTCTTCTTAGTAAGAACGCAAAACTATGTCTAACCAATTGGAACCCGATATCGGATAGGATCATCTCACTGCGACTGGCAACCAAAGTGAGGCATCTAACATTTGTTCAAGTATATGCACCAACTGAGCAAGCTCCTGACGACGTGAAGGATGCTTTTTACGAACAACTGGCTCAAACTTTGAACAATGTGAAGAAATCCGATATGTTGGTATTATTGGGTGATTTGAATGCACAAGTGGGGAGTTTGAATGTAAACTGGGAAAACGTGATGGGAACCCATGGTTTAGGAACAATGAATGATAATGGTGAGCGATTCGCAGAATTGTGTGGAAACTTTGACTTGGTCATAGGCGGAACATTATTTTGTCACCGAGACATTCACAAAGCTACATGGATCGCACCCGATCGTCGTACCAAAAATCAAATTGACCACATCGCAATCAGTAGGAAGTGGAAAAGTTCTCTCCCAGATGTCCGAAGTCGAAGAGGGGCGGATGTCTACAGTGACCACCACTTACTAACCGGACTCATTCGCATTAAACTATCGACCCATAGAAAACGAGAGCCCACTGCGCCAAGAAGGTTAGATATATCGAAGCTTAAGGACGGACAAATAGCGAGACGCTTCATACAGAACATACGCGAGGAAGTCACTTCTAGTCGTCAATATGAAGAAGACACTGCGGTCAAATGGAGCACGGTACAAAATGCTATGCAGAAATCGGGAGAGCAAATTCTGGGTTTTCGGAACAATGGAAGGAATGGATCTCTGATACCACATGGAGACTAATTGAGGAACGGAAAAAGTTGAAATTAATGCCTGGCGCGAGCCAAAATTACAACGAGTTGGAAAAGCAAATAAAGCGGAGTGCAAGAGCAGATAAACGTAAATGGATGAGTGATTTAGCTGATCAAGCTCAACGTGCAGCTGACAGTAATAACATGCGTGAAACTTATCGTCTTGCTCGACGCATATCAGGAAAACGAGCGAATGCAAACAAGCCATTACGGGCTGCTGATGGGAGTTTTATAACTTCGGATTTGGCGCAATGTGAAAGGTGGAGCACGTATTTTGAGGAGCTTCTCAATAAACCGCCCGTAACTGCACCACAGAGTCCGACCGAACCAATTCGAATTCGAACATGTAATTTCAACTCGTCATCACCAACTTCACTGGATGTCAAGAATGCGATCAAGCAGCTAAAGAACGGAAAAGCACCTGGTGCTGACAACATTGCTGCCGAAATGCTGAAAGCTGATGTGGAGTTAATAAACGAGCTAATCCAGTCTGTGAAGTGTGGGAATCAGGAAACGTTCCAGATGAGTTTATCGACGCTTTGATTGTAAAAGTGGCAAAGAAAGGCGATCTTACAATTTGTGGCAATTGGCGTGGCATCACACTTCTTAACACGATAAACAAGATTATTAGCATCATTATCCACGACCGAATATCAAAGGTCCTAGAACCAATTCTTCGCAAGCAGCAAGCTGGTTTTAGACCTCATCGATCATGTGTGGACAACATCAACACCTTGCGAATTATCATAGAACAGTCAGTGGAATTCAACACCCCGCTGTACTTGCTTTTCATCGATTTCAAGCAGGCATTCGACAGTTTGGACCGAGAAGTGATGTGGAAAATCTTGTCAAGTTACGGCATCCCCGTAAAGCTCCTGAACTTGATTAAAGGACTTTACCATCAAGGAAAATGTCGTGTGGTACATCGTGGCAAGCTGGGTCGGCGATTTATTGTTGAATCTGGTGTCAAACAAGGATGTGTGTTGTCGCCTCTTCTATTCATCATAGTCCTGGACTGGGTGATGCGGAAAGTGAATGCTGGTGGCAGAGGTATTCAGTGGACGCTGACAGAACGGTTGGAGGATATTGATTTCGCCGATGATTTAGCCCTCATGGCACAGAAAGCAAGCGACATGCAAGAATCGTTACGCCGACTCGTCAAGTATGCCGGACAAGTTGGACTTGAGGTAAACGTAGCGAAGACAAAACTGGTGCGCATCAACACAACAACGCCTTGCATGCTGACAATCGCTGGTGAAAAAATAGAAGAAACGGAGAGCTTCTGCTATCTAGGAAGTATCTTGGCAAAGGATGGAGGTGCCGACATTGACGTAAGAAGCCGCATACAGAAAGCGCGCTAAGCCTTCATTTCGCTAAACAACATTTGGAATTCAACGCAGCTGACAAGAAACCTGAAAATACGATTATTCAAGTCGAACTGCATCTCAGTATTGCTGTATGGTTGTGAAACTTGGAAAATGACTTCGACCATCGAAAACCAAATCCAAGTCTTCGTCAACAGATGCCTCAGGCGCATTCTGAGAATTTACTGGCCAAAAACGATAAGCAATGAAGAGCTGGGGAAACAAACCGGTGTTGAAAAAATGAAGGTCACAATCAAGCGTCGAAAGTGGAATTGGATCGGACATACATTAAGGCGACCTGTTGATGATATTCCAAGAACTGCGTTAGAATGGAATCCACAGGGAACCCGAAAACGTGGCCGACCAAAGATAACGTGGAGAAGAACCGTCGTCGATGAAGCGAGAGTAGCTGACAAAAAGTGGAAGGAGGTCAAACTTCTCGCCCGGAACCGAGTACGATGGCGACGATTTGTGGACGCCCTATGCTCCCACGCGGAGTAGGGTTTCGATGATGATGATACTCTACACCAAATAAACTTTGTACAATTTTAGGGAGCACCAAAGATAAAACGATTAAAGAAGAAAAGTCAGGTATCTACGAAGTAACTTGTGCATGCGGCTTCAAATATTTTGGTCAATCCCGCAGATAAGTAAAAATCAGGTACAGAGAACACCTTCAAGTAATTAGGTTAAATCATCCAGAGGATTCAGCAGTAGCCCTTCATGCTCTAAATAATTTACATCTTAATTTCTCCACAGCAAACTAGAAAATAAGGAAGATAGTAACCAAACCACAATTATTAGACGCTTATGAAAGTTATTACATTCACAAACACTATAAAATAAACCCGAACATACCCTTAATGAATACAGACCTGGGAAACATAAAATCGTATCTGTTCAATTGTGTATAAATTTGTCATATGTATGAAAGTAGGTTTTACAGGTGCCACATTGCACCTAGGTGGTAATCCTTTCCTACAAGAAAGAAAGAGATGAAAGTATCAAAATCTGATTGACCGATAAGTACAGAAACAGATGTTTTTATTTTATTATCACTTTAATTGTTTTTAGTCTTGTGTTGCTGATGAAGGGCGATAGATCACCCGAAATGCATACAAACAATTAAGCCTTTTTACTTAATTAAATTTAAATAAAAAGTACATCGGTGAAATCAAATTAATGGAGTTTTATTGAATTTTAGTACTATTTATTGATAACGATTTCACGTTTCAGTTCATTCTTTAAACAATTTATTACAATGAGTATTTATTATTGAAGTTTGTACAATTTATGCAACTTTTTTAATTCTTCGACCATATTTGCGTATATCGCCATTGAGGTACATGAAAGTTTCAAATATTTCATCACTGTTATCGAGTAATTAACATTTTAAAATAAGTCTGCTTCGACCACTAAGTACGAAGTTTTTTTTATTTTTACACTAACTACACAATTTTGCGCGTACTTTAGATTACGCCCTGCAGGCGGTCTTACGTGCATGGGGCTCTGCCCCTTAGATCCCGCAAGGGGGATATTCCCCACTTGACCCCTCTTTGCGGGGGCAGCCGCCCCTCTACCTCGCTTTTTATTTTTCCATTATGTTCACAGCCTGCAGCGCTACTTTTCCAACTATTTTTCTTTTAAGAATTATTATTACTTTAAAATGACTGAAATTCAAATTAACAACCAAATTAGGGATGAGCGGGTCGACCATTTTTCAAAACCCGACCCGGACCGAACCCGACCCGATAAAATTTTTCGAAACCCGAAACCCGAACTGATGCAAAACCCAACCCGGACCGAACCAGACACTCAAGTTTTTCGAAACTCACAACCCAAATTACTTCGAAACAAAAATTATTTCAAGGCCTGACGTCTGCATTCTTCACGGACCTTAGACTAAAACAAAATTCGTGTAATGTAAGATGATAAAATTTAGACGAGTTTTGTTAAATATAAAAAGTCGATAAAGGATCGGGACCCGAATAAAATGATACAACAACCCGACCCGGACCGAACCCGACCCGATAAAATTTTTCGAAACCCGAAACCCGAAACCCGAATTGTTCCCAAACCCGGCCCGGACCGAACCCGACCCGATTAAAATTTTCGAAACCCAAAACCCATGAACCCGAAAAAAACAATTCGGGTTCGGGTTCTGGTTCTGGTCGGGTTTTTCGAAGATTCGGGCAACCCGCTCATTTCTAAACCAAATTCGGTAAACCAAAAAAGGAAAGAACAATAAAAACAAAATATCATTAAATTATGACTCAAGAGGAAATTAAAAATTAAATATCCACGCTCAGATCGTTCAGCCACTGAAGTGCGTCAGACGTTAGGGAATGAACATCTGATATGCTTCCGTGCAAACGATGCAGCACACAGTCCTCGATTAGGTGATTCATGGTTTACACTGCTCCGCACTGACATAATGGTGATTCGATGATATTCCATCGGTGCAAAAGGAAAGCGCAGCATCCCTGTCTCGTAGGTATTCTGTTGAGTCGGAGCCAAATTTTACGTGGTAGGTCGTAACCAGTCACTTCTGCCGTGGGATCGGTGATCAAATTTTTGTTGTGTACCGATACGTCGTCCCACCAAATTTTCCATCTGGTCTTTAGATCGCTCATATCGTTAGCATTTCTGTAGAAGATCCAAAAAGGCGATCGCGACTTCAGTCAGATGTATTGGCGCCGTGGTCAAGTCATTATGGATTGGTAGTGCTTCGTCTAACGAGATCTTTTGGCATTCCCTACAAGCGGATTGTTCCCTCAAGATGGTCATCGGAGGAATGTTGCTGAGCACGTGAAGCCAATCTACTTCCGTTGGCTGCACTACTCCACAGATCGTTCTCAATGCAACGTTTATTTGAGTATCCACCAGTTTCTCGTGATGTCTACCCATCCACACTGGTGAGCAAAAGTCGGCAATTGATAATACCAGGGATTGAGCGGTGATGCGTAAAGTTTTTGCCGAACATCCCCAATTTGTTCCAGCTAATTTTTGTACAATGTTTATCCGCGACCAAGGGGTACCGACTCCAAAATTGATTAAGATTTCTTGTGATTTTTTGATTTTTTTGTGATTTTTTGGTGATTTGTTGATCTTTTAGTGATTTTTTTGATCTTTTGGTGATTTTTTTGTGATTTTTTGTGATTTATTCCAGTTTCAGAAATTTGTTGAATAATAAGAATATCAGTGTTTGTAAGTCAAATTCATCATAAAATCAGAGAAACGACAAAATGTTGATTGGTGGCGCTTCGTTCGCACACGCCTCACTACGTAGAATGAGATATCGCAGTTCTAATAAAAAAAATGAAGCCCATGCCATCCTTCTGGAAAGGCGTAGTCATCGTATAAGAGTGGGAGAGAAAGAAATACGTTTGCAAATATGAATCTGCAATATTTTAATGGGTAGTGGTGAGTTGAGAATTTGAGATAAACGTGTTTGGAAAAAAGTTGTTAAAGAACAATTTTTATCGGATGTCATCCGACTGAGCTGTGAGTGCTCAAAGTAAGTCTTTTGATCGGGAAAGGGTTCTTCATTATATCTCGTCCTCATTACGGTCAATTGATTGTCAAATGAAAGCCAGGGATTGCTCAAAGCGACTACTAAAAAATACACAAATTTTTCACCACCGGGAACACGTTTTGGTGAATATTTTGTCAAATAATGTCACTGGGGTGTCAAATAAAAGCTATGGACTTCCCGAAGCAGGACTACTATGATTTCAAAATGACACATTTTGTATAAGGAAAATTGAATCATTTTTTCAGTTATCAGTGACTGAAGTGAACGAAATTCGAGCATTTAATTTTTGAAGCGAAATTATGAGAGAAATGGTATTTCTGAAACTAAATCTAAAAGAAAATTTTAACTCCACGTTTTGTCCTTTTGTCCTTTTTTGAGTTATTGTAAATCACGTGGCGCAAGACTCCTCATTACCTTCCGAAGGAATTACATAAATTGGATCAGTTTGATTTAAGTGAATGACTACGACTACTAAGCCGAAGGCGTGAAAAATAATCCAAATCGTCAAAATAAACCATCCTGGACAGCGGTGCATATATGCTATTTTATCTGCCGAGAAAAGATATATCGAGAAAAACAATTTTGCCCTAGGGAGAAAAATGCGAGATTATCGTTCTAGGCAGATAAATAGTAAACACAAACCGTACCAAGGATAAATAGAAGTACTTCAATACATCTTATAGCGCAAGCGAATATCAAGTTCAGGTTTTTCCTATTTACAAAAATTCAAGAAAAAATTTGTAGAAGAATGTGTATACAAAAGTTCACGTTCGCTAAATATAAACAGCTCATTGATATTTATGCATGACGTTCAGATATGAGGGAAAATTTTGAGAGAATTTTTTGAATCCAAGCACATCTTTTCGGTTAAAGGGCTTATTAAGGAATGACTAAAGATGTTTAAATAATAGTATTTTATGCTATAAGAACTGTAAAATAGTATCTCTCTTCTACGTGGACTAAATCATCTAGACAAGTCAAGAACCTAGTTTGCGAAACCGTGAACTGAGATACCTTCATACATTTTGTGTTGCATAAATATTTTTTTGTATCGAGAGGCTGAAAGTTCGCTTGCTCTACTGCAAAGTGGACTCTACAGTATACATAAAATGTTTTTACAGAAAATGTGTGAACTAAGATTTTATAAATGAATATTAAGTGCTTCTCGATTGCATATTTTAACATTCTGTGTGTCCGTTGTTGGAGGTCCTCGTTAGTTTAGGCTTACTGTTCGAATCGAGTAATTTTTGGCTGTAGTGGATATTTCGAGTTGTATTGGTAAAGAAAGGAAGAAAATCTTCCGCAGTAGCCTCCCTGCAGTTTATTCGAAGATCTTCTGCTTTGTTATTTGCTTGAAAGACGCAAAGTATTCGGAACGGTTTTATTCTGGCTGTAGGATGACATTACTCAATTCTAGGCAAAACATTTGTTCACTACAACCACCATTTCGTTTTCAATAAAAATAAAAAAACTCGAATTAAATCTCGATACGAAATACAAAGATTTGACCGCCAGCAAAAGTCATTCCATGGAAACATTAATGAATTGGTTTGTACAATGATATTTAGAGTGAAAATAATAAATCTCCAACTTAATTTTCCACTATTTTCAATAAACAAAAATTAGCTTGAGATCTTTGGCTCATAGGACGAAACCGGGTCTCTGAATGCACCTTCAGTGCATAATGTTCTATACAAGAGATGCACGAAAAGAGATTTTTTGTGATTTATTCAACATTGATTTTTTTTTTCGTTTGACTCATGTGTTACAATTACGAGATCCGATCTAGGGCCTTAAGCAGAGGCCTCGGACACTAACTTCCATGGACAAAAATATTCGCTTTAATTTTCTCTATAAAACATAGCACAAGTAGCATAGCATAGTAGACCCAACTTTTGTCTTGAGAGAGGTTTGGCATTCGCTTACTTCTCAAATAGAAAAAGAATCATGAACATCGGATGTAACTTACCCGGTTTATACGTGAAAAACATGGAGGGCCCGACTCGACGGCTCATTTTTAGAGCCCTAGCTAAGTCCAAGGGCATAAACTAAAAGAGGGAGACCAAATTTATCCACTATGATCACCCTTCAAAATTTTGGTAAAATTAGTTTTAAACGAAAGCGTAGTGTACAGTAGATATGTGTCAAACGTTTCAGATTGATCTGACACTAGATAGCGCTGCAATTGAATATGGCGTCAAAAACTAAAAATTGATGTGTAAAATCCAATATTGACCCGATTTGAGTAATTTTTTTCTAAAATTCAATTCGGTCTATGCGCCATTCGATAAAAATACATCCCTAATAGAAAAACAACAGAGGGCAGTGGTATAGACGACTTTAGAAAGTCGTTTGTTTTGATGGTGTTGTCAATGTTCACGCGCCGTATTTTGAGTAATGCCTATGCACACCATATGAGAGCCGCCTACATGATATTGTCAATTTCCATACGATTTGACAGATAAAAAGACAAGAATTCTGACTCTGTGCTTGTTAAAGCTTATATGAAGTCTAGATTTCGAAGCTCGAAGAACCACCATATTTTCGTGTTGGTCGATAAATCCAAAACTGGTAGAGATTCGGTTAATGAATATTTCTGCACATATTTCTGTGAAGCTTTGAAAATAGAAGAGGGAGGGGCTATATGGGAAGGGGAGGGAATATAAGGGAAGTGGGGAGCTATACTTTGTAATTTTAACGGATCGGAAATAGATTAATGAAAAAAAATTACTCAAATCGACTCAATAATCTATTTTTGGGATCAATTTTTAATTTTCGAAGCCATCTTGAATTGCAGCGCGCCATCTAGGGTCATATCATCTTCAAAACTAAGGAACATCGATGGTGTCTCCGAATCCGGCCAAGATCGTTCTCTCGAACAACTTAAAACAGCAGCTTAGGAGAGAAATCGGTCTGTAGTTGGCTGCGTCATCCAGTGGTTTGTTCGGTTTCGGGAAAGCAATCACTATTACATTTTTCCAGGTTCTTGGCAACTGCTCATTAGTGTAAATGTTAGTAAAAAGTTTGCTAAGCCATTTGATTGCCTTTGGGCCAAGTGTGGGTGTCTCACTTCTTCAGGCGAAAAAGGGGCGGAAAAGGCTGAAGCAGCTTGACAGTTTCGCAAATTTGCCTTGTATAGCTGATTCGCTTTTCTCTTTTGAGCAGATGGTGGCCACTTTCGTTTCCCATTCCAGTTTCCGGTTATCGTCCAATTTATTCAGCAGCAGTTTTCCAGTATCGACGTTCCCAGTTGTTTGAAAATCGTTGAACAGATTTTTGCATTCGTCTGACCAGCCGGGAGTCAATGTCTCTCTATGTCCACGGGGAATCGTTTTTCTTGCAGCCGATTTCACAAACCGAACGAACCGTCCATATGCTGAAGCTTGAGCCGGAATACGTGAAATTGTTTTCTCGATTATTTGGCTGAAATTTGACCAATCCACTTTATTGAAGTTCCGGCGGTTTCGTTTGTCTGCCCGGATGAGCGGCAACTTCAATCCAATGTCAACTATTATCGGTCCATGCTGACTGTTTGGGAATCCTCGTAATATTTTGCGATTTGCTGGGAGAATGAGCATGGAAAATTGAACCACCGTTTATTTTTTACATACCTCATGTACAAAATTTTCTTTGTGTTGTAAAAAATAAATTGCGTTAGCGTACGAAACCGTATTTTTTGTGTAGAAAAAAAATCTTTTTTGTGTACAAAACCATCTTTTTTTGTATACAAAGCCACCCATTTTTGTGTACAAAATGTATTTTTGTGTACAGAAAAAATTAAACCGGGTAAAACCATTCATTTCTAGAGAAAAACAATTTGTAAGCTATGCCCAATCCAAGAAATATACTTCGTTACATTAAAAAATCGAAAAAGTATTCATGCACTATTTCACAAAAACGACAACAACTTCGCTCATACACAAGTCACATGCTCGGCACGACCGCAGCTTTTCAACGATACACATTAGGGTTTGCCGATTTTACACATGTTTTACACAAAAAATGTTGCGAAGAGGACAGCCTGGATACGATTTTCTTAACATTCCTCTTTTTCAGTACATTATTTGTCGAAAAATTATTGTCATCGTTTTTGACTTTTTAATGATTTTTGCCCTGATGATGGATCTCATTCCGAAATATCGGCAATAAAAAGTTAAAAACAAATAAATAACAAAAAACATCGTTTCGAATTGACCAATAGGGTTGGCCGATTTGACACTTTTTTTTTATTGCGAAGAGGACAGCCTGGATACGATTCCAGGAGTTGAAAAAATAATTTTGGTGCCTTTGGTTTGTTTCTAAATTCGATTTCCAGCTTGCACACTCAAATTTTCTGAAGAAAGGCCGATTTTCTTAACATTCCTCTTTTTCAGAACATTATTTGTCGAAAAATTTTTGTCAATATTTGAGATTATGGTTGGAATCCACTCTTTAGGGTTAAGAGAAGATATTTCAATCGATTTTCAGTTCAGGGAGGCTGAAAAAAGAAATTTTTGTGAGCGAGAAATTTGAAAAATGATAAATTTGATCTTTTTTTTCGACTTTCAAGCCATGTCATCATAAGTTGCAGTCACACAAATTCTGACAAATGATAATATTCTCTTCAGGGGAGGAATAGGGATCTCAAAAAGGCATTCATTACAAAAGACAGCCACTTACTT
>CM055403.1:108757970-108775578 GCA_029228625.1 Pseudolycoriella hygida
CTCTTTTTCAGAACATTATTTGTCGAAAAATTTTTGTCAATATTTGAGATTATGGTTGGAATCCACTCTTTAGGGTTGAGAGAAGATATTTCAATCGATTTTCAGTTCAGGGAGGGTGAAAAAAAAAATTTTTGTGAGCGAGAAGTTTGAAAAATGATAAATTTGATCTTTTTTTTCGACTTTCAAGCCATGTCATCATAAGTTGCAGTCACACAAATTCTGACAAATGATAATATTCTCTTCAGGGAAGGAATAGGGATCTCAAAAAGGCATTCATTACAAAAAAAAACAGCCACTTACTTTGACCATATCAGTCGAGCCAATTCCTGTGAATTTCAGGGAAGGAATCGAGACAAAACTATTTTCTAATAATGTTTTTATTACGAAGTAAAAAATTAAATATTTTGTACGGTTTTATAGTCCTTCTTTGATTTTGATGAGGGTATATGTTTCCGTGAGGCTAATGTCGCCCGAATGCTTCCGTTTCTATTTTCAATACTAACAACTTTATTTGAAACTTCTGTCACACGGTGAGCTTGAACGAAGTTATACTGAAAAGTCGCTGCCCATCAGATTTTATTGCTGATTGTGAAAGACGGGTCCCCTACGAGTTCGAAACTACTTTTAGTGAAATAAATTTTCTGGTAAATTTTAAAGAAAATTGAAAAAAAAAACTATGTTTTTTCCATACATTTTCCAAATTTGTGTAAAAGTGATGAAAAAAAATTGTTGCGTACAGGCGTTTTTATAATTTTGATCGATAAACAACATGATTGTAAGCAAAAAATTGTTCTACGGTATATCCCTAGATCTTTTAGTTTTTTTATAAAGCTACGTTGATATACTGAATTTGGTCAAAATCGGAGGCAGGTGGAGCTCTATAAAAAAAAACTAAAAGATTTAGAGATATACCGTAGAACAATTTTTTGCTTACAATTATGTTTTTTTTTTGTAGTTTAAATTGAAATGCCTTTTTTTGATAAATGAAATGAAATGATATATTAAAAGGAATTAAGATTTAAAAAATTCTGATTCGTATGAGAATTAAAAATCAAAATTAAATTGAAATCAAAATCAAAATCAAAATTCCATTAAAAATTAAAAATTAAAATCAAAATTCAATTAAAAATCAATTAAAGATTTTCCTTGTTATCCTTTTCGATACGTTTTCGATTCCCCAAGGTCATTGATTCGCTTGCAAATTTTCTTTTATTATCCTCCGCACAGATTGTATTCTTCCTCTCATTATTGCTCGCTGATTCACTGAGCGGTGAGCAATGACGCTGTTCTATTTCGTCTGAAATAGACAACTTCTGGTCAGTTAGTCCTACTGATGACATGACATGACTTAAAATATTTCTTTGAATTCATCCAAGGAAGTTGATTTCTTTGAGGAGGTTGATTTAGTTGTTGCCATTGTGGATGTTGGTTTAGTTGTTGTCATCGTGATTCCTTTGATTGATGATGATGATTCTAAATTGGGTGGTGGTGATGATGATATTTTGGTTAAGATGGTGGTTGGCGATGACTTTATGGTGGGTTGTATCGTTGATGACTTTATGGATAGCATGGTTGGCGTTTGTATTTTGGTTATCACGGTGGTTGGCGATGGATTTATGGTGGGTGGCGATGGCTTTATGGATAGCACGGTTGTCGCCGGTATATTTGATATAGTTGGCATAGTGTATTGCACTATAGTGGGCGATGGCGCTATAGTGGGTACAGTGGACACAGTGGGTATAGTTGCAACAGTGTGTGGCACAGTGGACACAGTGGGTGTAGTGGGCATGGTGGGTGTTGGAGGAATCGATATCGAAGACTGTGTTATCAAGGGTTGAGGTCTCGGGAACGTCGACTGTTGCATGGTCATATTGTAAGTGGGCAATTTTAAGTATGATAGCGTTGCTGACTGTTGTGATATCTGAGATTGTTGCACTGTTGATGTCGCTATTGAAGATTGCGTCATTGACGGTTGCGTTATTGCCGGTTGCGTTATTGATGGTTTTATTATTGACGGTTGTTGCATTGTTGAAGGTTGCTGCGTTGTTGATATCGCTAAATTTCCGTCCGATAGATCGCCAACGGAAATATAAAATGCAATTTAAATCATTGTTTAATTTTCAGTTCTCTAATATGTTCATATTGACACGACCGATATTTGTTCTTATATTATTTTGGGTTTTTGTTAATAAGTCCATTATGATTTTCAAAGAAGGTGGTGTTACCAAAGTTTTTAATTTCATTTTTGATTCTAGATCGCCTGCCCAACCGTCTTTACGTCAATTCGTCCGCCTATCCGTCTATGCGGGCGCCGGCCTGTCCATCAATACATCCTTCGGTGTAATTAATATTTTGTCATCTGTGCATCCATCGGTATTATTAATAATTTGACATAATTAATGTTTTGTCATCTGTGTTTTACCATCAGCGATTTGTCTACTTCCTTGTAACCGCATCAATGAATTATTAAACCTTATAACCATATCAATGAATTATTAAGGCTTATATCCTATCTGAATCTTACATTTGTGGTGGTGGAGTAGAAAACGTTTCTTTCTCCGCTCCCATCGCCCCCTAGCCATAGTTACGGGCCTGCTAGAAGTAGCTGTAGCATTAATTGTAGTACCAGTTGTGTAGTGGGAGTCCAACAATGAACTGCAAGAAATGTAGTACAATTCCATTTTTCCCATGGAGGAATTCATTTTTGGTTGAATTTTGTTGTGTTGCTTGCACCGATCAAATGTAAACGTTTTATAATCTATTGAAATAAAGTGAACGGAATGAACGATCTAACCGTAATTCGAAGTGTAAACCCATAAACACATCGTTGCTCACACCAAAATATAAATACTAACAGATGATTGTCAAATGAAAACAAAAACAGTGCAATAGTCTATACAACAAGAAAGAAAAAGTTTTCGTGATATTTATAGTCATTAACGTAAGTTAAAATCATCAAATTATTTATAAAATGCTAGCTGTAGGTAACGGAGGAATTTTTGTTATTATCTAGCCATGAAGATGGATGTTCAAAGCATCCGAATGCAAATCAACAAATAAATATTGCTCTGTAAAACCAAAGCCGGTGTTTACATTTGATCGGTGCAAGCAACACAACAAAATTCAACTGAATTTCGACCGATCAGCGAAACAACAAATTACAATAGAATTCATTTTTGGATGACTTTCTTTAGTTCATTGCTAAACTCCCTAGTAGCAACAATATTTGTGTATTTTTAATTTTAACTTGTGGTTGCTGTAAATAATATTGTAGGGATGTACGAGCTACGAAATGGTTGAGGCCTCTATGAATACACAGGAACACTTTGCAGCGCAGTCGAACAGAAACCATTCTGAATCGGTATATTTATGAACTTTTGCCTTAAATTTTTGGAGCGATGGCGTGAATAATTTAGCTGAAGTACTTCGAGATTATTTAAACAGAAATCAGTAGAAATGTAAAGTATTGATGAGTTAAATAATTTTTTTTTAATTATGGAACTGTAAAAATTGAATTTGCGAAAAATTGTTAAATAACTTGGCACCGATAGAGTGCTTCACATTGTACTACTTAAAATACACTGTGCATTGCATTTTCTCAATTTTTTATTAATTTTAGCGACTACCATGCGACAAAGAAGTTGTAAGCGTGATGACGTGACATTAATAACACCCGCACTCCAGGCGCTAATAGCACCCAGCTACATAATTTGCTATACGCTCATGATTGAGTCTGAAGCATAAATTAAAAGATATGTTCTTATTCATCCTTGTCCTAGAGCTGATGTTACACAAATGTGATAGGGTGGTAGGGGGGTCTAAAAGCGTCGATTTTTGCATGACATACTTTTTGAGCGGCCTCTTACATTCTCTTAATCCCTTCCAGTGACGTTCTGTACAAGGAAAATGTTCCTCTTACACAACTGCTTCTAGTGGCATTCTGTATAAGGAAAATTTTCCTCTTAGTCAACTCTTTCTGGTTACATTTTGCATTAGGAAAGTCCAGTCCAGTGACGTTCAGCCGCAACATAATTGTAAAATAGTTTCTAATTAAAAAAAATTCAGTCTTCGAATTAAAATTACATTTAATTCTGTGGCGTTCTTAAAAGTAAAATTTCGTTATACAATTCCGAATACAATTTTCTTGTAGAACAGTCAAACAGAAAGCATTCTAAATCGGAGTATAAATTAGACTGTAGATTGTAGAATGAATTGTAATTTTTGTCAATATATAATATTAGTCGATCCCGTTAGCCCCCCAGGGGGCACCCCGCGACACTGAAGGCTTTCGAGGGGTGGGTGCGAGGGCACTCAAAAGCAAAAAGCGAGAACGTGCATAAAGCTGTGTCTTGATTAACAAAGTTATTTTTTATACCACGGGGCTGCCGCCCCCTGGACCCCCGCTAGTTATTAGCCTGTGGCGCTTCCGTTCGAGACCACCGTCAGCAATGTCCAAGTCCCCATCAATCTACGTTTTTGTAACCTTTCGTAAAAGCTAAAAGTCCCTAGCTTCGTTATACACCTAGGTTTTAGTGAGATTTTGTGAAAGGAAAAAAAACCCTGGCTCCCTAGTTTTGTTATCTACCTTATTGATTTATTTGCAAACATATAATATTACAAAAATTACAAGTAAAATATTTCATTTAAACTTTCTGATGGAGGTATCGTTCCCCTAATCGAAGCAACATGCCTTTCTGAAAGGCTACGCTTATGCGCTGGATCAAATAAGCTGTTGAACGCCTTTCGTTCGTAGCCTCGGCAATTTTGCTACCGACCTTTTTTATGAACTTCAATATATGTATATATATCTACTTTTTTTTATCTACTTTACCTACTGTTATTTACCTAGGTTTATGTGGCATTTCATTAAAGCGCAAAATCCTGGCTTTGCTAGCCACCGGGTCTTCGTGACGTTTCGTAAAAAGTTAAAGGCTGCTTCGTTATTCACCTAGGTTTTAGTGACACTTTGTAAAAGGAAAAAGCTCAATAGTTTTATTAGCTACTTAGGGCGTTTCATTAAAGCACAAAATGCTGGCGACGCGACGTTTCGTAAAAGGTGAAAATCCCTAGCTTCATTATACACATCCCTTAACTCCCTTATTTCCTCGCCTTTAACTCTGAGGCCAAACGTTTAGCTTTTATGTAGTGTGAAAAAATATTTTTCATACCAGGGAGCTGCCGCATCCTGGACCCCTGCTTTTTTTTGTGCCTGCGGCGCTTTAGCTGATTTAGCAGGTTTTTTTGTTTCTAGAGGGTCGGTGTTAAAGAACGTGTTTGAATTACACCGACCCCCTAGAAACAAAAAACCTGCTAAATCAGCTAAAGCACTGCATACACAAAAAAAGTGGTGGTCCAGGGGGCATACCCCCTGGTATTAAAAATATTTTTTCACACTACATAAAAGCTAAACGTTTGTCCTCAGAGTTAAAGGCGAGGAATCCTGCGAGCTTTAGCGAGCAAGTTCCGAGCCTCCTCGCGCCCACCCTCCTGTAATTGAATAGCCCCTAGGGGCGTCGGGATCGGCTAGTCACTTTATAAAAGAAAAAAAAATTGCCCGCCTTTTTTTGGTCACCCCTATACGCTACTTACCCAACCCAATGACTTTTACCTTCACACCAACAAACGTCTATCTCCAACCTCAAAAAAGTTAATTTTTTCCTCCCAAGTCCGTCCCATACTATAGCCCGCCATTTTGTTGACCGATGCTTTCTACTCGTACTTGCAAGAACTTTTGACATAATGTAATTGTTTTGTGAGTAAGAACACGCATTCTAAATTAAGTGTTTTTTATTTAAAATTCAAGAGTGGAAATTCATTGAAAGGCAGAATGCCTAAGCAAAACGCAAACGAAACAAAACGCAAACGTAAAGTTGCAAGAAGACCTGAAGTTCTTATCAATAAATTTCATAGGTGTGAGTTGATGTTGTCAATTGTCAATTTTTTCTGACACTCAGTCTTTTGTATGTCCTTAACGGGTATGTTTTTAACAGTGATTTTTTTCATAGGAAATGATTTGAGTACTGAAACTGTGACGATAAATGATGATGAAAATTTGACAATCTCCAAAAAAATTGGTCGTGCCCTTGCTCCGAATCCTATTATGATAGGGCCAAGGGCTACACGTTCTTCGGTCAATGGGTTGCTAAGTGATGATAAGAAAAAACGTGAGTATTAATGTGTTGGACGTACATTCAACTGTTTTTTTTGGCAGGAAATGATTTTTGTTCTGAGGTCGGTGAACAAAGGCTACATGTCAATGAGATGAGTGATTCTATTTCGAAAATTTCTTCGATTCTTAAAATGGGTCCGAGTGATAAAGGTCTTCAGTGTAAAGGAGAACTTATAACTATAACTGATTCAAAAGTTTCTTCAGTCGAGAATTTCACTCTGAATGTATTACGTGGTGATACCAAAAAACGTGAGTTAAAGATTTTTTGTTTGTTGTGCGCGCATTAACCTTTTTTTTGATAGCAAATAATTTTTGTTGAGGAAGGGCTAGATGCCGTTGACATGAGTGATTCAATTTCGGAAATTTCTTCGACCGAAAATCACATTTCTGAAGTACATACGAAAGGTTTTAGTCCTGAGTGCAAAGGAAGTCCTAAGGTAAGTGTTCTCGCTAATGAGGAAAATACATAAATTACTTGATGATTCAAGCTGTCTAATTGAAGAAAATCGTAAGTTGGAATGTCATTTCGTTCCCTAGTGTTTCGTTCTGTTGTTGTGTTGTTTCCTGTCCTCAATTTCATTTTATGTGATAGAAGAGACAAACATCGCATCCATACTGGTGCATGTTTTTAGCGATGATGAAGATGAGGCATTCTTAAGCATCGATTACGAGCGATTGAGATATATAAAAGATAAAGACGAACTTGCCCGGAAGTTAATGGGAATAAATGAGGAAAAAAAACGTCTGTTCGAATTGTTCTTTATTGGTAGACAATATTAGGTCTTTGAATGAAAAAGAAACTGCTTTTGAAGTGGCGGTTGATATTGCCAAACGCGTAGTTTTGGAGATGACAGACGAAACTTGTGAGAAACTGCGCGAAGCAGAGTTGAAATACGGTAATGCATTAAAAGAATTACATAAATTGACCGCGAAATTAAGGAAATACTTACTTACTTAAAGCGGGAGAGGAACATTACTTTGACAAATTATGCGGGTAATAAGAAGTTTGATCTATGACATTTTCCTAAAATAATATACAAATAAATTTTCAATCAACTGAAATTGATCGTTTTGAAATGAACACATTCTTCGGCGTGAAAAAAAAGTTTACAGTAAGGTACAAAGGCAAGTAAAAATTTAAGTGCTTAGAATATTCTGAATTCAACATCAGACGCCAATTGTACACTTTGGTGTGGTTTGGGAAAATAGTTATGAAATTCTCACTCAAGTCGAGTTGTTAGGTTTTGGAATTTTCTAAATTTTTCGGTTACAGCAATCAAATCGGCTACTTTGGTGTGAGTGGAAACATCAATTATGTAACTATAAAGGCACGTTGGAGCGTTGACTCCAAGATATTTTTTACTACTTTTGAATGGAAGACGTCAAAATCAGCATCACTACATTGGAATCATAAGTGAGAGGAACAATTATTTCTGTGCTACTAAGGCAAGTCAAGACGTAGATTTTATTTTTTTCTGGATTTTCCGGCTTAGTCTGTGAAATCGCCTTCTTCGGCGTGAGAAGAAAAATTATTATTTGCTAGAAAGGCACATTAAGACGTCAGTTTTTAGATTTGTCTCAATTTTCCCACTGAATCAAAGCAGTTGGCTTGTTCAGTGTAAAAAAAATTGATTTTGTTCTACGAAGGCGTGTTAAGAGGACATCCACATATTACGTACGCAGTGGGGGAGGGGATTTTTTTCATACATTTTTGCGTACATGGGGGAGGGGGATGGGTCTAAAAATCACATTTTACTACTTAAGTAATATGTGGAATCCCGTAAGACGTTGGTTTTTAGATTTTTATCAATTTTCCCACTGAATCAAAGCAGTCGTAGCGTGAAAGGAAAAGCTTACTAAGTCGTAGGAAGGCACGTCAAGACTTCAGTTTTTGAATTTTTCTGAATTTTCCCAGTGAGTAGGTGAACTCGCCTCCTTCGGCGTTAAATAAAAAACTTATTAGGTCCTAGGAAGGCCTAGGAAGGATTTTTCTGAATTTTTTCAATGAGTAGATGAATTTTCCAAATGAATACGACTTTGGGACGTTAACTTTCAGATTTATATCTTTTTTCAAATAAAAGTCGTTATATGGGGCGTGAGCCCGTTGAAAGTCGTCATTTATTTTACGGCCACTGTTTGCAGTTTTAAAGTAATGTTGCTTTGTGGAAATGTCTGATGGTCAACGTGGATGTGGCCTTTGCTATTTGTGGGAAACGGTAGCAGTTAGTAGATTGAAAAGTCGTAAAAAATTTTCATTGAACTTACCAATGAGCAATCAAATGTTCGCATGAATACCACTTTCAGCTGGGTTATGCTGCAAGCCACTCCAAACACCACTAAAATTATTCCTCATTTGGGGTAACCCCGATAAAAAATCAAAAAATGATATGAAGCACCTGTTGAGGTTTTCGCCGATTCTGTGCTAAAAATATGTGCCGGCTGAAATGAAAATGTCTCAGAAAGAAAAATTGCTTAAATAATTTTCTTAATTACCAGTGGAACATTCATTTAAGGTGAGGCTCTACCAATGACTAATGGAAAGGGAGCCCAGTGTCAAACTTTTATGTAGGAGCTATGAAAAAGGAAGTTGTCAGGAAAAGTAATTTTTCTTTTTTTTTTTTTTTCTTGTACTTAACGGTTCTATTGAAAAGTTTTCATATACAGCGGGGCTGAAGAAATAGTCAAAATTTATGGCAATACCAAAAGAAATTTCCGAAAAATCAAAAAACTACGCAAAAATTGTCGAGAGTTTGAAGAGGAAACCGATCTCATAATTCTCATAAGCCTTTTTTCGCATTTTAAGTGAGTCAAAATGAATGAATTTGTCGAACTTTCGCCGTACTTTTCGATTTCCAGCCGTTTACCATTACGTTCACCTCGTAATGGATTTTAAAATGAGTCAAGCAAATAAGAAAGTGTCAATCTATCTCACTCTCTGTCTCATCAACAAATCTTACGTAGCTCAAGAAAAGAAACTAAAATTTTGCATTTTGATATTACCACACGAATCGACATTTTGAAAACTAATAACATTCATATTTCGTGTGGCTGTTGAATAAAAAAGTAGGAGTTCAAGTAAAACTTCATAGTCATGAAAATATTCGTAAACTTATCAAACCTCAACACAAAGCCCAGTTAAATTTGCCGTCAAAAAATTGAAACTTTAAATTAGAAAATGTAGCGCATAACGTCGATTCAGTTTTAATGACGAAAGTTGATTTTCGTCTGTTTCTTATGTAACACAGAAGCTCAGTTCTCTGTATTGTAAACTTACCAATGCATAATGAAGCGTTAGCATGATGTCCAGTAGACCTGTTCAAATTAAAAAATTTTTAAAATTTTTCGTATACGCGCATCCATTTTTCGATTAATTGATAAAAATAAATAAAATCGTAGAAAAACATTTTCCGGAAAAACTAATTTTTCTTATTGCACAAAGCAATTGAAAATTGCATATAAAGTTCATTTTGAAAATTGTAAACATCAAGTAAAACGCAACGACGATGACGTTAGCACAGACTTATTAAATTATAGCTCTATTATGACAAGTCAACAAATTCGAACAATATTACATATTTTATTTTGTGGATGTATGTCATCATATGTTTTGTCATCATACGAATTGCTGCAGTGATTCTTTATATTTGTACAATTTTCATTATAAGTTTTTGTAATGAAAATAAAAAAGAGATCATGTCGGCTTTAATTGTATTACGGCTCTACATTTAGCATCGAATGTCAAAATGTCTGTTTACTTTTATTTTCTGGAAATTTATATGCAATTTTCAGTCGCTTTGCGCAATAAGAAAAATTAGTTTTTCCGCAAAATGTTTTTCTACGATTTTATTTATTTTATCAATTAATCGAAAAATGGATGCGCGTAAGAAAAATTTAAAAAATTTTTTAATTTGAACAGGACATTGATACTCGTCAACAAAAACCCTTTTAAAAAAAGGAAGCGTGACGCAAGTCCTCGTCCCTTCTTCTAACACAACTGATATCAATTTGGGTGACGCTTTCGGAACGCACAAAATTCTTTTGAAACATTTTCGCTTCTGAGAAAAAAAATGCGTCACAAATGCCGCACCCGCCAATGTAATAATTATTCTACGCTTTTAGCTTTTATACGCAAAAATTTGATTTCCTGTACAAAAATACGCCATACATCCCATAAAGTCAAATTTTTGCATTATGAAAGCTGAAAGAACAGAAAAACTATAACACTGGGAGGTCCGGCATTTGTGACGCATTTTTTTACTCAGAAGCGAAAATATTTCAAAAGAATTTTGTGCGTTCCGAAGCTGCAAGCGTCACCCAAATTGATATCAGTTGTTTTGGAAGAAGGGACGAGGACTTGCGTCCCGTTTCCCTTTTAAAAAGGGTTTTCGTTGTGATTGTAATGTTTTGCATTATTTTGAGCCGCCGCTGCCGCCGAACCGAAGCGCGGCGGCTACTACTTCCATGGGCGAAAATTATTCCCACAACTTCCTCTACAACATATCAAAAGTTTTTTTTGAGCCACCGCCGCAGCCAAGCCGAAGCGCGGCGGCTACTACTTCCATGGGCGAAAATGATCCCCTCAACTTCCTCTACAACATAGCAAAAGTTTTTTTTGAGCCGCCGCCGCCACACAGTGTATTTTTTGTAAGGTTTCACGGCGCAAGGCCTCATGACTGTAAAAAAAAATTTATTTCTAAAACATTGTCGAATCTGTGCTCACAATT
Source organism: Pseudolycoriella hygida (assembly GCA_029228625.1). Taxonomy (NCBI): domain Eukaryota; kingdom Metazoa; phylum Arthropoda; class Insecta; order Diptera; family Sciaridae; genus Pseudolycoriella; species Pseudolycoriella hygida. The sequence continues at coordinate 108,768,864 of CM055403.1, forward strand.
AAATCCCCAACAATAATAATCCCTTTTTTCTTTATTTATTTTTTAACTTAAACATGAAAAATCGCTAAAATTAAAAAATAAAATTTAAGTTAAAGTTAAAAAATAAAAAATGTCTTAAAAAAATCTTGAAGTTTTGTGATCATGGAAATATTTTTATAAAAAATTGTGAGATAGCGGTTCCAAAATTAAAAATATTTGTTTGAAGCTAGACATGGTAAATTTTAACCAGTTTTCCAAAAAATAATATTTTATATGTGAAAAATACCCATTTAGACTCGTGCGATGCGGACTCATGCATTCACGCTTACAAATGTTTATTTATGTATTACACCTCCTTAAAATGGAATGGGAAAATTAAGTTGTCGAAAAGTTTTAGAAAATGAAAGAATTACTCTTAACTAACTAATCCAAATAACTAACTTTCCAGTTATGTAATTTCAAACAATTAAAATGTTTAATTTACTGTGCATGAGCTTAAACTAAAAGCAGAAATAATTACGAAACAGAATAAACTCGAACATTTTACTGACTTTATAAGTTTGACGTTTAAAATGCCTCTTTGACAGTTGGAATATGTCATCTTTGGATCTCAACAGTCAGTAATTGTTTTATTTCAGCATACAGGTGTTACTGTTTGTTCGTTTTTTAGAAAAAATGTTACATAATCATTATGTAAGCTTTTACATGCACACATACATATACGTAGGATAGGACAGAATCCTAACCAGTAAATTCCGACTTTTCGGTTAAAAAAGATTTGCTTAATTTTATTAAACTATTTCCTCTTCAAACGATTATTACAGAACGAATAATTGTATGCAGTGACATTGCACATAAAAATCTTTCTGAAAATTAATTTGACACTCTACCAACTATGTGATAACCACTCGGTTCCCACATACATACATACATACATACATGTTATAAAACAGGAGAATCGACCTGGGTTCGTTGACCTCCACATTTTGGTAAATCTAAATATTTTCTACATTTCAAACATTTCGCAATTTTCAAAAAGTTCCTACATTTCGCGATTTTCAAAAGTAACCCAACATTTCAAACATTTCGTAACTTTCAAACATATCTCATATTTTCTATATTTCGCATTTTACTGACACAGGACAATTTTTGAACATATTAAAGCCTTCCAATGTTTCCTAAATTTGCCACATTTCTCACTTTTCAAACTTTTGCTACATTTCAAATCTTTCGTCATTTTCAAGCTTTTCAAAATCCTAAGAAAATTTAAAAATTTCGCACTTTTTAAACAATTTCCACATTTTGGGATTTATATAAATTACCCACATTTCACGAATTTCGAAAATTTTGAAATTATACGACTTTTACTACATTTCAAACATTTCCCTCATTTTTCACTTTTCAACCATTTCACACATTACAAACAAATCTCACATTTACCACATTTTGCAATTTGCCAACATTTTAAAATTTTACTACGTTTCCTACATTTCGAACATTCCCCAAACTTCAAATATTTTTCACTTTTCAAACACTTCACACATCTCGTAAATTTCAAACATTTCACACATTTCAAACAAATCTCACATTTACCACATTTTGCAATTTGGCAACATTTTGAAATTTTAGGACGTTCCCTACATTTCGAGCATTCCCCAAACTTCAATCATTTCCCACATTTTTCACTTTTCAAACATTTCACACATCTAGCGAATTTCAAACATTTCGAACAAATCTCACATTTCCCAACATTTTGAAATTTTCTGACTTTTCAATCAATTCGCAAGTAGCAAACATTTTTCACTTTTCAAACTTGTTCATTTTTCAAACATTTCTCAGTATTCGCACATTTAGCTCTTTTCAATCATTTTATTGTTAATTTCATTAATTAGAAGAATAAACAAATTCACTTAAAAATTCATCTAATTGACATAGTAAACGTACGGGTATGTCGAACTAAATGAACGTATTTGAATTTTAAAAAGCGCGCGTAAAAGAACAGAACCTGTCGGTAAATATAAATTACAGAATGTCTAGCTTGACTTGTTTGAGTTGTTTCGCTGAAAAGCGAGCAGTTTTAAAAAAAAATATCTGTACTTAGAGAGATGGTTTCTTCGGGAAAGTTATAGAGTTTGATCAGGAGAATTTTTTGGGGTCATATAAAAAGGCTGCCAGCTGTCATAGCGGCGCCATCTTTAATTTTCGATTATACTTTTTCAGTTTTCGAATTTTAACTCCGTAATGAAACTACTTAGAGAGATGGTTCCTTCTAGAAAGTTATAGAGTTTTATCAGGAGAATTTTTTGGTATCATTAGAAAATGACTGCCAGCTGTCATAGCGGCACCATCTTGAATTTTCGTTTATACTTTTTTGGTTTTCGAATTTTAGCTCCGTAACGACACTACTTAAAGAGACGGTTTCCTCTAGAAAGTTATAGAATTGCATCTGGAGGATTTTTTTTGTATCATTTGAAAATAGCTGCCAACTGTCAAAGTGACGCCATCTTGGATTTTTTGCTAAATTCTGTATAAGAATACCTAGACAGTTGGTTTCTTCAGGAAAGTTATATGAATCAGTGGGAAGAATTGGTGACACGAAGTGCTCCGAAGGTAGCCGAAGGTGACATGAAGTGTTCCGAAGGTAGCTGAATGTGGCACGGAGTGTTCCGATGGTAGCCGAAGGTGTTGGAGAAAAATTTTTTTCGGAGAAAAATTTTTTTGGAGAAAAACTTTTTTGTATAAATTTTTTTTTGGAGAAAATTTTTTTTGGAAAAAAATTTTTGTATCGGAGAAAATTTTTTTTGGAGAAAAGTTTTTCGGAGAAAATTTTTTTTTTTTGAAAAAAAATTTTTTTTGGAAAAAATTTTTTTTGGAGAAATTTTTTTTCAAAAAATAGAAATTTTTTCAACAACTGAAAACTTCCAAAACGACTGATATCACAACAAAAACTTCTTAAAAGGTAGAGTGTGACGCAATCCGTAAGTCCGCTTCCAAAATTAATGATATCGCTTGAGGTGACGCTATCGCTGATAATACGCAGAAGTTTGTTTGAATGGAATCTTCTGTTCAAAGTTTTAATTTCCTGAAAAAATTACAGCGTTTTTTTTAAACAAAATTACGTTGTGTTAAAAAAATTGCGTCACAAATGCCGGACCCACCAGCGGAATAATTTCTCTGTACCTTCAGTTTTTGCGCTGCAAAAATTTGACTTTTGTTTGTTATTGCGTAGATTGCTTAAGGTAAATTTAAATTTTTGCGTGTAAAAACTGAAAGTATTGAATTTTTTCAGGAAATTAAAACTTTGAACACAAGATTCCGTTCAAACAAACCTCTGCGTATTATTAGCGATAGCGTCACCTCAAGCGATATCATTAATTTTGGAAGCGGACTTACGAACTGCGTCACACTCTACCTTTTAAGAGGTTTTTGTTGTGATTTCTAAGAGCGTGTACACCAATTATTTCTTCGTTCAGTTAATCGTTAGTGAGAGCTGTCAAAGTTCACTGAGAGTGTCAAATTTCTACCCATATCAATGATATGGGTAAAGTTGTGAGAGCTGTCATGATTTTCTACATTTTTATTTTAAAGCAACATTATTGATGATTGCATGAAAATTATTGCAAAATTTATTTCAATGACTAATATTTAAGTTGTAAATTAGTAAAATCGATTTATTTTAGGAAAAAATAGTTTCGAAACATATGAAACCTAAAAAAAGTAATTTTTATGCTTTTGTGTCAAAATTTCAAAGACGAAAGCAAATAGCTGAACGATATTGTGAAAGTTGTCATTAATTCTTTAACGATTCACCAGTGAATTCGGACAATTTCAACCGTTCCGACGGTGACGCAACATTAAATTTGTATGGGAGAACATGTTTTTTTGCGATTTATTCATTATTAATTTTAAGCGGACCAAATGAGTAATGACAGCAGTTTATTTAATTCTACCTTATAATTACTGACTTGGTTCGGTTGACACAAAATACGAACTGAATAATTCGCAGAAAAAGAAGTTTCCCCATACTTTAACGTTTTGTCCCCGACTTTTTTTAGCGCCATCTGCTGTTTTATGGTAAATTTTGTGAATTATAAACTCAATCTATTGCTGAGTTCGATAACGCATAATTGCTAGATAATTCGAATTGTTCGTCTATGAAGTGTAAAGTATGAACGTTATGTAACTTCGTCGTCTGTGTTTATCGCTCCACATATCGAAAGTTAGCGAAGCATAATCAGGGCAATCTGTTTTGATTCTGTTTATCACATACGCTTTGCAGTCATCGTAAACTTCACACAAGGCACGAGCAACTGACGTCCTGCGTGGCACATCATCTGCCAACGCTGCAATATTATACTTCTGAAAGATGATATTTTATGAACCACAAAGATACAACGATTCAGTTTAAGATATTAACCATAAAAAATCAATAGATCGTTCGCCAGTTACCAAATTTAAAGGAAACAGATCTTTGCAACATATAAACACTAAATTGCCTATCAATGTGAACTTTTTCTCAGTAGTCGTGCGAACACGTATATTCACTTCACATTGAAAAATGAATCCAATGTGCGCATTTTTCGTTAAATTTTCTATATTGTCTAATACCGTGAGATTTCAAATGACCGGCCATATTTGCTGTGCTCACAGACTTATCATATGTTTTTATTGTTACATATTAATAAAACTTCATTATTAATAACATTATAATTATATTTCAATCTTAACAACGTGATGGTCAGGAATGCACTGACTCTCAAATCATACATAAAAGCATTTGTCATATTGTAATAATGTATGACAATGTAATACAAACACAGGGTGATTCTTAATACATAACATTTATGTAGCAACTAAACTAAAGTAAATTCGAACCTTCGTAAGCGTTAAGTCGAAATTAATCATTTTATACACATTTATACACTTACTCTTTCAACAACACCTTTTGTGCGCTTTGATAACACAATAGACAAAGCAAAAACATAACCAAAGACCCGTACGTATCAAAATAGATATTGCACAGAGAATAGAACACAATATTAAATATTCCAAGTTATTTGACTACTATCAGATTTTGAACGATCTGCAGAAATCACCCAAAAAAAAGTTAAAGGCCCTTCCGAATTACGTCTTATGACATCTGAGACCATTGATTTCATGGGCGCGTTCTCCAAAATGTTGTTATCTACAACTTTGCCTTTGGAAGTAAATCTCTGTAAATCTTCGTCTATTCCATGGGTCACAGTGCCCGAACCACTGAGCCGATTCCAACAAATCAAATGAGATCAAATGCTTTAATTTGACACCAAAATGAACAACTTTCGTGTTGTACTTGCCGAGATATTTGCGAAAAAGTTTCAGTGACCCTCGGAAATCCACATTTTTGGACACTTCTTCATGCTTAATGATTCTGCACATATTCAAACGAAATGCCCAGAACAAATATGCACAATTGTTTATTAAACCGGATGTACTCGATTGCGGTCGGCAATATGGAAATGCATTATCAGTCAATCCAACAAAATGTCACTTTTCAATACACTTTTGCGGTATACAAAATGTCGTATTCTAAGTGAATATAACGTTTGTCTGCATTTACTGCAAACGTATTAACATTTTTGTTCACGGTGGCGGCGGCGGCGGTGTGAACCGATTTTTTTCGGCGGCGGCGAGGCATCGGCGTGACCCTTTTTTCACACCTTTATAATACACATTTTATGTTGTGAAAAGATCATAGTCAACGTATCCTTGTAAGTATAAATAAATCAATCTGTAGTAAACTGTTTATTTAATCAGACATATTTATTCTGAATCATTACAATATTCGACGTAGAAAATTTGAATTGTAAATATGATTCAAGTTTGTTGCAATCTATGCTAAAGATTGAAAAAGGTTTTCAACCAAAATTAAATACATAATTAATTCATACGCGAAAAGCAAATTTTCCCACGGCTTCCAGATTCTCATGTCCTATATGATTACAAAATTTTTCAAAAGAGATGTATGCTAAAGTACACAGCCTGTAAAATATTCAAACTCGGGTAACACTTCTACGAAAAAAGTCACCAAAAGTCAAATCGAAACGAATATAAAAAACGTATACACTCACACGTATCATATTGTAAACAGAATTCATAAAGTCATTGGAAGTAGTTTGTTTTTGTAAAATGTCCCAAAATACTCCTAAAAGTTTCACTTGCAAACGAGTTATTAAAACTATTGACGTGAAGCCAATTGTGACACATCAAGTTATAAAAAGTAAAAACAAAGTACAAATTGACGATACATACAAGCAATTTTTTGCTTCGTTATTGAAATTAAAAGATAAGGATGTTCAAAGAAGAATTCTTCAAGCTGTGAACGGACAAAAAATAACATGTTCTAGCTGCGGAAATAAGATACAAACGAAAGAAAAAGTGGTTCCGGAAAAGTTCAGTATTGCTACCCAAACGCTTTTAAAGGATTTTGAATTTCTGAACAGAATTAACAGTTCTCCGAAAACAATTGATGCGAAAAGTAGTGTTGATCCGGAGTGCTTCATTTTAAACAAAATTCAATTACGGCGAGGCAAGCGCAAATTAGAACCATATGCCATAAAGACGGAGCAAAATGATAAATACCCAATTAGGAAAAATGAGCTGAATCCGCATTCGTACGAATCAGAAAGTGTATCGGTAAGATAATTCTTCTTTGTATTAAAAACAAGATCAAATATTTCTCTTCGATGATGGAATT
>CM055403.1:108785079-108826663 GCA_029228625.1 Pseudolycoriella hygida
TTTGTTGCATGTTTTGTAAAATGAACTCGTTTGTGTAGAAAATGTAAGAAATCTTCTTTTCAAATCATAAATTGTAACAGTGTTTTTAGCGAAAAAAGTTCTAGTTATTTTCATTTCATTGAACTAGTTTTGGTTGATAACAGGTATTTTGTGAATTTTTATTAAATAAATCTCAGCTAAGCGGTTCCATACGAATCCTGAAAAGTTGCAGGGAATATGCTGAATTTAATGAAAATATATTAATTCAGAAAGGGATATATTAAACCGTTCAAATAAATATTTTTTTCGTTCCAAAATTAATACACTTTGTTTCAAAACAAATTAAAAATCGTTCCAATGTTTTGAAGTAGATTTTCCATATTAAATAACAAATATTCCAACAAAAAATCAAACGTTCCAAATCTTTCTCAACCATGTTCCAAAAGAAAATGCATGTGTTCGAATGCCGACTATTAAAATTTCCAAAATAATTGAAAGGTAAAACTAGTAAAATCGCCAGGGAGTTGCGGGAATGGTTAATTATTTTAATTTTAGCTATCGCAGTTAGGTATTGTACACTCTTGTCGACTTTATTAATTTAAACCTTAAAGTTCTAATAAATAGTGAAATGAAATTTAGAAATATATAAATCGCTAGGGAGATTTCCGAACAAATTATCCGATTTTTGAGTTTTACACTAATTCTTCCCATTAGCTCGGCTGTGTGTGGCTGCGGCGGGATCAATTTTTCTTTTGGAAACAATTTAAATTGGTAGCACGACTAAGTAAAGCCATGAAGCATGACGATCAGAACAAATGAAAAGAAGATCTCTAAACATTTGTGTATAAATTATTGATTTTTCAAGCTTTTGACTCATTTTTAAAATTTTTCTTGCTGTTGCTAGCTTAAATGTGTCACATTTGCCACATTTCCGTGATGGAAATACTTTTGATGAGTGCCGCAACAAAATAATCCATGAAATTTGAAAATGTGAAAAAATGTGATTCACATTTGTTTCACATATTTTCACAGATGTGTCACATTTACAGTGGCCTGAACGTAAGAAGGGATAGAAATCGGTTATTTATGAGATTCCACATAATGAGTCCTACATACATTCCACGTTCACCAAGGTTTTATTTATTGAAAGGTGATGTTGGCAGGCTAATAGATTCCTACGCTTGGAATAAGCCCTCTGACAAAATTTCGAAACTAAAGCGAAACAGCACGTTTACCAACATCATCTAAACCAAATACGGTGAAGTGAGTTAGTTACTGCACTTGCTTCAATCTCGTTTTTTTTCTATTAAAAAGCTCATAAAGGCCGCATGTAGCGGAGCAAAGAATTTAAATTTAAAATAGAAATTTTCGTTGTTCTACTTCAAATTTGTTAAATTTGTTTACAATTCAAAGTTTCATAAATAGTTTAGGATCAACCTACGGGTAAGATTTGGGATAAAATAATTAGGAATAAGTGAAATTAAAACATTCAAATGAAATTTAGGTTAAGTCTGTGACTGCTACAATATCGGAAGAATTCGGAAAATAATTATATCTACAGGGAAAAACCAATGTAAGTTGTAAATTATTGTTATTAGAAGAATTGTTCTAATCAAATTATGTAAACAGAATTTGTAGCTTTCAATTTCACATGGATTATATGATTGGATAATTGATCACAGTCTTTTGATTAACATTGATGCTCACATTTTACTTCCCGATATAAGACACCGATCAATCTTTTCGACCCGTGCATTTGGTCCCCTGTTACCGTTCGTAACAATACTACAAATTATTGTTTCGTAAATTGCATATGAAATCAAGAAAAATGGCAAATAAAAGTGATCAATCAAATGCATTCAAACGGTCTGCGAAAATGCGTCGCTCACCAGTGGATTATTCTAAGTCATTTTCCTGTCGAGAATGCAAGAGACCTGATTCGTTTGAAGATATGGTAGAGTGTACTAAGTGTCGAAAATGGTTTCACTATTCCTGTGCACAAGTTGACGAAGCAGTCAAAAATATAAGTTGGGAATGCAAAAACTGTACTACAAGTCGTGTAGTTGGAACCAAAACAGCTCAAAGCGATAATCCCAAAGGAGCTAAACCAAAAACTCAAGTCAATAAGAGTGGTGACGATAGTTGCAAGCTTAAAGATGCACTAATTGATCAGGGTTGTGTACAGACACCGACGTCAATGGAAGTTGCTACAACATCAACAACGAATGTGCAAAGCTCATCGACGATGGTGAATCCGTCTACAGTCGAACTATTGTCGCCAATGAATCCAGAAGAGCTACCACGAACGCCGTTAACAGTTGTTGAAAAACCACCTACAAGCTCGTTAGTGACGTCAACAAGTTTAGAAATACCGCCTTCAACTATGGGAAACTTGTATGTTGGGCCTTCAACATCTCAAGATGGAAATGGACTGGTCATGGATGATAAAAGCATCGCCAGCAGTAAATCGTCTCAACGTAAGAAGCAATTGGCTATGAAGAAATTACAAGAGGAGTTTGATCTACGTGCTCAACGAGAAAGAGAATATTTGAACCAAAAGTACGCGTTGCTGGAAAATTTAGAGGAAGAAGGCGATGACGAGGAAGTGGATAAAATCAGTTTTACGAATCAATGGCTGGAAAACCAAGTAGTAAGTTCGATTGCTACAGAAGGTGAGAATTTTGATCGAAACGATAATAAAGCTCAGGGCACGGTTACTTGTAAGACAAAATTTAATCTAGACGTAAGAAATATTGTTAGTCCATCAAATACAGTCATAGCCGTCCCTCAATCTGAAATATCTGATGCCCAAAATATCGATATTGACATGCAAAGTGAGTTTATGGGAGGCCAGAACTATGATAACACTTCTCAAGTACCATCTGCCTTGAAAATTGACAGAAAATCACCCGTATTTTCGTGGCCAAAGCTTAGTAACGAATTCCTTCTCAGACATGTTCAGTCTAATTCAAGTAAGAATTCATTTGCCGCCACAATATGCGCACACGATCAAGAGGAGGTACAAAATGAGAGTACCTCTTACGAATTCCCGGCAACTTCTAGCGTTAACAAAGTCTGCCCAACGGCAAAGCATAGTACGAGCGTAAACAATATTAGCAACGCCTATAATTTACCATCAATCATCACCACCAATGGGCCAATTTGCAGCACCAAAGTTGCGTCTTTTTTCAGTAATCAAGTTTCGTCTAGTACATATGAATCAAACTAGTCAGCCGACAACGTTCATTTCGACTGGTTTTGCACAAACTAGCTTTAAGCCCGGGCAAAACTCTCGCAACTACGATTCGCTACCACAGTACACTGTTCCAATTTACACCACAACGAATGCAGTTTGGTCAAATACATCAAATTGCCAACTGAATTCACAATTTGTGTCAAGCTCAAGTCAAAGTTTGGGAAAATTTACATATGGTCAAAATGGTAGTCAGCCTTACTCATTTCCTGCGTCAAGTACAGAACCAACACTCATGAGTAAAAATTCAAATCAGAATCAGTTCAGACCATTATTTTCATCCAGAATTGAACCAACATTTACGAAACATTCTTCGAGTCAATCAGATCCATTGTCAACGTCAAAATTTGGGGAAATGTTTATAAATCCTGCTTCGATACACCATAGTACATCGAATGATACACAATTTGGGAATTTTCAACCTTCAACACATACGACAAGCAATTGGGGCACTCCGAGGGGAGTTACGAATTTGTTATCTGGCGATGGATTAGGAACGTCAACTATAACACGTGAACAGCTAGCCGCCCGACAAGTAATAAAAAAAGAACTACCGTTTTTTTATGGGGACCCCGACGAGTGGCCAATGTTTTTAAATCGTTTCAATAATTCTACAAAAATGTGTGGATTTTCAAATGGCGAAAATCTTACTCGGCTGCAGGATTGCTTAAAAGGTCGTGCTCGGGATGCAGTTCGTGGGCGTTTACTACATCCAGCTAATGTACCAGCGATTATACACACTCTAAAAATTATGTATGGTCGACCGGAGCTAATAATAAATACATGCCTTGCTAGACTAGAAAAAACTTCACCTCTCAAGTCAGATGATATTGATTCGTTTATTTCGTTTGCATTTTCGGTAGAAGAGCTGTGCTCCACGATTATAGAGTGTGATTGTCCTACGTACCTATCAGATCGAACGCTTCTACAAAAAGTAACAGATAAACTGCCCACTCAAATCAAGATAAATTGGGCTGTGTACAAGGCCTCCATACCTAACGCAGATTTAGCTACGCTGGCAAAGTGGTTAAACGACATAGCTCAAGCAACCAGTCAGATCGTCATACCCGAAGCCCAAAAACGTCCTTCGAAGCAAGAAAAACGTCAAGCGGAGGATAAAGGATCAGCAAAAAATAGGAGTCTTGTGGGAACACACATCCAAGGCGTTTCAAATGATGCTAAAACACATTCAATATCAACAGATAAGTCTCAAAAATACTGCAAGATTTGTGAGAGGAAAGGTCACTCTACCAGTGAATGTAGAACCTTCCAGGGTTACAAACATAAAGACAAATGGAATGCAGTAAGAAAATTTAAACTTTGTCGCAACTGTCTCGAATCCCACTCTTGGAATAGCTGTAAAAGAAAGCAGCCATGTGGAAAGGACAACTGCACAAGTTTACATCACACATTTCTACATCCAGAAAGTCAGTTGTCAGAAGAAAAGGACGTCAAGAAAAAAATTGAAATGAAGAAGGATAACTCCAAGTTTAACATGGCTAAGATCGCGACATGTCAAAACAACGCACATACATCTAGACAGCCCGTGATCTTTAGAATCATTCCAGTATCAATACACGGTCCCAAGAAGATAATTCACACCTTTGCCTTTATTGATGAAGGTTCATCATTCACGCTAATGGAAGAAGAAATTGCAAATGATTTGGGTTTGAGTGGAACTGCAGGAGCGATTTGTTTAGAATGGACGAACAAAATCATCAGAACTGAACCAGATTCGCGTAGCGTAACTATACTCATATCTGGTACTCATGAATTATCTACGAGCAAGCAATATAAACTCAAGGACGTCAGAACGGTGTCAACACTCAACTTACCTGTTCAAACAATTTCACACGAATCGTTGTCAAAACATTATCCTTATCTCAAAAGAATTCCCTTCGAGAGCTATGAAAACGGTCTTCCACGTATATTAATTGGGCTTCCACATGCTAAGCTTACCAATGCACTTGATACGAAAGAAGGAGATTGGCATCAACCAATTGCTACCAAAACCAGACTTGGATGGGTACTTCATGGACCGAATGGTCAAGTTACTTCAGAAAAAGCATTCGTTGGTACGCATGTGGCTCGAAAGTGTATTTGTATGGAAGGAGATTCACTGCACAATCTGGTAAAGGATTACATTAGATCAGATAACTTGGACATTACGCCTTCTAAAATGCTGATGGAATCAAATGAGGATCGTCGGGCAAAATACCTTATGGACAACTTCATAATGCGGAAAGAAGGCCGATATGAAGCTCCTCTACTGTGGCGTTTCAATGATGTGACATTGCCGGATAATTACATGATGGCGTATAAGAGATTAATCTGTTTGGAAAACAAAATGGCTAAAGATTCAGACCTGGCGAAGAAGATCCAAAATCAAATAGACGGATATCTAGAGAAAAACTATATCCGAAAGCTTAGTAAAGAAGAGTTAAAAGTGAAACACCACAACACGTTCTACCTACCGATATTCAACGTTGTGAATCCAAAGAAGCCTACCAAGACTCGAATAGTCTGGGATGGAGCAGCTAAATTCAAGGGGATATCACTGAATTCCATGTTGTTAACTGGACCCGACCAACTGACATTACTACCAGACGTACTTCGTCAGTTTCGCGAAAAATGCATCGCTATTGGAGCAGATATAGTCGAGATGTTTCACCAGATTAAAGTTCGTGAATCAGACCAGCATAGTCAAAGATTTTTGTGGCGAACACATCCAGCGGCGGATCCTGACGTATATGTTGTGCAGGTCTTGACTTTCGGAACGACATGTTCCCCGAGCATTGCTCAGTATGTCAAAAATAAAAATGCCGAAAATTACAAGCAAAGATATCCACGGGCAGAAACAGCAATTACGAAAAATACTTATATGGATGATCTTCTAGACAGCGTTCATACTGAGGCAGAAGCAGTAAAATTACTGAAAGATGTGAAATTCATTAATAAGCAGGCCGGATTTGACATGCGAGGATTCATTTCTAACTCTAAACTTGTCTTGAAAATGTTGGGAGAAGAAACTTTGCTCGATAATAAAAATCTAAACTTAGATGCAGAGTCTTCCATTGAGCGTGTACTGGGTATGTTTTGGAACCCAAACACAGACATGTTTACGTTCTCCTTGAAGTATCTCGACCAAGGTATACTCAAACGAGAAAAAAATCCGACCAAAAGGGAGATGTTAAGAATATTGATGTCAATATTGGATGGCAAAGCTAGATTGGGACGATCAGTTGACAGGCGAATTGAGCGAAAGGTGGTTTGCCTGGATCCGGTTATTACCTGAAATCGAGAAGGTTCAAATCCCTCGTCTATATAGTAAATTAATGTCACCAGAAGAACCCGACGATATTCAACTCCATGTCTTCGTAGATGGTAGCCAATCCGCGTACTGCACTGTTGCATACTACAGAGTTCGAAAAGGCTCAGAAATAGAATGTTGTATCATTGGAGCCAAAACTAAGGTCGGTCCGATTCGTCCATTGTCCATTCCACGGATGGAGCTACAGGGAGCTGTGCTTGGATCACGTTTTCTAAAAAGCATTATCAAGTCTCAAATGCTTCAAATAAGTCGAAGTTACATATGGACCGATTCCACTACCGTAATTCGCTGGTTGAATTCAACTTCACGAAAATATCACCAATATGTGTCTTGTCGAATAGGCGAAATTCTGGAAAACACAAACTCACGAAACTGGCGATGGATAAAATCACAACTCAACGTGGCAGATTTGGGAAGTAAATGGAACGAGACTCCAAACTTCAATTGTGATTCTCGTTGGTTTACTGGTCCAGAATTTTTATTGGAACAAGAGAAAGATTGGCCTAAAAACATCGATGAAAATGAAGTCACCTCAGAGGAGGAAATTCGTCCACATTTCCATATGCGTTCAAGCTTGAGAGAAATATTTCATATCCAGCCAGAACGTTTTTCAAATTATCGCAGAATGGTGAATGCCCTCGCATACGCTAATCGGTACATGTTTAACCGATCACCATTTTATTAATAAATTATGGTGAGAATAGCTTACCTATCACTCGATTTTTCTTGATCGTGAAGCTTCAAATTGAATCAATTAGATTTTACTCGATTTATCGATCACAGAGAAGTAACAGGCAATCAAAACTTGAGGATTTTTTGAATATTTTAAATTTTTTCGACCTAATGTGATTATTGTGGAAAGGAACACTTTCCAGAATTCTAGAGTGAATCTGTGAATGCTGTTTGGCAGTAAAAAAAATAAAATATGATGAGTTATGCTGAGAAAGAACTCAAAAAATCATTCGCTTCGAGCTTATGGATAAAATAAAATATTTCCAAATTTGCAATTGAAATAAATGTGACGTGTAACGAATACTTTTTAAACAGTGGTTTTTGAAATTACACAGTATTTCTAGATCCCGAAGATTCTATTTTACTTTACAATTATTTTATTTTCATCAAATGAATTATTGTTGCCCTTTCGATAATCGAAAAAAGTAGACGTCAAAATGTCAAAACAATAGAAAAATGTGAACAGAACAACGGACTATTGAAATCGTTGTTTGGTTTCAAATTGAAATAAATTTTTATCACCGAGAATCTTTTTTTTATCCATTTCAGCGTGTTGAATTTTACTGAATTTAAGTCGAAATTCACGGTAATAGTATGAAATCTGCAGATGTCGAAGTATCTTAATGATTGTATATTAGGGGGGATCAGTTTTTTATTTGGCCTGGAGGAGGGGCCTACAAAAAATTTAAATGTCCAGGGGATTACAAAAATGCCCAGAATCAGCTTTTTGGGTCGAATCTTCAGTTTGCACAAAAACGAAGAATTCGAAAGTTCGAGCCTTGGTGTATTTAGTCATTCTGAGCTTTATCAAAAATAAATGGTTCACATTTTATTGAGTTATTATATTTTTTGTAAAATTTCAGTATCCATTTTAAGTGGGGAAAATATATTTAGGATGAAAACTGGACAAATAGTCTTTTTTATGTGGTGTCAAAGTTCGCCGATGTCGATTTTTCAACGAAAATTATAGCTTTGAACATCCAAAAACTTTCGAGAGTCAATGACAATGTGACCGTTTTATGTGTTATTTTGCAGGGTACTTCATGAAGTATTTTTCTAAAATAGTGGACGTGAAGTTCTTGGATACATTCAAACATTCCAACTTCAAAAAGTTCCCATTTTTAGCGACAAATAGAAGAATGACGATAATATGAAAATGAAAAAACAATCGAAATTAAGTGAAATCCCGGAAATTTCAGCGTTTTGATAATAAAAATAATTTTTCTTTTCACTATTCAATCGAATCTGGAATTGTTTTTTCAGTTTCATATTTTTAGAATTTTAGAGAGAATTTTAGAGTTTACTCAACATTTTGTATTTGCTGTTAAATACCTCGACCAATTTTCAAACATTTTTGTAGGAACACAGATATTATCAGTCCAGGAAAATATTTCAAATCGAGTCATTTACATGAGAAAAGACGATCAAAACATTGAATTTCAACGTTTTAAACGTTGTGCGTTGTTTTACAAAGTCTTGATATGAGCATTTTCTACATGAGTTTAACTAAAGTATTTTCACAAACATTTAAACAGCTATTCGAACCAAAATTTTGCAAAAAAAAACGAGTAAAGCTTAAAAAATCAAATAAAAAAACACTAAGTTGTCTTACAAGATCTTGAGACTCGACAACTAATAAAATGGCAATCATCTTGCGCCGCCACTAGTACATTATCACGAACTACAAACGTCGAATGTATGTAGGACTCATTGTGTGGAATCTCATAAATAGCCGATTTCTATCCTTTCTTATGTTCGGGCCACTGTATGTGAAAAAAATGTGAAAATATGTGAAATGTGAAATTTCGAATGGCAAATTCTCCGTCAATGTCGCACTTATCTAAAATGGGACTTCATATTCGCAAACGTTATATGAAAATGTGCCAAAATGTGCCACAAATGGGAGTTTTTAAGTTATGACCAGGAAGAATGTGCGATTCACATAATGGACACATTTGCTCTTTCGCCGAAATTTACGATATGTGACTGGCACATTCTTACACATAATAACTGTCAATATTCGCTTTGAGGTCACTTTTCAGCGCATTCGAGTCTCCTCTTTACGAATGTGACGTCTGATTTCTCTTATGTGCTAAAGTAAGGAGAGGATGTGCTATAATAGTGAGGGAGGTTTCACATTTGAAACAAATGTGTCGCAAATGTGCCGTAAATGTAACGTAAATGTGACGCAAATGTGATTCACATATGTGACTCACATTTTTTCACATTTTCAAATTTCATGGATTATTTTGTTGTGGCACTCATCAAAAGTATTTCCATCACAGAAATGTGGCAAATGTGACACATTTAAACTAGCAACAGCAAGAAAAATTTAAAAAATGGGTCAAAAGCTCGAAAAATCAATAAATGTTTAGAGATCTTTTTTTCATTTGTTCTGATCGTCATGTTTCATGGCTTTACTTAGTCGTGCTACCAATTTAAATTAGTTCCAACTGAAAAATTGATCCCGCCGCAGCCACAGACAGCCGAGCTAACGGGAAAAATTAGTGTAAAACTCAAAAATCGGTTAATTTGTTCGGAAATCTCCCTAGCGATTTATATATTTCTAAATTTCATTTCACTATTTATTTTAGAACTTTCAGGTCTAAATTAATAAAGTCGATAAGAGTGTACAATGCATAACTGCGATAGCTAAAATGAAAATAATTAACCATTCCCGCAACTCCCAGGGGTATGAAAATTTAAACAAACGTTAAAAAAAATTTCGCGTGACGTAACACGGGTCTAGACACCACCGGTCGCGATGCCTTATTAGGAAGCGACATTAGAGTACTTTATGTAGGTCAAGAATGACCAAGATATATTAAACGAAAAGGCTTTGCACACAATGTGCGAATAGTGAAATAAAGTCTTCTCACACATTGAGAATAGCCATATAAGGACTATTTGCACATTGTACAAATAGACATACCTATAAGGACTATTCACACATCGACGCATTTTGCAGAGAGATTGGCCCAAATTAAGAACACTGCAGCCCGAACCACCCAACAGATTTCCACTAATTTAATTTTCGTGATTTTCTGATGTCCACATCTTTCATTCAAAACCTTGAAGAGCGATTTCCGTTCAAATTTCTCTGAGATATAAGTGAAAAAGTTCCACAAACCTTCAAAAAACCAGGTTTTTGACCACTTATTTGACCGCAACTTCGAAAGTTTTCAACCGATTTTGCCCAAATTCAATTCCGTAGTCAGTTTTTTGATTATCTCTCAGGAAAAAAACTTTTTGAAAATCGGATAAAATTTACCCGATTTATGTAGAAAAAACACGTTGGGCCCTAGTAGAGATTCAGTTTTAGGGCCTTGGCTGAGTAAAAAGCTCAAAATTAAAAAAAGTTTCTTACATAAATTGTCAGGCCAGACCTTTCAAACAAAAATTGTATGAAAATCGAAAAATATTTGCTCGAGTTATGTACAAAAGACCAAAAACCACGTATACGGCTCTAGCTCATTGGCCCTTGGGCCGACAGTGCCCAGATTCAATCCCATAAAATATATTTCAATTACCTTTCATAGAAAAAGTTTTTGAAAATCGGTTGAGTTTTACACAAGTTATCTCGATGACACAAAGTTACGGGTAGACAAAGAATTCACAAGTTTTTGCATTTTTCACAAGATAACGGATAGACACAGAATTCCCAAAATTCTGCATTTTTCACAAGATAACGGATAGACACAGAATTCACAAGTTTCTGCATTTTGAACAAGATAACGGATAGACACAGAATTCCCAAAATTCTGCATTTTTCACAAGATTACGGGTAGAATCTATTTCACAAGGTTTTGCTTTTGACAAGAACACTTGTTGGCCATAATATATTCGACTGAACATTTCACAAGATTTTAGCGTATGGTGTTAACGTTATTTTACGTTTAAGCCGCAAGATCAAAAGTTAGCAGAAAGGACAAGTCTTGTGAAAAAAACTTAGGTTATCTTAACCTTCATTTCATTTTGCCATGCCTGTACAGCCTTCTTATATTTTTTATTCTTTTCAGAACAAACTAAAACAATCAAATTTCCTAGCTGAACAGCCACTAGTTGAAACAATTCCAAAGATAAGCGAATCAATGCCTCCAGATGAATTTTACAGTTTTCAATGCAACGAAAAAATAACACAGTTCAATGAACCTTACCAATCCATTGTGATAAGAATGGAAGAAGAAATGCGAACAGCCTTTGTGTGTAACGAAGAAGGATTGTAGTAAGTTTGAAAAAAACAGACTTAAAAAAATTTTCATTAAAAAAATTTTAGTAGAAATTTTCATTGTTTAACATTAATGTTTGCAGTACTATACATCAAGCGACAATAAATGGAGATATCTTTAAAATTCGGCGACTTCTCGTCATTTTCAATTTTTATAAGCGGGACATTAACATTACATCAACGGACGGAAAAAATGAGGTATTTTAGTTTATTACACTTCAATCCGTAGCTTTAACTTTTCTAAATAAAGACACCGCTTCACTATGCAATGTCTTCTATACGTAATCCACGCAACAATGACATCATAAACCTACTCATCGATCGTGGTGCCGAGGTTTTGGCGGTAAACGACGATGGAGATACCGTTCTACATTTGGCTGCTGAAACAATTCGTGACTACAGTATTGCCTCTAAACTCATTAGTAAAATAAGTTTAGATGATTTGTCCAAAATCAACGACAAAGGTCGAACCGTTCTTCATATTGCAGCTTCGAGTAAGAATCGTATATTCGTGAAGGTAATACTAAACTTTATAGACACAAAGTTGAACATTTCATCCATTGGTCAGGAAATTCAATTCAATAACTTAGGAGAATATTTTCAAGCTCTGGATTTGATTCACTTAAATTATATCAAGTCTTTTATAAATGAAGATTTCGTAAGGCCAACAATCAATGCAGCTAAAGTGAAGATCCTAAATGAACAAGACGGACGAACGGGCAAGACTGCAGTTTTTTTGTCCTTAGACAACACTGATGAGTCAGTCGCTCTAATGTTAATGGCTCATTTTGCCGATACGCGTATACCAGATTTTAATAACACAACGTGCTCCTTTTACTGCACAGAAATTTTGAAGAATCGGAGACTTGCGCAAGTCATCTACAACGCTGACTCAATGCATAAAGCGGTTGTGGCTAAGACGCTGAAAGGACCGGAGAGACCTCGCTCTTTCGGAAGCAGTACACACATATCGTTTGATGAAGACAACTTCGAAAACGGTAGTGACATTGTGACAAAGGTTTTTAGTTGAACTCAAGAAATAATGTCTTAAAAGAAAGAACTTTTATTAAAGTTATAAAACATGACAATCTCTAGTCTTATTTGTCTGTAACAGCGCCCCATTTGCAATGTAGTCGACTTAGAAAATGAAGAATTATTACGCCTACTTCAAAAAACATGTTCCAAAAGCATAAATATAAATGTAAACAACTAATGTAAATCCATATACGAACAAAAAATTAAGACACATTTTTTCATATACACCATATACACAGCTACTCTTTAACTCCTCCCCCCCCCCCCCCTTGCGAAGTACCTTAAGTCGAAGTGTCTTTTCCTCATTACAATCATCTCAGTGGATCCGGAGATATGACCATTAGAAAATAATCATTTTCAATACAAAAAGTGCATTTCCATAGAAGCCAAAGTTAATGAACACATCCTACGTTAGTTAGTTTGCGATTTCCATTAGCACTTGTATGAAAAACGACTCTTTCGGCTCACACTCGAAAACGGCTCGATACCTTTTTTTGAAATTTTACATGGACCTTTGGCTGAGCAATGTACACTATATGAGATTTTAAAAAGGGGGAATACTGGCCTCGTTTGAACGTCAGGGCTCTTGGAAGGTTCCATATGAAGCCCATATACTTATTTTACTTTTTCGGCGCTATAGCCACTTGTGGACCTTGGCTTGCTCGAGGATTCTGAACCGACTGCGTCTGTTTCTTGCCGTGTTTTGCCAATTACCGTACGAAGATCTTGTTCGACACCATCGATCCATCTAATTTTTGCAAGCTAAATGCCCCGCCCATCTCAACCTTTGGACTTTCACCATCGCCACTATATCCGGCTCGCCAAAATCACGTTCCAATTCAAAACTATATCGCCGTCGCCACCTTTCACCCTCGCGCATCGCTCTAAATATGGTGCGAAATACCTTGTCTGTGAATTTCAGGTGTGTTGCAAACGTTATGCACCTTGCAGATTGTTTTTTGAAAGTTAAATTTGGATTAATTGAATTAATCCTCAACAATTTAGTTTAAATTTGTTATAATAGATAATAATTAGTGTGTGCTAACGTGTGTGATCAAACCAATTGAAGGATCGAAGTTTAAATTTGGCTAAAATTAGCAAAGTCGAGGTAAAGCATATGGCCAACCGATTCTTAAACCTTAGTCTACAAAGAAAAATTGATTTATTTTAGTTAAACTCGTTCGGTGAGAATAGTTTCCCGTCATTCATAAAGCTAGAATTGGGGACCTTAATCTAAAGTAAGAATTCACTTATTTTTCCATAACTAACTTTTTGTTCGTGCACCAAGTCATCTAATTAGGCGTATAAAAAGCTAGAAGTTTTAGTGATGTACCGTAGAACAATTTTTTGCTTAGAATTATGTAATTTATCGATAAAAATAAGAAAATTTCAATTCCCAACATATTTTTTAAAATCATTTTTGAGAAAATGTATGGAGAAAAGTCGAATCGTTCAAATGCACCAATAAACCTCTGAATCCTTTTATTTGGAGTATTCTGAAGAGATTTTCGTGTTTTTTCACACATTTCGTCAATTAGCAACCCCTAGATCCACTCGGATTTCATCGCTCCCATATTGACTTTTTCTCAGGGCACCATAAAGGTCTGTTTTCAGCTCGGTACCCCAACTTTGTCGACGCGTTTTTTTTCCATTTTGGACCCCTTTTTTTTAATGATTTTATTCGAAAAATATTCACCACCAAATCAGCTCTCCGGTAGTGGATTCAATTGCATTAGACACATTACAACTGATCAACGAATGCCATGGATCAACCGTCCAACACCAACAATTCAGTTATGAACAGTAAATATTCGACGAACTAGTCTCGGCAAAGCGTTCCATATCTCGCCGTTCGATATAAGTGTCACGCCCGCAAGGATTACTGGCATTGACAGGAAGCGTATAAGGATACGCAGGCTGACGAAACGCGGACAGGACATTTCGGCGCTGAGACACATTAACTTTAAGATAGAGACCGATAACGCTATCTCCGAAATCATATCGAAAGCCACTTTTTGGCCAGATCATGTGGCTATAAAACCGTGGATAGACCGAACCTCATCCAGAAGTTCATCTATGCCTTTTTTAGCCAACAAACTGACGTAATTGAACCCTCTGATTCGGTTGAAATGAATCCTGTTTTGTCGAATTCTCGTATGTCTCTATATTACAATAACATTCGAGGGATGAGTAGCAAGAAAGACGATATTCTGCTGCCATCAACAACCTGCGACTATGATCTGATCGTCCTGTCTGAGACATGGTTAGATAAGAACAAATTTAGTGCTGGGTTCTTTCATCAGCGTTTCATCGTTTACCGTGAAGATAGAGAAGACTCGAACATTAGTGCTAGTAAAGCTGGAGGTGTGCTGATCGCTGTTGATTCTAAATATGACAGTGAAATTGTTGATGTCCCGGAACTAAAACTACTCGAAGCCATTTGCATAAAGATCATCTTCGGTCAACTAACTACAAATTCTACGTATATGGATTATACATTCAATACGGATCCTCTGAAGAAGTTTATTCATCCCGTTTGAGAGCAATTAAAGCTGCACATTCGATGATTAATCATGGCGACATCTTTCTTGCCATCGGTGATTTTAACATGTCTTCAGTTAAATGGCGCGCCAACGAAGATGGATTTGATTTTTTGCCGCCGATTGGAGACTCTACATCGATTCAGGCTAACATTGCGAGAGAAATGACTTCAACTCTTCTGAGCTGCGGTCTATTTCAAATGTCCGACTTACAGAACTCATCACGAAATGTTCTCGACCTCGTCTACACCAACATGTCTGAGCTGTTCCTTGTCAGTCCAGCTGATCTTCCACTGATTCCAGGTTCATCACCATCCACTGAGCAGATCTATTGCTTCAAGAAGGCTCCATACGGCTTAATCCGTGGAGAACTTGCAAAAATTGATTTCGACGCCCTGTTTGATGGAAAGAATTTAGACGAGATGTTGAATGCTTTCTATGACGAGTGCTACCGGATCCTTGATCTCCTTGTACCAAAGGCAACGCTTCGTTTGTCGAATCATCCGATATGGTTTGATGGCAATCTGATTAATCTGAAGAACAGGCGTAACCGTGAGTATAAAAAGTTCCTCAACCCATCTGCCATTGACCCGAAAAATGCAGATAACTCGTCATTCATTGCTGTTAAGAATGAATTTGAAATATGCCGTGACGATCTGTATAACACCTTTCTGCGTGATCTCGCATCTACCTATAAGAAACAGCCAAAAAAGTTCTGGAACTACATCAATTCAAAATACAAGAAAAGCATTCTACCAGGTAAAATGACACTTGGCGATGAAGTTGCAACGAATAACACTGAAAAAGCAAACTTGTTTGCCAAATATTTTGCTTCCGTATACAAGCGATACCCCGATGATGAACAAGAGATGGTTGAACTGATCTCGTTCATTAACAGAAGAGACGATATTGGGTTCACAAACATCACGATCACCCACGATATCGTGAAGAAAATCCTTTTGAGTATGGACTTAAGCAAAGGTGTTAGCCCAGATGAGATGGCTCCCCTGTTCCTCCGTGAATGTGCAGATGAATTGTCCCATCCACTAGTGACGATTTAGTCGAAGTCATTAATGGAATGTCACTACCCTGATCGCTGGAAAATGGGTCACTTAACTCCAGTATTTAAGTCAGGCAAGAAGAGTGATGTCACTAATTACCATGGTGTATGCCTCGCTCCTAACTGTGCCAAAGTTTTTGAGATTGTGATTGTGGAACATTTGAAGTACAACGTTTTCCCGCATTCAACACCGACTCAACATGGATTCTTCCCAGGTCGAAGAGTTGAATCTAACCTTATGGAGCTGTCGATATTGGTTCACGAATCCTTTGACAACAACAAACAAACCGATATGTTCCTTGCTGACATACACAAGGCATTCGACGTTATTCGTTCAGTCCTATTAGTGAAGAAAATGTCAATCGTCAAATACCAGCTATGCAATTCGATTCTTCTGTGGTTCTGTTCCTTACTGTCAGGCAGAAAACAAAAGGTGAAAATAAATTCTTGTAAATCCGATGCGATCGACGTACTCTCTGGGATTGGTCAAGGATCTGTTCTGGCAGGTCTATTGTTCGTGATTTTTTTTTGATGATTCTGATTGTTCACCTGGTCCTACTAGAGACATCAACTTTGCTGACGACAAGAAAATAGTTTATAACAGCATATAAACGATCGATGATACTCACTCAATGCAAAAAGCCATAAACAGCTTCATAAAATGGTGCTCCGACAATGATCTTGTTCTCAATGTCAGCAAATGTAAAGTTATCACCATCCGAAAACGTTCTCCAGTCCTGGCGAACTATCATATCAATGGCGATGTGATTGAACGTGTTAACTGTACGAAAGACATCGGTGTAACGTATGACGACGACTATACTTTCAATGGACACCTTGAATTGGCAGTCAAGAAAGCCATGGCAATGCTTTCGTTTGTGAAACGCCAATGCTACGCTAGGTTCAACGTCGATACAGCCAAGATGCTATATTCAGCCATAGTCCGTTCGCATCTAGAATTTGCCAGTACGATTTGGTCACCGCACCACTCGTTTCACATCCAATCCATAGAAAGTGTCCAAAGACAGTTCGTTTTATATGCAAACCGTGATCGTCGAGTCGAAGGCGACGCTAATCCATATCGTATTCGTCCATATGCTGAAAGATGTGAAGAACTTCAGCTCGTTTCACTTTTGAGACGTCGGACCGATGCAGCGATATTTTTCATTCATGATGTTCTCACAGGGAAACTAAACTGTCAGTTTATCCGTGATAAACTCATATTGAACGATGGCACGCGAATTATACGTAGATCTTCACTGATTAGAATCACTGGTAGTGCCCACGAGTATTCACAATTCTCACCACTAAACTTCGCATGTCGACTATTTAATATTGCTGCCAACCACATCGATCCGACCCTTCCGTCACGTGAATTCAGAAGAGAAGTCCTCAAGCTTGATGACTTGGTGTTCGGTACCTTCGGCCTTGTTGGATGATGTGTTTGTTTTGGTGCTTTCTTTTCACAAATATAATATACAAAAACCGAAAGCACTTACCCGTTTACTTTTCGCCGGAGTTTCCGTAATTTGCTGGCCGTTACTACACTCTGGCTCCACTTCGATAATAACATGACGACGTATTCTATGACGACTGATTTATTTGATACGATTTACGACGATATACGATTTTTGACGATACGCTTCAGTTGAATTTGCTTTTTCACTTTTGACGGATTTTTTTTCTTTAGATTTTTGACTTAGATTTACTCGATCTTAACTATTTGTTAGATTTTTTTCATGATATTTTTGACTTAGATTTACTCGATCCTAACTATTTGTTGTTTATTGAATTTGATTTTTTCTTATCTATGTCGCTTTTTGATTTTTTACTTTTTGATTTAGACATTTGTACAGATACGCTTAATTTATTGTATTGTAACGTTTTGATGGTTTTTTAACGAGGTCTATGACAGCAGTCATAGACACTTTTTTTCCATGTCATCTAGAAGATAGAAGACAATAAAATGCAATTCATCATTTGTTTAATAGAACAAATACAAAAACTAACAAATGAGATGGCGGGAAAAACCCAACTGCTTTATGTTGACAATAATTCATTCTAAAGCATTGCTCATGAAGTAGATTTAAAATAATCTTATACAAACAAGAAAAACTTCTGAAACTGGAGGAGGAACAACGAAACCTCCAGTAATGCTTAAACAAGGACTTTTGGATAAACAACTACCAATCACTTACTACGTTAAGGAAACACAGAATCCTTAACCCGGACAACGTTCCGCAGAAAATGTCAATCAATCATTGGTTAACATTATACACTGTCCGGTGCGAACTTCGAAGTCTTTGATTAAAGATGAGGATTTTATCATCTGTTAAGAGTGTGTCGTTGGAATTCCATTTCGACCAAAAAGCAACGGGTAGATATTTGTGGTCAGTGGAGCCGCTCATATGCGCGAGACAGCTAATTTTCCATCTTCATCCTCAGTACATCAATGGATAAAAGCTACTGCTTTGTTTGCTATGAAACGGTCGACCTTTACAGTTTTGGCTCTGCGGTACAAAATAGAATTTTTCGCGAAAATGAAGCTTCCACGTGCATGTGTAGTGTTTGTCGAAGGATTTTTCTTTCAGTCAAGCGAATCCGTTCCATTTGTGCTGTCGTTGTGATTGATGGATTTGCCCATATCGGAGATGCGTAACTCAGCAGTGGTCTAATTATCGATTTGTAGAACATGGTTTTTATATTAGAAGCGATTCGAGTACTTCTCAGAAGATGTTTCAATTTGCTGGTGATGATGTTCGACTTGTTGATTGCTTTATCGATGTGGCATTTTGCTGAGCCGTTTTTTGCGAACCACTGGCCTAAGTATCGTAGAGAAGCTACTTTTTCGATGATTTTGCCGTTGATAATGATTTTCATTTTCTTCGCATTGCCTCTGAGTGTGCGTGTGGTATCAGAACAACGTCCGACTACGTTCAGCATTTGGCTTTTTGCTTCACAAATGGTCAGCTTCCAGCATTTGAAGAATTCTGCAATGCGTCGGAGATAGGAATCGAAGGTTTTCTTTGCAAGTTGGCAATCTCGGTGGGTTCTACAGAACAAGGAGTCGTCAGCGAATTGCGACTTTTGAATACTAGGGTGCGATGGCATGTCGATTGATATACGCCAGGAGCAGTATGTCTGAAACGCAGCTTCCTTGAGGCACGTCGGCTCTAATGAGATGTTTTTGGGATAAAAAACCGTTCATTTGGATTGACATCGATTTGCCAGAAAACTTTGAATAATTTTGCAGAGCATTGGCGACAAACCGCTTTTCATCAGCTTGTGAATCAGACCGTTATACCAAACTGTGTCGAATGCAGCCCGAATGTCAAGAAGAATAGCTGTGGTGATTTTGCCGTTATTCAGACCAGACATGATGTTGTCGTGCAACTTTGCTAGGGCATGGAGTGTCGACCGTTTCGGTCGAAAACCAAACTGATCGTCTGAGAAAGAACCGATGTTATTGAAGTGACTTCGTATTCTTCGTTTAAGAATGATTTCGTAGATCTTCGATATCGACGTTAGCAACGAGATTGGCCTCCAATTGGCGATGAGAGTCGAGTCTTTTCGTGGTTTTGGAATGTTTCCAGGTTGCAGGGAATATGGTCAATGCCAAGAGATGGTTGAATATGATTGTAATCCTCATTAAGTTGGCAACTGATAACTTCTTCAACACGGTGGTTGGCATTTCATCGTCACCTGCAGATATTTTGTTCTTGCGCGTCATTATAATATCAGTTACTTCTTCAACGCAAGTAAGAATGCCACGACTGTTCTCTGGTAGCAGTTCATCGATTTCTTGAACTTCTTCACCGGTTTCGATGTTAGCTCTGATTTGTTCGTCGAATAGGATGTTGCAGCTCATGTTTCCTAACTCATTTATGGATTCTTGAACTGTTTCATTAGCGACGCTCACATCGTTTACAGTGAGTTCATGATTCTTCATGAATTGAGCACCGAATTCTTTCACGATTTCGGCTGGATTCGTGACTGCTTTTTGTTTATTTTCATCACGAAAAATGTTGCAAATGTCGGTGGATTTTCGTTTGTAGTTCGAAAATTGTCGCACTACGTTAAAAGCGTCTCTGCTGTTTCGAATGTGTTTTAAACGCCGGTGGTAGAACTTGCTAAAGTCGTCGCACAGCGAGTTTTTCATCATGATACTGATTTGATTGATCGAACTACGAATGGCCCCAATTTCATGTTGCTGCGCTCTTTGATTGTTGATGCGTCTGTGTAGTAATCTACATAATCTTCGTTTTTCTTACAGAAGCTTGGACGATCGATATTCGGATGCCAGGATTTCCTGAGTACGATGGTACATATTTGTCGATGACGGAAAGAAAGATTTCGTGCAGCGTAGCGATAATCGACTCGATATCCGTACATTTCAAGTTGGAAGAGGTGGGAATGAGCAGTTCATCCAACTTTTCACCGATCTCTTTGTTTATTGCGTCAAAGTTCGCTTGGTCGAATAATCTTTTGGTGCCAACTGACTGAGTTCGACTGTTGTCGAAGTCGATAAGCGTATCGACTACCGGTGTGATCCGAAAGCTTGACTATGAAATGGTCGATGAAGGATCCTTGCACGCCGTTGCTGTTGCATTTCACGTCACCTAGTTGTACATGCCGTGCGTTGAGATAACCACCAACTATAATGCTTGATTGGGGATTGGGTAGTCAGATAGGGTAGCGCCTGATTGCATATGAGCGGAGTGTGGTAGTCCGTGTCATGTGCCAGGCGTGCAACTGTCTAACTATCAAGTGCTCTTTTTACGTCCACGTCGTAGTCCCAGGGACCTCAATTCTCTTCGGAGTTTTGTGCTAAACTTAAGAGTGCTACCTGATGACTTGCCCACGGGTCAGAGGGGAATCGAATTAGTGGGTTGTGCCTGTGGCTAGCCACCATACCACACTCAAAAAAAGCAATATGGTTATGAATTCAACAACAGAGCCTCGGATTGGATAGAATAAACGGCAACGACTTAGGCAACGGAAAAAGGACAACGATTTACAATTAGGAACATGGAATGTTAGATCTCTGTTACGGCCAGGAGGGTTGAGATCACTCACTAGTGCGCTAAGGGCGACTAAACTTGACATTACAGCAGTACAGGAAACTAGATGGCCTGGGAAGGATTCTATGATCAGTAGAGACTTTACGTTTTATTACAGCGGCAAGAACAACGACAGCCCAAGAGGATACGGAACAGGCTTCATGGTCTTCGGTAGAGCCAGAAACGCGGTGATTGGTTTCACTCCTGTCAACGAACGAATATGCACTCTACGGATAAGAGGAAAATTTTTCAATTATACACTTATTAACGTCTACGCTCCAAAGGAGGAAAAAGATAATGAAGCGAAGGAGCTATTTTACGAGAAACTGGTGAAAGTGTATGATGGAGCCCCGAATCGAGACATCAAAATCATACTTGGGGATTTGAATGCCAAGATAGGTCGCGAAGTCTACTACCGTCCCACTATTGGTAAATATAGCCTCCACGAAAAGACAACCGAAAATGGAACGTTGGCAATTGATTTCGCAGCGTCAAGGAACATGCAGTACCTGCAGTCTGCAGTACCTATTTCGAACATAAAGACATCCACAAAGCGACATGGGTATCACCTAATGGACGAACCAAACACCAGATTGACCACGTGTTCATAGATGGGCGTCACTGTTCAAATGTTTTGGATGTCAAAAGTTGTAGGGGACCGAACATCGATTCAGATCACTACTTGGTGAAGGTGGTTGTTAGGGTTCGAGTTTCGATTTCACACAATCGACAGCCGGCATTGGAAAAGTGGAACGTCGAGAAACTGCAGGACGAAAATATTAAACGACAATATGTGGATAGTTTGGAGAAGAAAATTATTGACGGAATGGAAAGCGAACAACGAAACGTAGACGATGCATGAAATCAAATTAGACGAAACGTAGAGCAAGCCGCAGCAGAGACGATAGGAACGAGAACGGGAAAGAAAAGAAATGACTGGTTCGATGACGAATGCAGAAAAGCACTGGATGACAAAAATGCGGCTCGAGCGAGATATCTAAATAGATGCACTCGAGCTGGCATGGCAGAGTACCGTTCGGAGAGAAATTTCGAGAAAAAACTATTCCGAAGAAAAAAGCGACAACATGACAAGGAAGTTTTAATCGAAATTGAAAGGTTTGGTAATCGAAAAGAGACGCGGAATTTTTATCGGAAAGTAAACGAATCGAGGAAAGGTTACAGTCAACAACCTTTATTGTGCAAGGACAAGGATGGGTTGGTCTTAGCAGATGAGGAAAGGTGCATCAGACGATGGGCGGAGTACTTTGAGGAACTGCTGAACCCGAACAGACCACCGAACCGAAACGACACCAACAACAACTTACCATTTCAGACCGCGCAGCCACAT
The DNA here is from genome assembly GCA_029228625.1 of Pseudolycoriella hygida. Classification (NCBI taxonomy): domain Eukaryota; kingdom Metazoa; phylum Arthropoda; class Insecta; order Diptera; family Sciaridae; genus Pseudolycoriella; species Pseudolycoriella hygida. The sequence goes on from CM055403.1 coordinate 108,807,646, forward strand.
ATTGCAGAACCAACGCTACAGGAAGTGGAGCATGAAATTTTAAAGATCAAAAATTTCAAAGCCCCAGGAACCGACAACATACCTGGAGAACTTTTCAAGCACGGTGGTAACGCATTATGTATGGAGATGCACGAGCTCATCAAGCGCATCTGGAATGTCGAGGAGTTGCCGGGAGAGTGGAAGACTAGCATCATCTGCCCTTTGTACAAGAAAGGCGACAAATTGGAGTGTGGCAACTATCGCGGAATTTCGCTTTTGAATATCGCCTACAAGATTTTTGCGAATATTCTATACAAACGCCTTCTTCCATACATGGAATCTACTGTTGGTGAATATCAAGGTGGTTTTCGTGTAGGTCGTTCAACAACGGACCAGCTGTTTAGCATTAGACAGATCTTGGAGAAGTGTAAGGAGTACAACGTGGAAATACACCATTTGTTCGTAGACTCAAAGCAGCATACGACAGTGTCAACAGGAGGAAGTTATGGAGAGTGATGGAGGAATTATGGGTTCCCAAAAAACTAATCTCGCTAACAAAGTTGACAATGGATGGAGCTAACAGCCGAGTAAGAATCCGAAGCAAATTGTCAGACGCTTTCGACATTGAGGAAGGACTACGTCAAGGTGATCCGCTCGCGACGCTGCTTTTTAATTTGACCCTTGAAGCAGCAGTGAGAACCATGGACATCGACACCAGCAGCACCATTTTCACCAAATCCAGTCAATTGCTGGGCTTCGCTGATGACTTGGATATCTTGGGCCGAAACATGGAAGCTGTTAAGGAAAAATTCACGGCCTTGGGAGAAAAGGTACCGACCTCGGGTTAAAGGTTAATGACACAAAGACCGAATACATGATTGTCTCCCCATCGAAGCGACAACACGACCAAAGCATAACAATTGACACACACACATTTAAGGTGGTAAAAAAGTTCGTATATCTTGGATCTCTGCTTAATTCTGACAACGTAATCATGGACGAAATCAAAAGACGGATAACTCTTGGCAACCGGAGTTATTACAGCCTGATAAAAATTTTAAAGTCCAAATCAGTAAGCAGAAACTCTAAATGCGCACTGTACAAATCTGTGATAAGACCAATAGTTACGAATGGGTCGGAGTCGTGGTGCATGACTCAGAAAGACGAACAATCGCTGCTCACGTTCGAAAGAAAGGTACTGCGGACAATTTTCGGACCAGTATATGACGAAAATATGAACAGATGGCGCAGACGATTTAATCATGAGCTTATGCAGCTTTATGGAGAGCCGGACATAGTTAGAACAACAAAAATTAACAGACTACGATGGCTTGGGCATGTGCAGCGTATGGACGACAATCGTATCCCGAAGAAACTTTTTATCACCAAACCGGAAGGCAAAAGAAGTGCAGGCAGACCAAAATCCAGATGGTGCGATACAGCTTTTGCCAACCTGAGAACTGTGGGAGTAACCAGCTGGAAGACGTTAGCTGAGGATAGGTCCGGTTGGAGAAGCATGTTGGAGAAGGCCAAGACCCTTAATGGGTTGTAGGGCCGGTTAAGTAAGTAAGTAATAATGCTTGATTTGAATTGACAGAAGAAATCGTTAAAATGCTGATACTTGGCTTTACAGTCAACTGGGACATATGCGGCAACGACAGTTATTGGCAGACCATTTGCTATGCACTGAACTGTACAGGTTTCGAAGTGATCTGATTTAACGAATATCTGCTTCGCTTCTATACTTTGTTTGATGATGATCATCGTTCCGCCACCTCCTCCATTGTCCAGCCGATCGCAGCGGAAGACTGTGTAGTCGAAAATTTTAAATGCGGTTTTAGCTTAGTTTCTGAGATTAGTTCAATAGCGGGCTTGTAGTGATCGACGTAGGGTTTTCTGTTTGTGCTGAGGACCCAGCGCGTTGACGTTAAATGCGATTATTTTATTAGACATGATAGATTCTTTATTAGTTCCTGATGAGCTGTCATGAGCTGCATATTTTGCAGAAGCAGGTTTTCCATGTCGGCGGATGTGAAATTATTCGCATTCGATGCTTCGGAATTGGTTTTTAGCTTCGATACAAAATTTTTGGCCACGACGCTACTTAACGTTTAAGTTTAACGGCCGCTTGGTATTCGTTACCAGCTGTCATTCGTGATGTCGGCTCTGGACGGTTAAGTTTGTTGTTGATGTTGGTTGAATGGTTTCTCTCCTTGATTCGCTTGTCGATGATCGGCTGAACATGTATACTGAAAAAGGGACAATGCTTGATGTCGTTGGCCGAATGGTTTTTGTGGCAGTTGCAGCATATGACCGGAAGACTTTTGTTGTTGTTTCGAGGGCATGAACCTGGATCATGATCCTTATCGCACTTTACACAGCGAAATTTTCGATGACAGCCTGCTGCCGAATGGAAGAATAATTGGCAATGCTTGTATTGCAGCACAGGTGAACGCTTTAGCACCTCTACTTTGATTTTTACGTTCAAAATTCCATCGATAGCTTTGAAATGCTGGAGTGTAACGGAACTTGGAGTGGAAACTCTCCACAAATCCGACAGTATATGATGCGATCTGGTGTATCCAGTGGAATGACGTTCAAGAGAGTTGTACTGTATACCCGCTTGCTGTAAGGCGTTTCCAATGTGCGACTGAGCAATGCCGTCTGGTAACCCTCTTATGATGAAGGCATTCGGTTTATTCTCTTTGTTGAGAAAAGTGTGGAACGGAAGCATTCAATCATTGCGTCTTTCATTTTCAGCGTAAAAGGATTGATCCGAATATGACGCTTGCCGACATTCGACCACATAAAGCTGTTGTTGTTGAAACTTTTGAGAAGCACTGCATGTAGTGAGCCCTTTTCGTTGTTTTTAATAGAGATTTCGATGGGTGCTACGTTCTTTTCTTTTTTGATGGCATTTTTTTTAAAGTTGACAAAATTTTCGCTCGCTTGCTAACGCAAAAATCTGTCCAGCCATCGTTAGGGTCATTACCATTACCATCAGATTTACTGTCGTCGTGTTAATTTCAGATTGGTGCACTATTTCCTCCGACTCAACTAATGCACCAATTGACGAAATTAGCTGCTCGGTATCGTTGGGCAAGAGGCTCTCTTGAGTGGGTCTGGAGTGACCACTTGCCATTGTTGGGGTCTCCTGAGCTCAGAGACCCTGATGAAATGAAAAGCTCGGTTTGAGTTATTTTTGGTAACTTATTTATTCATATATTAATTTTTCCCTACTACTTCACGTAATGATTCGAGAACATTATTGTTATTAATACGATAAATGTTTGTTAATTCCAAATAAAGTTATTATTGCAATAATTGCGATGTTTGAATTAAAATAATTAGTAGACCAAGTGACATAATGTGACTCAACATTGACCCAATAATTTACTGTTTATTTTCCTGTAAGACCTCGTTATTTTTGTTAACATTTACGAATAACCTAAATGTGCAAAATTTATGTCATATTTTTGAAATCACAAATTTTCCTAAAAATGTTCAATCTGTAGATTGAACACGTCGTCTGAAATATTTTTTGACTAAACCTTCATGGAAATGTTGTCAACACCGTCCTTGTCAATGTTTACAAGTGGTGTGTAATCCGTGAGAATAGCTTGTGAAATGATGGAAACGGAATCTTGGATGTCAGAGACAGCTGGTACTATGTCATTGTTTAGTTCGTTTTCCATTAAAGCCTTTGTCTTTTCGGATTTGGTTGTGCACTTGATTGCGACGTTGGTGCTATGCACTTTTTTCCTTTTCCAGCCAATGGTTTCGTGGCACAATTTTTAAAAATCGGTGCGATCATCATAATTTTATTCACTTGCTTCATTAGTGAAGCCAGGCTGGTTGAAAGCTATGTTATTTGTTTCTGCATGCCATCAATGGCATCCGTTTGTCGTTGGATTTGTTGTGTTTGCTGGTCAATGGTTGATTGAAGTCTGGCGATCTGTAGATCCTTAGACTTGATGACTTCAACCATATCGTCAATCGAAAAATTGTTTGCCTCACTACCAGGAGACATTGTCACATCAGGTTGGAAATTCTGCGCTGCAGAGGAGCTAGTCAATGAAAAATTTTACTTCAACTTTCGGACATACAAACAGTATGACGGGCACGACAGTTAAAGCAAGACCATTTTGGACCCCTCCATTGTGCAGTTATGAATAAAGCCATACGCTAAATAAATAAATAAATGTAGGCATCTGTGGACAGCCCATAGATTGCTACATATTACCGTACATATCAACATATGTATACAAAGCGATTGGAGTCCGCACACTTTGATTGTTCAAATTAATTGTTTGGCGCACATTATTAGTTTTTTGCCTTAGATTGGCGAGTTGTAATTGGTGATCAAAAGCGTAACAATACATGAAGCGGTGTAAAGGAAATATTTTAATTGGGAGCAATTAGAAGCCTATTCTTTAAAGTGCAGTACATACATCAACGTCGATTGTCCAAATTTTTATTTGAGTTTTCTGCGGAAGTGCTAAGACTTTTGATTAGTTACTGGAACCGCTGTTTTTGTTACATTTGTCTTACTTTGATGCCCTTTTTGGACGAATTACCACAGTTCCTTCATCATATCTCAACAAATGGGGTATTGTTGGAAAGACCACGTTAAGCGCTTCAATCCACATGAGGTAGTTTATGTTTCTGCGCCACTCAAATAAAATACAGGAAGAGAATCCTTAGATTGTGAAACTTTTTACTTCACCAGCTGGTTCACAAATACATTGAAAATGAGCATCGTTACACAATAAGTTAATTACCATGAACATTGTTAGCTACCTTGACGTGATCTACCTGCAATTCTTGTAATTACATTACGTTTTTTTCGTTTTGGCGTGAATATTAAAAACAATTGAAATATTTGTGTCATTCTCACCCTTTCCAAATCTTTTTACAGCTTCAAAAGTTCTTTTTCTTGAAAAAAAAAACCATTTTTGATGTTTCCACAAAGTGTTGAGAATGACACGAATAGTTCAATTGTTTTGAATATTCGCGCAAAAACGAGAGGTAGTCACGTCGATTTAACTTCATATAAAAAATCGAGCATCACTTCTTGTAGTTATGACCCCTTCAACTTCTGTGTGTTTTCAGACCCGTACTAAGTAAACAGGGTTCATGTGTTTATTACAACATTTGTAGTCAGCATTTTGTCATAGGGTTTGCTGTGTTTTTCGTTTTGAGAAACAAGTCTGTCAACACGATATCGCGCATAAAACCTGACTGGTTTTTATAGTTATTTTCATGACAAGGGGAGAAAATAGAAAATTGCTTAACAAGGTTGATGTCTGTGGCCAAAGTAGAGAAAATTGCAACGAGAGTAAAGTTTGTGGAACAAGCAGAAAAAATTTCAACTTTACTCTCGTTGCAATTTTCTCTGCGAGGGCCACAAACTTTACTCTCGTTGCAATTTTCTCTGCGAGGGCCACAGACTTCAACCGAGTTAAAAATTTTATTTTTCCCCGAGTTATGAATTAAACTTTTCACATTTGTTAGGCGAAAATTCATATTAATATAAGAATTTTTAAATGGCCTCAATAATTCCAAACGATGGGTAAATAAACAAGGGTTTATTTTTAATGGGCTATAGGCCGTATTTCAAAGTCTTTATTACTAAATTATAGTTGTCGACGTTTCGGGTACATTGTGTACGCCATTATCCAGACTGAAATTTAAAATACATTGATTACGTTAATACATTGCACAATTTGACGATTATCACAAGTATACTGAAATAGTGAAATAAACAGCAAATTTGAAACCAAAATAATAAATTGAAATATTCACCTAGTATTTCGATCGTGTTAAGCACGATAAAAAATAATAAGATCACTGTCAAGAATTATTTTGATATCAATTTGAATTGAGAACTAGGAACATAAAAATCTATACACAGCTGTAGTGTAGTGTCAAATTAAGACTGAAAATTGAATTAACAAATGTATGCGATAGTGATGTGGACTGAAAAACGGAAATTATTTGGCATTGTGTTGATTTTGCTATGTCATTGCGAGGGGGTGTGTATGAGTGGTTTACATTTATCGGCATTGATTGAGCGAAGTAAAGCGCAATAAGCTGGTGATATTGATGCTCCTTCCTCTAATCTGAAGTTAATGGTGTTCTCGTTTCGAATGTGTAAATTTTCAAGAATCAGTCTCTTATATTCTTTTTTCTCCGTCTCTAATATGGAAACAGCATTGAAGTCCATTCGATGTCGGTTGCCGTCATGGTCAGGTTCGCAATGAGCGACGACTGCTGTGCGTGTGTAACTACTGCAATGCTCTTTTTTAGTGCTGTTTTTATGTGTACACACTCGATTGTTGAGGGGGTTCTTAGTGTTGCCAACGTAGCATTTCAAACATTTCCGTATCAGCTGATGATTTCTATCAAATAATCCAGCGCATGGTATCTTATATACAACATGTGTTTTATCCATCATTTTTATCGGGTTTTTCAGTTTGGTGAATGTTGTGGCGTTTTGCTGATTCATTGGTTTTAAAACCAATTGAATCTTAGTTGTGACCTTAGAGATCACTCTTCTAATCGAGTGCGTTAAACCATCAACAAATGGCAAACATTTGATGACTTTCTTCTCATTTTCAACTGGTTCTACCACTTCATTCACCGCTGACTGTTTGAATTTGGCAATTGCTTTCTGCATTTGCTGTTGGACAAGCCTCTTTGGATATTTGTTTTCAAACAAAATCTTCTGAGCTTTTTCTACACATTGTCCATGGAACTCGTTATCGACGAATGATAAAATGCGATGGAACATATTGAATGCGACGTTTGACTTTTGTTGAAGTGGATGTTGGGAGAAAAAGTGTAAGATTTTTTCGGCTGACGTTGGTTTTTGATACCAATCAATTGAAATTGTGCCGTTGTCTCTCCTAGACAGTAGCATGTCTAGATATGGAAGTGACCCATTTACCTCTTCTTCATATGTAAATTTCAAATGTGATGGCATGAAACCATTTAAGGCATTCAACATTCGTTTCACTTGACGTCTAGGTATCACTGCACCTAAATCGTCCACGAACTTCATCAATAGTTTTGGTTTAAAGTTCAATTGGGGCAGCACTATGTCAAGTAGTTTATTCATGACTATTGCTGCAATTGTTGGACCCGTGTTAATGCCCATAAACACTCCGTCTTTCTGTTCAATAAAACTATCTTTCCAACTAAAAACTGCTGATTCTCTCGTAACAAAATCGAAAATTTCTTCCAAAAGTTTCTTTGAGATTTTTGTTTGGTGGTATATATGGGGATAAAAATCCTCCATGATAACTTGTTTCGCAAACTCTAATGGAACTGAGGGAAATAGCGCCACCACATCAAAGGATAATAATGTGTCATTATTCGTCATTATCACCTTACGGATTCTTTGCGCAGCTTCGATACTATTTAGAACGTCGTATTTACCTTTTGCAAATGGCTTAAGGAGAGTGTCGAGCCAGATTGCTAATTCTGACGATGGACTATCTACTGTGGAAACGACGTGCCGCAATGGAACGTTTTGTTTGTGGATTTTTGGCATACCATAAATTCGCGATATGTGTGTATTGTAGTTTGTCATGCGTTGACGTGTACGCTCATTAATGACTTCCTCATCTCGTAAACGTGAAACGAATTTATTTGCCTTTGTTTGCAATGCTACGCGAGGGTTCTTCTTTTTAACTATAGTGTATTTAGTTACGTCGCTAAATATATCGTTCATTTTCGATTCATAGTCAGCTCTCTTCATTGCAACAATTGCACCCCTTTGTCCGCACGTAAAATAATAATTTCACGGTTATTTTTCAAAAAATTCAATGCATCATCATGGATTGAGCGAATAATACGTTGCAACGGTGTGAGGCGTTGTCGATTGTTGTTGTAGTTCATTAATAAATTGGCTACTAGTGCACGAGTGATTTCTCTCTCTTCGTGATCTTCGATGCTACTCATACAGTCTTCAGTTGATGCAAGGAATGCGAACATCGGAAACTTGTTGTCATTGTATGGAACGGCGAATTTATTTCCAAGTGATAAGAGCCATTTAATTTCAACTGGAATATCAATATCAGTTAAATTTTTGAACCAGCGTTCGTTATATTTAATTCCGAACGTGTCAAAGAAATATTGTCTCGCTTCTCTTCTTTTATTCGCCTTTTTCGAGCTATAGAAATCGCATAAAACTGCGTATAATTGGTAATTTTGCCGACAAATTGATTTAAACGTTGCTGGTGGTGTTTGCAACCGCTTCAAATTGTTGAACAAATGTTTGATCTTATTCTTGAGTTTTTTAATGCGGTCGAAATGGTGATCGATGTGCATTGACAATAGTTTTTGGTGATAAATGGTGGTGGTGTTATTGCATTTCTCGCGTGTGGTGCGGTTATTTGTAAACCATTTCATTGTATTCGTTGTTACAGCTACAATAAATTTCGGTGAGTAACCATATTTTACACATTCCTTAAGAAAAGTGAGGGACGCGCTCATTTTTGCCTTTGATTTGTTAAATTTGAGTATACGTTCCGTGGTATTGACTATGTCATTACTGCAATGTTGCACGGTGGTCAAAATATTTTTGCTGAGATGTTGCCCGTCAGCCATATTTAAATTAATATAAGAATTTTTAAATGGCCTCAATAATTCCAAACGATGGGTAAATAAACAAGGGTTTATTTTTAATGGGCTATAGGCCGTATTTCAAAATCTTTATTACTAAATTATAGTTGTCGACGTTTCGGGTACATTGTGTACGCCATTATCCAGACTGAAATTTAAAATACATTGATTACGTTAATACATTGCACAATTTGACGATTATCACAAATATACTGAAATAGTGAAATAAACAGCAAATTTGAAACCAAAATAATAAATTGAAATATTCACCTAGTATTTCCATCGTGTTAAGCACGATAAAAAATAATAAGATAACTGTCAAGAATTATTTAGATATCAATTTGAATTTAGAACTAGGAACATAAAAATCTATACACAGCTGTAGTGTAGTGTCAAATTAAGACTGAAAATTGAATTAACAAATGTATGCGATAGTGGTGTGGACTGAAAAACGGAAATTATTTGGCATTGTGTTGATTTTGCTATGTCATTGCGAGGGGGTGTGTATGAGTGGTTTACATTTATCGGCATTGATTGAGCGAAGTAAAGCGCAATAAGCTGGTGATATTGATGCTCCTTCCTCTAATCTGAAGTTAATGGTGTTCTCGTTTCGAATGTGTAAATTTTCAAGAATCAGTCTCTTATATTCTTTTTTCTCCGTCTCTAATATGGAAACAGCATTGAAGTCCATTCGATGTCGGTTGCCGTCTTGGTCAGGTTCGCAATGAGCGACGACTGCTGTGCGTGTGTAACTACTGCAATGCTCTTTTTTAGTGCTGTTTTTATGTGTACACACTCGATTGTTGAGGGGGTTCTTAGTGTTGCCAACGTCGCATTTCAAACATTTCCGTATCAGCTGATGATTTCTATCAAATAATCCAGCGCACGGTATCTTATATACAACATGTGTTTTATCCATCATTTTTATCGGGTTTTTCAGTTTGGTGAATGTTGTGGCGTTTTGCTGATTCATTGGTTTTAAAACCAATTGAATCTTAGTTGTGGCCTTAGAGATCACTCTTCTAATCGAGTGCGTTAAACCATCAACAAATGGCAAACATTCGATGACTTTCTTCTCATTTTCAACTGGTTCTACCACTTCATTCACCGCTGACTGTTTGAATTTGGCAATTGCTTTCTGCATTTGCTGTTGGACAAGCCTCTTTGGATATTTGTTTTCAAACAAAATCTTCTGAGCTTTTTCTACACATTGTCCATGGAACTCGTTATCGACGAATGATAAAATGCGATGGAACATATACACCACCACCATTTATCACCAAAAACTATTGTCAATGCACATCGATCACCATTTCGACCGCATTAAAAAACTCAAGAATAAGATCAAACATTTGTTCAACAATTTGAAGCGGTTGCAAACACCACCAGCAACGTTTAAATCAATTTGTGCTGCGCTGCGCTGGATTATTTGATAGAAATCATCAGCTGATACGGAAATGTTTGAAATGCGACGTTGGCAACACTAAGAACCCCCTCAACAATCGAGTGTGTACACATAAAAACAGCACTAAAAAAGAGCATTGCAGTAGTTACACACGCACAGCAGTCGTCGCTCATTGCGAACCTGACCAAGACGGCAACCGACATCGAATGGACTTCAATGCTGTTTCCATATAGAGACGGAGAAAAAAGAATATAAGAGACTGATTCTTGAAAATTTACACATTCGAAACGAGAACACCATTAACTTCAGATTAGAGGAAGGAGCATCAATATCACCAGCTTATTGCGCTTTACTTCGCTCAATCAATGCCGATAAATGTAAACCACTCATACACACCCCCTCGCAATGACATAGCAAAATCAACACAATGCCAAATAATTTCCGTTTTTCAGTCCACATCACTATCGCATACATTTGTTAATTTAATTTCAGTCTTAATTTGACACAACACTACAGCTGTGTATAGATTTTTATGTTCCTAGTTCTCAATTCAAATTGATAGCAAAATAATTCTTGACAGTGACCTTATTATTTTTTATCGTGCTTAACACGATCGAAATACTAGGTGAATATTTCAATTTATTATTTTGGTTTGAAATTTGCTGTTTATTTCACTATTTCAGTATACTTGTGATAATCGTCAAATTGTGCAATGTATTAACGTAATCAATGTATTTTAAATTTCAGTCTGGATAATGGCGTACACAATGTACCCGAAACGTCGACAACTATAATTTAGTAATAAAGACTTTCAAATACGGCCTATAGCCCATTAAAAATAAACCCTTGTTTATTTACCCATCTTTTGGAATTATTGAGGCCATTTAAAAATTCTTATATTAATAGAAAATATTTTTGTCGAAAATGAGTACACTCAACGGTCTCATTTGTAACGTGACGGCGTTCCACCGCACGTTCCATAATTCTATTATAGTAAAATGCGAATAACAAGTTAAATAATAGTACATTATTGTATTAGGGTTTTAAATCGAACGTTAATACCGCGTGGACATTACACATACGAGTGCAACGAGTATGCGTAATATATACAAGGAATTAATGTGAGAATTGAAACCCTAATACAATACTATACTTTATTCCATAAGCGAAAACGAGACAACAAAAGTTTGCGTACCACACAACGTTACATGTGAAAACTTCTTGGCAATGGATGTTCATTTTTTGTATGGAAATAAACATTCAACCCGCGATAATTTCGTTGCACGTAAGATGCAGATTTTAAAGTTTTTGTAGATAAAAGCGTATATTTTCCAAAGCCATACTCCAATATGTGTGACAATATAGTGAAACAATGTAAAATGTGAAAATGAAGTGCGTGTTTTTATAGTGAGAGAAAGATGCATGGCGTCCATTTTAAATTTGTAAACACAAATGAAGTTCAACTTTCAGGATCATTTTTAACATAGTTTGAACACTTTTTGAACAATTTATGAACAAAAGTAGTTACATTGGACCATTGCGATCTTTCTCGACACTTTTGGTATGTATATCAGGTCGATAGTAATTAAAAATCACAACATCAACTTCATCAACAAACATGTATTTAATTTTCATATTTTAAATTGTTCACTACATTGTCACACATATTGGCGTATGTCTTTGGAAAATATACACTATTATCCACAAAATATCCAAAGTTTGCACGAAAGATGTTGAAAACAACTAAATTATTGCGGGTTGAATGTTAATTTCGATACAAAAAATGAACATCCATTGCATAGAACATCACATTACAACCAGTTGTAAACAAAGAGTTTGACAGCAAATATTTAACTCCCGGCAAAAAATTTAAGTCCCTAGAGACTTAAATTCGAAAATTAACGTCACGTTTAACGACCTGCGAAAATGCGTTTAATGTTGGCATAAGACGCGCGTATGGAATAAATATACATAAGGTTTAAATAAACCGCGCGTAATTACATCACATCCAACATCCGCGACATCTAGGGACGTTACATTGCAGCGAAATGTAACGGAAAGAGAATGCAATTTCCCCTGTTCGCAATAGCGGAACTGAACTACCGCCAAAATCTTCGTAAACGAAGATAATTGTAATTCATTCTTGGTTTAATCTCGAAAGAGTAAAGTCAATTTGTTAATCCTACCTCCAAGTCGGAGGGACGTATTTAAATTCAAATTATTACTTCCAAGTCAAAAAGGATAAAAATAAATTAAAATCGAACAACATTAAATCAGTTTATCATTAAGTATAAATCAATTCAAAGTAGAAAGGAGAAGCAAATTATATTTACACACAATATCGCAAACGAGAACTTTCTTATCCTGGAACTATCTATTCGATCTATACGATTCCTGATTGATCACCGTATGAGAGCAGATTGAAGCATTATAATTATATCACATCATTCCACTGAGAGTCCATTAGCAGACCGATCGAGAAGAAGGAGAAGAGGAGCATTCAGAAAGTATAAAGCTATCAATTGGCATCAATGTCCCAAACCGTAGCAAAATCCTTCATCCATAGTGTGCTATCATCGGAGGTCGATCATTAGTGCTGTAGTATCAATTGTAAGTAGTTCTATTTCCGCATTACGATAATTGTGAACAGAGCGAACTCGAATATTCTCTCAAGTATTGCATTACTATTTTTCGATCAGTAAGTTCACGCATTATAGTTTATCTTTTTCGGGACGATTTCTTTATTGTTCTTCGCATTAGATTTACTATTGTCTCTATTTCTTACCTCCCGTCGAGCCAAGGAGAAGAAAAAAGGAATAGTTACAATCTCAACCGGGATGTTCCTGGTACCAAATTTAAGAGAAATTAAATCCTAGTCATTTTAAATTTTATCATATCCCTAAATCAGCTAGCCGATTGCTAGTGGAACAAATAACATTAAATTACGCCGCGAAATATTTAAATCGCTGCGCAGAAAATACCAAAATAATCAATAAAATTTAGTCGCATATTTCAATCGGGAAATCATTATAATCATTCCCGTTACCAAGCCACATTAACGCGCCAAAAATATCCATTTGAACTATAAGAGAAATTAAATTAATCTAGTGATAAATACACATCAAATCATTGAAGAATTTCAAACATTTATCTACAATCAAAGATCGTTTATTCCATTTGCAATTGCTTGTTTCACGCGTGCATAAATTTAGGCGTTTAAAATATTGGTCATACATTTCTTTTATCTACAAGTTCATTGACCGGAATCGCCAATGAGTTGCAATATTTCGTTGATACAAAGCATTTGAAAATAAAATGAATATCCGTATGCGTTCGGAGCTAAAACAATATCGTCATGTTTATATTAAAATAAAGAGAAATTTGAATGTTTTATTTGATTAATCGCTAAAGAAGTTATGTTTCTGTCAATGATTGCCGTTTCTATTTTGAATGATTTATACAATCGCGTTCCGCCCTCTATTGAATATTCAAGACATTCATGTTGCATTTAGTGAATGGACATGAATAGAACAATTCTCAAAGAATTATACATTCGAACACTCTTTGCATATTACAAGCTAGTTTAAATAAGATGAGTGCATATTCATTTTAGAAAGGGATCAACTAGGGGAATGTTCTTGTTTAGAATAATAGGATATGTCGGACACATGGTGGCCATCCAACGGGGAAAGGGACCGTCTAATGGAAATGTTCAAACCGATATATGGACGGTACTATGTAGAAATCAAGTAATCAACAAGACATTAAAACCATTAAAAGCAAGCGCTTGCAGCGCCACCTGTTACACAACATTTATATTACTAAAATTGTGTCATTAATCGGTTAATAAATAATGAATTATTAATATTCAATATGAAAGTCTGACCAAGAGATCGGTGACAACTTTGAAAGTCAGTCATTTTTTTTTTGTAAGAGCCAAGTCAAGAGCGGGAAGCTTGCGATTAGGAGTGTAGGCAAAAAATATTCCCGAAAACTTCGCTGAGCGAAAAAGGAGCAAGTTAAATGGTAAGAGACTTTCGATAAAATATTGGTTTTTAATGATCTTAATAACACAGTGAACAATGAAGACTTCGATTCGACGACGTTTAACACGTGGAGTGATATTTCTTTGTGCTTTGAGCATCACATTCGGCTAGGGAATGGAGAAGAGCCTGACGAGCTATAGTATTCGGTCATCTGAAGGTAAATGTTTTACTTGTCATGACAAAGAGGGTTTTAAGAAATCGCTAAGCTCATTTTTGTATTTGAAATGCAACACAACAGTATTGTTTTCTAGAACTGTTTTTTTACTTTGCAGTTGCTGACAGTCAAATTTTTGAGTAGATATCTTTATGGAAGGGTTTTCCAAACTAGAATCGCGCAGGATGTATAAAAGGTTTCTTTTGGTATAATGTCAGGTATAGTCCAAATTGAATCACTTGATCATTTTATGAAAAAAGTCAATCGTACTAATCAGGTCGTCAATAAAACTTTTGTTCCCAACCAACGGTGAGTATGTTTACTTCGAAACTTTTCTAATGCGACCATAGTGTTTGAACCTAGAATAAATGAGGCTTTTGGGATTTTACCCTAGCTATTGAAAAACAATTTTTGTAACGAATGAAGGCATTTTGAATCGGATAAAACCACCACGACTTCAACATCAGTTTTATGTCGGGGAAGTTTAGAATTTTTTTACTGTCAAATCTCATAAGACTTCCGTAGTGTTGATGCGTTTAGTATCATTTGCCTCCGTCTAAAAACGTTTGTGTTTTTTTCTTCCAGTTTGTGACCGAAGCGTCATGAACCCAAATCCCCACATTTTATACGAAAACTCAATGTGCAGTAGAATTACATTTTTTGAAACAGTATCAACAGCAGTAATAATCCTGTTTTGCCTGAATTTCTAGGTTTGATCAAGGCTATACACAATGGTTACACTAGAAAAGTCTTTAGAGAGGTTGGTAACAAAATGTTCAACTCTGATGACCTGCATTTCTCATAAACTTAACTTCTTTCATAATGTTCAGGCAAAATTAATTTTGAAGCAACCTTTTATGCAACTGGCGAAGCTTCCGCGAAAGGATTAGTTGGAAAACCCATTACGTGAAGAACGCGGCAACATTAAAAAAAAAAAACAAAAGCAATATTAGAGGGCCAGATTTATATTTTTCTGGAATAGTCCGGACTAGTTTGAAATTACACCCAAAATATTGTTGGGATACAAAAACTTCAAAAATATTTTTTTTTAATTTTTTGAAAAACATCAAGATGTTACGAAAAATCGGAACAGTGGATTTTTCGCTGTTTTGGGGGGTTTTTCCCTTCTATAAAATACGCATATGACGTAAAGTCTCCAAAAGTATTTTTTTATGGTAGTTTAGGAAGCTTAGAAGTTGCCAAAATGGTCAAACATTGAATAGGAATTGGAAAGGTAATGACTTTTGGAGACTTAACGTCAAGTGCGTATTTTACAGAAGGGGAAAACACCCTATAATAGAGAAAATTCACTGTTCCGATTTTTCAAAACCTCTTAATGTTTTTCAAAAAATTAAAAAAAAATATATTTTTGAAGTTTTTGTATCCAAAAAATATTTTGGGTGTAATTACAAACTAGTCCGGAAGAATAAAAATCTGGCTACATCGTACAATTTCGAGGCCAAATTTTAACTCATCATCAAAACATCGTTCTGTTAGTACATTCACAATGACCAAGTAAACTTTGTAAGGTGTTGTTGGTCCATTGACATCATAGTTTCCCGAGCTGGTCCAGCGGTACCAGGGAATTTGTGCAATTTCCACCGAAGTGATTTGGTTTAGTGCCTTTTAGCGAAAGCTCCCACCGAGGGTGAATTCCGTATCGCTGGATTTGGAAACCCTCAAGTGTCATTACATCGACACTTGGCCACAACACTTTTGAGGTGTCTATAGTCTCTGCAACGCGGGGACTATGGAACATAGTGAATTGGGTTGCATCAAATCATGTTTTGAATATGGGCAACTGCAACCCCTTTATCCTTCCTAGGTGTATAGGTTGGAGAGACGGCAGTAGAGATATGATAGTATCTCTGTCCCGACCTAGGACTCGATGGTGCGCACACACTAGTCGTAATTAGGTAGAGCTAACGGCTTTATGCCTAGTACGCTCGCGTTGATTGGTCGTATCTCAATTCCTCGCCCATGAGGGCCGTGCGGTTGAGCCAGTGGCAGGTACGCACGTTAATCTGCAGTCATGCAATCAACATCATGTACGATGTATCTTTATGAAATATTTATTAAATCGCATATGGTAAAAAACATGTCAAATTTTTGATTGACGAAAGTCCTCCCGAAGTAGCCCCCGAAAATGAAACAATTTCAGCTGACAAAATTCTTTCATAAAAATATTGAATCACAAACTGTGTGATCTCAACGAATTGAATCTGAGGAACTATGTTTTGGGAATTAATCTAAACGTATGCACAGCGGACCCGTGCGATCCCTATAAAGTTTCGCAAGGGACGAAGACGAATTTAATGAAATTTCGCCAAATTAGCGATTAAGTACTCACTGTAATTGTATTGAAAATTGCCTAAAAGACAATATTGACTCGTCCGAAGCCACGCTTAAAAAGCCTTTTCAACCCCAATTAAATTCCCCTAAATCGGGCCAGCCCTAAGAAGAGGCCTCGGACCCATACTTCCATAGGCAAAAATGTTCTCAATGTCTCTCTACAACAAAGCAAAAACCAATTTTTTGGTCTTGGTCAGACCCTAAAAAAGCTTTAAAATGCTATCTACTGAATTAAAATACCTAAAGGTTGCAGAGCAGAATTTTTTGGGACTCTCAGGAAATGGCTGCCAGCTGTCAAAGTTTAGATGGATTTTTGTGAATACTGAAATGAGCCATCGTCTGAATTAGAATATTTAGACGGTGTGAGTTTGAGAAATCTGTGAGTAGAATTTCTTAGGGATTTAAGAAAACTGCTGCCAGCTGTCAAGGTGGCGCCATCTTAGATTTTTGTGACTAAAAAGTCCAATCTTTTGAATTAGAAAACCTAGAGAGCTGGTTTCTTCGGGAAAGTTATAGAGATTGGTAAGTAGAATTTTTTGGGACTCAGAAAATGGCTTCCAGCTGTCGAATTGGAGCCATCTTAGCTTTTGTAAATACAAAAAAATCCTATCTTATGAATTAGAATACGTAGGCAGTTGGTATCTTCGGGAAAATTATAGAGATTGGTGAGTAGAGTTTTTTGGGACTCTCAGAAAATGGCTGCCAGCTGTCAAAGTTTAGATGGATTTTTGTGAATACTGAAATGTGCCATCGTCTGAATGAGAATGCTTAGACGGTGTGAGTTTGAGAAATCTGTGAGTAGAATTTTTTGCGACTCTCAGAAAATGGCTTCCAGCTGTCAAATTGGAGCCATGTTGGATTTTGGTGAATACTAAAAAATCCATTCTTCTGAATTAGAAAACCTAGACAGTAGGTTTCTTCGGGAAAGTCATAGAGATTGGTAAGTACGACTTTTTGGGATTCTCAGAAAATGGCTTCCAGCTGTCAAATTGGAGCCATCTTAGATTTTTGTGAATACTAAAAAATCAAATCTTCTGAATTAAAAACCTAGACAGTTGGTTTCTTCGGGAAAATTATAGAGATCGGTGAGTAAAGTTTTTTGGGACTCTCAGGAAATAGCTGCCAGCTGTCAAAGTTTAGATGGATTTTTGTGAATACTGAAATGAGCCATCGTCTGAATTAGAATACTTAGACGGTGTGAGTTTGAGAAATCTGTGAGTAGAATTTCTTGGGGAGTTAAGAAAATTGCTGCCAGCTGTCAAGGTGGCGCCATCTTAGATTTTTGTGAATACTAAAAAGTCCAATCTTCTGAATTAGAAAACCTAGACAGTTGATTTCTTCGGGAAAGTTATAGAGATTGGTAAGTACAATTTTTTGGGACTCTCAGAAAATGGCTGCCAGCTGTCAAATTAGAGCCATCCTAGATATTTGTGAATATTAAAAGAATCCAATCTTCTGAATTAGAATACGTAGGCAGTTGGTATCTTCGGGAAAATTATAGAGATTGGTGAGTAGAATTTTTTGGGACTCTCAGGAAATGGCTGCCAGCTGTCAAAGTTTAGATGGATTTTTGTGAATACTGAAATGTGCCATCGTCTGAATGAGAATACTTAGACGGTGTGAGTTTGAGAAATCTGTGAGTAGAATTTTTTGCGACTCTCAGAAAATGGCTTCCAGCTGTCAAATTGGAGCCATCTTAGATTTTGTTGAATACTAACAAATCCATTCTTCTGAATTAGAATACCTAGACAGTTGATTTGTTCGGGAAAATTATAGAGGTCGGTGAGTAGAATTTTTTGGGACTCCCAAAAAGTGGCTGCCAGCTGTCAAAGTTTAGATGGATTTTTGTGAATACTAATATGAGCCATCGTCTGAATTAGAATACTTAGACGGTGTGAGTTTGAGAAATCTGTGAGTAGAATTTCTTGGGGATGTAAGAAAATTGCTGGCAGTTGTCAAGATGGCGCCATCTTAGATTTTTGTGAATACTAAAAAGTCCAATCTTCTGAATTAGAATACGAAGGCAGTTGGTATCTTCGGGAAAATTATAGAGATTGTTGAGTAGAATTTTTTGGGACTCTCAGGAAATGGCTGCCAGCTGTCAAATTGGAGCCATCTTAGATTTTTGTGAATACTAAAAAATCGAATCTTCTGAATTAGAAAACCTAGACAGTTGGTTTATTCGGGAACGTTATAGAGATTGGTAAGTAGAATTTTTCGGGACTCTCAAAAATGGTTGTCATTATAAATTACCTAAACAGTTGGTTTCTCGCGAAAGTTGTAGAGATTGGTGAGTAATATTTTTTAATATTTTGTCAGCTGTTAAGTCTTAAATTTTTGTAAATCATGGGCGCGCGGTAGCGATGCGCCCGTGACGCAAGTCCCCATACGAACAAAAAATTCGGAAATTTTTTTTTCGTAGACTAAATTTTTACTTCTCCCCCCCCCCCCCCC
>CM055403.1:108837647-108848041 GCA_029228625.1 Pseudolycoriella hygida
ACGTAAAAAGAGCACTTGTTAGTTAGACAGTTGCACTCCTGGCACATGACACGGACTACCACATTCCGCTCATATGCAATCAGGCGCTACCCTATCTAACTAGCCAATCCCACACAGGCAGCGAATTAAATAAAACGTCCACTCACGTTAAGGTGTCAAACAGAAAGAAAGTAATTTTTTTGGCCTCACTAAGGTACAATAGTAGGTCTATGTTCGTTCAGGTGAACAGTTGTATGCATTACATATTCCCAACAAAATATTTACAAGAGAGAGATCTTCCCCTAAGAGTATCATTATCCGAAGATGCTACAAGGATTATTGGAACAGTGTCATATGACCCTACAACGAATCAACTTGTGGGTTTTGCTGTATCTATGAATGACGATGGAATGCCGATACCGTATTCGTTTATGGCTAGAAATACGAGAGAATTACAACATTATATCAACAATGAAGTTTCGTCAAACGAATACGAGCAGATGGCACAGTAAATATCGCAAAGTGTGTCAGCGTTTTGTTTATTATTGTTTCTTACAGATCATCGATTCACTGCTGAAACAGTTCTCAGCCGATAGAATTATACTACAAAAATGAACTCCCCAAATTTGGAATTAAGGTAGACAATTTTGCGTCTGGAGATTCTTGTTGTGTCACCGATTTCGATTTCTTGAACTGTGAATACTTCAGTTGTGGGAGTCGTCGTGTTACATATACGCAAGACTATATACACACTGGCACAAAAAATCGGAATCACTTTTTAAAAAAATCAAGAAGGATACCAATTGGACAAAAGATTATCACCCCAATTCACCCCTAAAATCCATGAGCTCTTCAGACCGCATATACAAGAGCTGGTATGGTTTATTCTTTTTTCGTTTTTGGCGATCTTGGTTGAGCAAGTCGGATGGATACACATTGAAGGAATGTTTCGTGAGCACAAATTGCTACCTTTGTATTGAATTGAACGCACACTCACTTGTAAAGCAGTTGTTGAAACTTATAGACGATCCGGACAAATACAAATTTGGAAATTACGACTTTTTCCCCGATTTACAAGAAAGTCAGCCATGTGAAAAATTATTTAGACAAGCAAGGTCTTTCTCCTCTATGTATTCGAATATAGTAAATTTCACGATGCTGGAGTTCATCAATCGAATCAACAAAATTCAACTTCAGGTAGATATCATCAATAATTATTCTGTCAAGTCCCCAATATGGAACAAATTTCTGCGACTAAAACAGAGATTACATCGTCTTAAATCGGATCTATACTTCCTTAAAGAATGCAAAAAGTTAAATGTGTTTCCGAAATTCATAAAGATAAGTTGCTCTAATAAAGGTAAAATAGATGAAAGTATTATTAGGAATAGCAAACGTAAATGGCTTTAATTGGAACTGAAAAATATCTACAGTAAGCTGGTGAACGTTGAATTGAAGTTATATAACCTTCACCTACATATCACAAAAGGTATGAACGAAGATGTATGCGTGGAGTGGCTAAAGTTCTTACATTTCTGTGATATAGCTGTAGAAAAGTTCGTTTCGAAACTTGTCGATAGCAAAGTTAAAATTTATAACGAAATTTAACCTAAAGTAGAAATGGTGTCTGATTATATCAAAAACATTTCATCGGAAACAATTACGGATCCGGAAGTAAATTTACTAAACAAAGGTTTAATTCATGCATTGAGTCCGTTCAAAAGTCATGTTGAGCAAACGGTAGTAGACATTGAATCTTCTTTAAAAATCCAACCCGACTACACTAAGACGGCAATACGTAACGAATTAAAATCTGTTATTAAAGACATGAAAAAAGTGAAGAGAAATAAGAAAAGTGTGGAAGACTTTAAGACAATAGACAAAAATGTGTTCTATGTGAAAGCCGATAAAGGAAATTCTCTTGTGATAATGGACAAAAGTGATTACGAGAATCGGATGAAAGACCTAATAAAATAGAACGATTATATGGTGCTGAATAGGGATCCTTTGAAGCAGAGGCGCCGACATTGATTTTGGTCATTGGGTGCTCAACCAAAAGCCATATACTTACGGGTGGCTGACATAATACTTCACTCTTGGTGTTGGATATGAGAGCACTGTTTTGATGATAATAATTTTATTGTCTACTAAATAGCCGACATAATGAAAAAAAAGAGTAACTATGAATGCATAGTCCTCGTCAAAAAACAAAAAAAAACATTTACAAAAAATACTTAAAAAGTAACAAGAAACAACAATCATAAATAAATAACAAAAGTCAAAGAGTAACATTACAATTATACAAAAAAGGAAAAGTATATATTAAAGTCACAAAGATTGGCTGTGAGGCCTTGTAAATTCTTAAAACACAGTAATATCACAAAAAATGTTGTTTGTCCAATTATTAAACCAATATAATGGCAGCGTCCAAATGTCATCAGGTAGATCCAAGATCCACCACAGAAAAGTCCGTGAGTGGGCGCCTTCTTCGTGACGTTCTCAAATTTAATAAATTCAAAATGTACGACCAGCGTCTCATCTGAAAAAAAGTGGTCATTGGCAACCAGTCGACTAGACTGGGAGTTGCGGGAAACGTGCACTTTTTTCACATATTTTCAAATGGTAACATTCACACGATGAGCAGAAATTCTGAAGAAAAATTCGAAATTTGTAATCAAAACCTCTTACTTGGAAAATTTTACAATGGTCCCGAACAATAGTGAAGTGTTCGAAAGGTGTCAACATTCAGTAAGTTAGTCTCAGTTAGTTAATATTGCGAAAATAACCCACTAAGCCATTCTATAGATAAAAGTGACCGATAAATAATTGATTCTCTAGTAATAACTCAGTAAGGCCTGCCTTGCAACTTTTGGTTTCATTTTATTTAGTTGTAGTATTTATATGTTTCGGATTACCTAAAATTTACATCAAATAATTCCATTTACTCGATTTTTACTTCAATTCTTCCATTATTTTCAACATACTCTGAGCTGAAAAAATTAGTTTAAAAGTGAAAAAATCATATTTTTATTTCGCTACGACATAATTATTCATTTCTTTTAACTTACAAAACAAAAATGTTAAAATTTGGAGTATACGAAAATATGTGATTTTCACATTTTTTTTAATTTCATGTTATTTCACATTTGCTCATCCTCGTCTTCCTATCAACTTTTATAGATGGTTAGACTTCGACTATCTTTTTTTATGGCGGAATGTGCCGAGATGTGCACTAACACCATTGAAATGAACGGGGAATTGCGAAAATTGTTTACATTCGAACCAATATTTAAAAACTGAAAATTGGTGTCCGCGACAGGCATACGATATTAAAACTAAACTTGTATAGAAATTTGTACAAAACTTTGTTTAATATTTTTTTTTGATTATTGTATTTTCGACTGTCTTATTCTTTTTATACTACATCGGAAGCCACGAATTTCCATTTCCACTTTAGTAACATTCTGAACATGAATGAATAAAGAAATAGGTCCTCGGCGCTAATTTTTTTTATTCGAGCATGAGATCAAACTTGACACCGATCAAATAATAATCATTATTAGAAAAGTGGATACATTTATTTGTTTCGAATCTCGTCTGTATTTTGAGGAGCACATAACACAATAGAGCACATCTCTATTGCGGGTAATGTGTAAATTCGGAAAGAGCGCAAACGATGTCGACAGTTGTTGAACAAATAAACAATTGTATTTAAGAACGCAACATGCACCTCAAAATCATACGATGTATTCCTACCCTTCTAATTAAATGTTTTACGATTCTAGTTCAATGTTCAAGCTAATTTTACTTTGTCCAAATATTCAGGAGAAACAGAAAACTCTTCTTTTTGTTATTTCATGCCAACAAATAATTTTGAAATGAAAAACTCCCCTTACGCTTCATTCAAAACATCTCAAAATGATTTCAAATTACAATTACAGGTTTGAATCACATGAACAAATAATTCAAACAACTAAAGCAATCAATTTTGAATTTGAATTTTGCCGCTGTAAACAAAACTAGGACATTTCTTCATAACGCACTTTTGTGTAAACACTGCACGTCAATTGTCGAATACATTTTTTCAAATGTGATTTTCCACATTTGTTTACATTTGTTTCTACGCTTTTCAAAGGTCAGTTTGACTACTTTTCGCGTATTTTTTTCATAATTTTAGGTCACATCTGCAAAATATAGATGTAAATGTACCGAGATGTGCAACAAAATCGCAAATTACTTACATTCTTATATGCAAATGTGCGTTTCACATCTGGCGAATTTGGTAAAAAAATGCAAATTTGCCGATTTTCAAAACGAAAATGTGATGGTTTAAAATGATATTTTCCGGTAATTGTTGCATCTATCTGGCGCATTTACTCATTGTCTTCATAGATGTGACCAGAAATGACCGAACTTATTCGCTCATTTGCCAAATTTTTCATTTGAAGTTTATGGTTAAAAAAATGTGAACAAATGTGAAAAACGAATGTGAGCAAATTTGAAAAACACATTCGCTCACATTTTTTCGTAAGTGTGTCTTTTCGTTTACACAGCAAAGTATCTTTCGAGTTGTTTACGTGCGGCGATTGTTCGTTGCAGAAATGGTTTTCTTCCTAATTTTTGAATGCGACTCATATTTTATTAAATATCATTGAACATTTTAATGATGATTAGTGAAACTAAAAAATAATAATATCAGAAATCAAGAAACGAAAACCAAATACTACAAATTAAGTTGTAACTAACGTTCACTAATAAAATTTTTTAATAGAACTAGAAAATTGTTGATACATTTTACACAGATAGGTGTGTACCCGAGAAAATGTCAAATACTCTGTAGTTTGTAAGTAAGTGAACCGTTCGATTCAAAGCGAGAGTTGCGTTTTGATTAAACGAATCATACTAATTTGAAATATTTTTGAATTCTTATCTATACGACAAATTTTTCATAATCCCGCATCGAAAAGTGAATAAAATCATTAATCTTCAAAATAGAGACAAATAATTCGATAACAAAACTGAAAAAGATTTTAGCCTATCTCAACACTTAAAATAAATATTTGAACGATGTCAATTTTGATCCGATACTACTCAGATAGAACGAAAAGACCAGTGCGCTGATCGCCTAGGAATGACTTCTTTATTCATTTATTGTTCAGAATTTTATAAAAAGGAAATGGAATATCGTGACGCGTCTACAATAGTACACTCAAGAATCAAATAAACGAACAAAAGGGCAAAATTTTAGCATATTTCGCCTGTCGTGGACATCAATTTTCAAATTTCAAGTGTTGGTTCAATTGTTAACAATTCCCAACGAGTTAACAAGTCAAATGTGCCGTTCACATAATTTCCATTAGTGCACGCACATCTCTGCGCCACCATAAAAAAGATAATCGAAGTCTAACCATCGATAAAAGTTGATCGGAAGACGAGGATGAACAAATGTGAAATAATATGAAATTAGAATTAGAAATGTGAAAATCACATATTTTCGTATACCCCAAATTTCAGCATTTTTGTTTTGTAAGTTAAAAGTAAATGAATAATTATGTCGTAGCGAAATAAAAATATGATTTTTTAACTTCTAAAACCAATTTTTCGGCTCAGAGTATTTTGAGAATAATGGAAGAATTGAAAAATCGAATAAATGCAATTATTTCATGTAAATTTTAGGTAATCCGAAACATATAAATACTACAACTAAATAAAATGAAGCCAAAATTTGCAAGGCAGGCCTTACTGAATTATTATTAGAGAATAGTGAAGCGTTCGAAAAGTGTCAACATTCAGTAAGTTAGTCTCAGTTAGTTAATATTGCGAAAATAACTAGGCCATTCTATAGATGAAAATAATCGATTGATTGTTCATGATCATTGTAGAATTTTCCAAGTAAGATTACGAATTTCGAATTTTTCTTGAATTTTTCTTCAGAGTTTCTGCACATGGTGTGAATGCTACCATTTGAAAACATGTGAAAAAGTGCACGTTTCCCGCAACTCCCTGGCAGTTTTTGCACAAATCGTTCAGATTTGGAGTTTAACTTCAGAGTCGTAATGACTTGATAAGTTACGATTAGATAGAGAACCATAGTTTCAATGAAGCTGTTTTTGTAAATTTATCGGAAATTATTAAATTAAATTTAAATCATCAACTAAATAAATAAATTTATGCGTCAGGGTTACCAAATTCTTTGAAAACTTAGTTGTACAGCAGCAGAACGCTTTGACGAAAATCTTTTGATGAAAGCGATGGCTTAACATGCCTTGCTGCCATATTAAATAATTCACAAGCAAAGTTGAAAGGAGAAAAACGGGTATAGTCATTATTGCTTCCATTTAAACGTATGAACGAAGAATTTCTTAGGCATCTTGCTCCATCATGTAGTGGAATATAGTCACGAAGGAACTGTACATTTATTCTGCCAGTTAATACGTCATGTATAAAAAATACTGCTGCATTTGTACGGCGTCTAAGTAACGAAATCAAGTTAAGTTCGTTAGATCTGTCAATATATGGACGTAATTGGTAACTTTCTTGGTTATCATCAGCATATCGGTCACGGTTTGCGTAAGGAACAAATTGTCTCTGAACACTCTCTATTGATTGAATGTGTACGTGTACATATCATGGTGCCCAAACACAACTTGCAAATTCTAAATGAGATCGGACTATGGCAGAGTACAGCATTTTAGCTGTATCAACTTTGAAACGGCCGTAGCATTGACGTTTAACGAAAGAAAGCATTGACATGCCTTTTTTATTAGCTATCTCAAAATGGTCGTTAAAGGAGAATTTGTCATCATACGTTACTCCTAAATCTTTTGTGCTGTACACACGCTTGATTATGTTACCATTGATGAAGTAATCAGATAATCGGGGGAACGTTTTCTTGATATTGTCATTATTTTGCATTTTCCGTTGTTCAATTCGAAACAGTTTCGAGAACACCAATCCACAAACTGATCTCTTGATGATTGTAGGATCTTGGTGTCATTAACTGACGAAATCTTGTTATGAACAATTTTTTCATCATTCGCAAAATTAAGGTCCTTTGTTACGTTAGATTCACAGTCTGAGTCATCAAAGAAAACTACAAAATTTAATTTAGAGATGCAAGGATCGAGCTCTAACCTACTCCAGAGAGAACATCAATCTCTTCAGATTTACTAGAATTAATTTGAACTACTTGTTTACGACCATAAAAGAATGAACGAAACCATAATAGCAGTTTATTGCTCAAGCAATATTTCGTAGCTGATAATTTGAACAAAATAATTAAATAAATAAAGCATACCTATTACGTCAAACGCTTTGCGAATGTCTGCATAAAAAATATCAGTTTGACAGTCATTTGAAAAGCCTTCATTTACGAGAATAGAAAGCACCATCAGATTGGACTCCACGTTCCTTCCAGGAAAAAATTCGTGACTACTGCGGGACAAATCGGGAAAAATGTGGAATTTAAGCTGTTCAAAAACTATTATTTCGAATACTTTAGCCAAATTCGGTGAGACGCAAACTCTACGATAATTGGACATGTCTGATTTTTTGCCAGATTTATAAATTGGCGTTAAATTGCCAGTTTTCCATAATTTAGGGTAGTATAAGTCAGTTAATGATTTCGAATAAATTGTTGATAAGGGAGAATTTAACAGATCAGCACACTCTCGAAGAAATAATGGTGACATTCTGTCAGGACCAGCTCCTTTGCTAATATTTATGCGTTGAAGCGCCTGAAAAACAATGTCTGGTGTTACTGAAATATCGAAAAAGCCTTCATCTTTCCTTGAAGCAACGTAAGTTAGAAATTCATTGTCTTCTTTCTGTTCATCCTCATTCTCAGTGTATAGTGACGAAAACAATTTCGCGAACAAATTAGCCTTATCGATGTCACTAGTAGCTTGCTCATTTTCGTATGTCATTTTTCCAGGTAGCGAACTTGCCTTAAATTTAGAGTTAATGTAATTCCAGAATTTTTTCGGATTTTTCTTATAGTTGGACGCAAGATCGACTATGAATGTGTTAAAGAGTTCATTTTGATACGATTCGAATTCTTCATTCGCTGCCTTGAATTTTATTTCACGGCTCATTTTGTATTGCTCGGAAGAATTCAGAAACTTTCTAAATGCCCTATTTCTTATGTTTTTTAGGTTAATAAGTTTTGCATCAAATCAGACTGGATGGTTTGTGAAACGGAGAGATGCCTTAGGAATATGTTGATCGAATATTTTGTAGCAACGACTGTACAGCAGTTCGAGCATTTCATCCAAATTTTTATTGTCAAACATGGCAACAAAGTCTGTGTTTGCAAGATCTTCTCGAATCACGTTGAAAGGGGCTTTTTTGAAACAATAAACGGCTTCAGGAGATGAAGTAGTCGAAGATTAAGGAATGCATTGGTACATGGAAAATGTCTTGCATTTCGTCTGGAATTATGGGCAAATCGGCCGTCGTGACTACAGGGAGTTGCGGGAAACGTGCACTTTTTTCACATGTTTTCAAATGGTAGCATTCACACCATGTGCAGAAACTCTGAAGAAAAATTCGAAATTCGTAATCTTACTTGGAAAATTCTACAATGATCATGAACAATCATTCGATTATTTTCATCTATAGAATGGCCTAGTTATTTTCGCAATATTAACTAACTGAGACTAACTTACTGAATGTTGACACTTTTCGAACGCTTCACTATTCTCTAATAATAATTCAGTAAGGCCTGCCTTGCAAATTTTGGTTTCATTTTATTTAGTTGTAGTATTTATATGTTTCGGATTACCTAAAATTTACATGAAATAATTGCATTTATTCGATTTTTCAATTCTTCCATTATTCTCAAAATACTCTGAGCCGAAAAATTGGTTTTAGAAGTTAAAAAATCATATTTTTATTTCGCTACGACATAATTATTCATTTACTTTTAACTTACAAAACAAAAATGTTGAAATTTGGAGTATACGAAAATATGTGATTTTCAAATTTCTAATTCTAATTTCATATTATTTCACATTTGTTCATCCTCGTCTTCCGATCAACTTTTATCGATGGTTAGACTTCGATTATCTTTTTTATGGTGGCGCAGAGATGTGCGTGCACTAATGGAAATTATGTGAACGGCACATTTGACTTGTTAACTCGTTGGGAATTGTTAACAATTGAACCAACACTTGAAATTTGAAAATTGATGTCCACGACAGGCGAAATATGCTAAAATTTTGCCCTTACAGAGACATTGTTCGTTTATTTGATTCGTGAGTGTACTATTGTAGACGCGTCACGATATTCCATTTCCTTTTTATAAAATTCTGAACAATAAATGAATAAAGAAGTCATTCCTAGGCGATCAGCGCACTGGTCTTTTCGTTCTATCTGAGTAGTATCGGATCAAAATTGACATCGTTCAAATATTTATTTTAAGTGTTGAGATAGGCTAAAATCTTTTTCAGTTTTGTTATCGAATTATTTGTCTCTATTTTGAAGATTAATGATTTTATTCACTTTTCGATGCGGGATTATGAAAAATTTGTCGTATAGATAAGAATTCAAAAATATTTCAAATTAGTATGATTCGTTTAATCAAAACGCAACTCTCGCTTTGAATCGAACGGTTCACTTACTTACAAACTACAGAGTATTTGACATTTTCTCGGGTACACACCTATCTGTGTAAAATGTATCAACAATTTTCTAGTTCTATTAAAAAATTTTATTAGTGAACGTTAGTTACAACTTAATTTGTAGTATTTGGTTTTCGTTTCTTGATTTCTGATATTATTATTTTTTAGTTTCACTAATCATCATTAAAATGTTCAATGATATTTAATAAAATATGAGTCGCATTCAAAAATTAGGAAGAAAACATTTCTGCAACGAACAATCGCCGCACGTAAACAACTCGAAAGATACTTTGCTGTGTAAACGAAAAGACACACTTACGAAAAAATGTGAGCGAAAGTGTTTTTCAAATTTGCTCACATTCGTTTTTCACATTTGTTCACATTTTTTTAACCATAAACTTCAAATGAAAAATTTGGCAAATGAGCGAATAAGTTCGGTCATTTCTGGTCACATCTATGAAGACAATGAGTAAATGCGCCAGATAGATGCAACAATTACCGGAAAATATCATTTTAAACCATCACATTTTCGTTTGGAAAATCGGCAAATTTGCATTTTTTTACCAAATTCGCCAGATGTGAAACGCACATTTGCATATAAGAATGTAAGTAATTTGCGATTTTGTTGCACATCTCGGTACATTTACATCTATATTTTGCAGATGTGACCTAAAATTATGAAAAAAATACGCGAAAAGTAGTCAAACTGACCTTTGAAAAGCGTAGAAACAAATGTAAACAAATGTGGAAAATCACATTTGAAAAAATGTATTCGACAATTGACGTGCAGTGTTT
>CM055403.1:108860576-108877147 GCA_029228625.1 Pseudolycoriella hygida
AAAAATTTGATTTCCTGTTCAAAAATACGCCATACATAATGAAAAATTTTTGCGTTGTGAAAGCTGAAAGAACAGAAAAACTATAACATTGGGGGGTCCGGCATTTGTGACGCATTTTTTTTAATCAAAAATGAAAACATTCCAAAAGAATTTTTGCGTTTCAAAGCTTTAAGCGTCACCCCAAATTGATATCAGTTGTTTTGGAAGGAGGAAGAAGGACTTGCGTCACATTTCCCTTTTAAAAGGGTTTTTGTTCTGATTGTCTTTACATAAAGTTTCACTCAGTATGTGCCACAACGAATTTATCGGTAATATCGTACTT
The DNA here is from genome assembly GCA_029228625.1 of Pseudolycoriella hygida. NCBI lineage: Eukaryota > Metazoa > Arthropoda > Insecta > Diptera > Sciaridae > Pseudolycoriella > Pseudolycoriella hygida. The sequence goes on from CM055403.1 coordinate 108,860,899, forward strand.
TTGGGCAAAAAAATAAATTTTCGTAAGATTTGTGGATGTTTCAGGGGGTCAGCGGAAAAACGTATGTAATTTATGGCTCACAGTTTTTATCAGCTGGTTTCCCTCGAAAAAGTAAAGAAGTATCACTTACAGGTGCTAGAAACATTTGAAGATTGCGAATTTGAGAGCGAAATATTCTGATCCGCAACATTTTCTTTACGGGGCATTTATGAATTTATCCATCATTGATGGACCAACAATAAACAAGATTCACAAAACACCCCTGAAAATGAGACCTATAGCGTCAAATATCAGTGCTCCCACGTACAAATTGACAAAATGGTTGGTGAAGATATTTAACGGATTCAGCCCTCCTAAAGGTAAAAATTCGTTAAAAATTCTATTGAGTTCGTTGAGAAGATTAAGAATGCTATGATTGGAGACGATGAAGTTACGGTGTCCTTTGATATAGTTTCTCTTTATCCAAACGTACCCCTATTCGAAGCAATTGAGTCTATAATTAATTGGTTACGCACGACGAATACCTCAGACGCGCAAAAAGACGTACTGGCTGACGCAACTAGGTTATGCATGTTCCAAAATCAATTTCAGTATCGTGAGAAATTTTACAAAGAGACAAGTATGGGGAACCCGTTATCTTGTTTCGTTTCGAATGTATTCATGTGCCGCGCCGTTTCGAAGATGAAGTAAAGGATCATTTACCAAAAGTCTGATGTTAAAATGATGATGTTAAAATGAAGATGTTAAAAAAAGAAGAAGAAGATAAACAACATCAATTTATCGGCTTGGGTTATCATTCCATTTTTGAACGTTAAGATATAGTTTTTTGCTACCAATCTGATTTGAACTGCTCAATTGGTTCCTGATGTGTCGATGAATGTCGGAGTTCTAGTGATTTATGTTGGTTTTGTTGAAAAAAATTGGTGACAAAGTATTTTTATTTTGGCGCAACCTAATATTTGGATCACGTCAGCTGTTTTTTACCTGAGAGCTGTCACAAAATTTTCCATCGAAGCCATCTACAACATTATAGCCGTGCATTTTTTTTTTGACGAATAATTCAAACTTTGAATGTATTAGAAGTATACTGTAAATCGCAATTAGGCTTGATGGCTTTTATAAGTTAAAGATGTTGCACTCGTCTGGACATAACCTGAGAGTTCGCTCTAAAATAAGCAAAAATCAACAAAACACAGTCGCCAAACCTAAAAAAACAGCAACCACAGAGTCTTCTCAAACCTCTGTCACCAACGTCAATCGTTTATCTTCGATTAGCAACATCAGTAAACGTAATTCATCCAGTACCGCGGCAACAACAACTACATCTACAAATCGATTATCTTCTGCAACGACTACAACTAACAGATCCCGGCCAACAACCCCAGCTCAAAATATAAATTTAAGAGATTCCGATCTCTCTTTGGAATCACGTGTAGTATCTTTGGAAGCGCTTGTTACTCGCCTGACTTCGGAAAATATTGATTTACGGCAAGCTGTAACTGATCTTCGAACTGAGTTGACGCAGTACAAAGAACGTATCGAACAAGTGCAGACTCCTGTTGCTGCAGTTGAACATAACATTTCTTTAGAACAACAAAGTCTGAATAACAACATCGTGATTCGGGGCGTTGATGTTACGGAAAACTCAACAGCAGCAGACTTGCATGCAGTATTTGAAGGCGTCAGAAGCTATCTCAACATTTCTGAAATAGAAGAAATTGTTCCCGTCAGTGTATCGCTTCTACCTTCGAATTCAACCAGAACCAGCAGCACACCCAGACCAATTCAAGTTCAATTTCAATCAGTTACTGCAAAAAAGAATTTCCTCCAAATCAGACGAACCAAGAAAGATATTTTACAATCTGATATTGGACTAAACAGCACGTCGCGTCGACCTATATTAATTTCGGAGCAACTTACGCGAACAAACCAGGAATTATTATACCAGGCGCGTTCTCTACGTGGGCTAAACAACTTCAAGTTTGTCTGGTCTTCCAACGGACAGACCTTAGCAAGGCAAAAAGAAAACACGAAAGTTATCCGAATTATTGATACCGAACACGTCAACCGATTAAGAGAAGTTTTCAATTTAGAGCCTCTACCACAACATGGACGACTTCACACCAGAACCGTTGTCTAATTTGGTTTCGATTTCGCACAAGTTCGACGGTTCCATTATAAGACCTGATGCAGATGATCTTAATTATATGCATTGGAATATTAATCATCTCATGAACAAACTTCATCTGGTCGAGCAGTATGCTGCAGCCTTTCCAGGAACTCTTCATGTGATCGCTATTTCTGAAACTTGGCTGACCAATTCCACCTCATCGACATACAATCTTAAAGACTACCACGTAACGCACAGCGTGAGGGAAGATCGTAAAGGTGGAGGCATTTCCATATTTGTTCATGATAGCATCTGTGGTACTACTCCCAAGGTATTGGTTGATGTGGTTACACCTGATCTCAACCAGTTTCTGATACTGGAAATCCCGTCAAAGAACGCAATCGTTGCGGTTCCATACCGAAGACCAGATAACCAAGATGCTGAGCGACGAATAGACACATTTCTTGGTGAATTTGAACAATTTTGCTTAGCACGCAGCAACTATATGATTTTGGGCGACTTCAATATGAACCAGTTTGACTCTGGCTACCGAAATAGAATAGGTGACCTTAATGAATCCAATGGTTTCGTTTTGCTAAACGAAATTTCACAGAGAGGCATAACGAGGCCACGTTCGGGAACTATTTTGGATCTATGTGCTACAAATATGCTTCGCCTGAAGCATAAATTATCAATCGTGCATAATCAATCTTCAGACCACAGCATTCTGTTCGTGTCAACCAACAAAAGAATGGAACGCCCGGAAGTACTGCGAACAAAAATTAAACTAAACATTGATGAAGCTGCTGCAATGGTTGATAATTTGTGTAATGAAAGGATCATCACTTGTGGCAATGAGTTAAATCTTGCTCTACAGAACATCGTTCACGACTGCACATCAACTGTCTCAGTTAAATCCGATCATCGTATAACAAAGACACACGTAAATCGTAAGCTCATCCTTGCTATCAGGAACAGAGATCGTTTAGCTGCGTTGAATAATCTCCTGCCAGCGAACGATGTCATAGCAAATCATTACAAAGAAGCTAAACAATTCGTACGTAAGCTAAATGAACGACTTAAAGGATTATTTGAAACGAAACGAATTGAAGCTGCAGCAGGAGATGCGAGGAAAACATGGAGTCTTTATAAAGAGATTATTTTTAATCAATTCAAATGTAAAAATGATTCAACGATCACGATCAATGCTGTGCCAATAACGGATGATGTAGCGTCCTGCAACACTGTTAATGATCATTTTTGCACAGCTGGAGAAAAACTCGCAACTTCCATTATCTCCGTACATGGATACAGTGTTCAAGATATTGATAGCTTGTACCCCGAGCATGCTAATAACGAATGGTCATTTCAACATGTCAGCCATGAACAAGTTGCTAGTGCAATCAACGCTCTTCCCAACAAGAAATCTACTAGCTTTGATAAGGTGCCAATTCAGTTGCTTAAGTCTTCACTTGTAGCTATTGCATTAACGATCGCAACCTGCTTCAACACAATGGTTGACTCATCAGTATTTCCATGCGAGCTACTGAAGGGTAGACTGAAACTGATACACAAATCAGGCAGCTGTGACATTGACAATTTTCGTGGACTAACGCTGCTGCCATCACTGTCCAGAGTGTTTGAAGAGCTGTTGCTTCAGCAGCTCTATTCGTATCTCAAAAGCCTTAATCTGTTTATTGGAAATCAATTTGGTTTTCTTCCAAACTCCAGCTGTATGAGTGCTGCACTCCAACTGATTGATTTCATCAAATCAAATTGCAAACGGAAACTAGTTGCTGCTCTCTTCATAGACCTGAAAAAGGCTTTTGACACCGTTGATACTAATCGTTTAGCTCGTAAATTAAAGCATTCACACACCAAAATCGGAACGCGGAAAATGTTAAAATTTTGAATGAAAAGTAATTGGTACGATGTCGAAATTTTTTTAATAGATACATTAACCCTCTAGGTACGATTTGAAAAAATCTTGAACTTATATGATGTTTGACAGGATAATTTTCAAAGAGTTTTCGCTGAAGCAGCCCATAAGGTTCTGCACAACTTCGGGACGAGCTTTTCTAGCAATTCTATTTCTAGAATTTTGCAATTAGTTTATTATTTTTAAGGAGTCACGTCCCTTTTTTAATTTAGACGTAATTACAACTACTTCTTTTTTGATACGAACGAACTGGTACCACTTAAGCGAATGAATGTTTTTTGTGAGAAATTGTGGTCAGCCACGTAGGTGCCGTTTCTTGATCATCCTAAAGAAAGACCAGTGGCTTACCATGGCTAGAAGTTACTAGGACAATGATAGCCTCCAATGAATGCCAGAAGTCGTTATTGCAAGCACGTCATAATGTAGGGAAAGCGCTTGATAGTTCACTTAGAGTTGAAATCTCTGCATTGTGGTCAGGTGCAATTACTGTCTCACAATTCATAACCTTCTTAGTAGATTTGACCTCCCCAATATATTGCAAATAACGTAGCATTCCCCCAGGATTATTTGTTACAAAAGATATGTGCCGCTACAGCTGCAAGGGTTCACCTTTAACATACATTTTAGAGCCTTAAATTAAATAACTCTAAATTTGGTCAACACTACATTGTACCAAAGTTTTTTTCATTTCTTTAAATCCGGTTTTGCTTTTCTGTCTTGTCCAGTCTTTTATTACAACCATCAGACTTATACAAATCACCGATATGATTATTGGCATGTTAGAAACGACTTCTATCATTTTTCTGACTCAATATTCGCACGTAAGTCCAGCGCTCTCATTGACGGAACACAGTTCCGTCTTGGTTAGTCTTCAGTAGGACTGCTCGTATTTGTGATCTTATCCACTAGCCCTGTTGACAGCCAAAGTTCCCTTGTAGTGTCCGACAATCGTCAAAGACTCTATTCAAGGCACTTTCAATGTTTTTAATACAAGTGAAACTAATGTAGTTCAAATTTGGAGAAATTTGTGCAAAGCAATTTTTTGATTTCTGATTTATATTTCTTGTAACGACCACATTTTGAAACAAAATTTCGAATTCTAGTAATAGGTTTGTAGTTTTACTTATTATCAGTTGACCTAAAACTTGTGGATTGAATTTTTTGAGAATTACCTGGTCTTTTATCGAATTTCCTGTGTTCCGATTTTGGTGTGTGAATGCTTTATTCATAGATGGAACATCTATAAACCGAGTCAGCAAATACAAGTATCTGGGACTAATTATTGACGAAGACTTCTGCTTCAACCTTCATGTGGATCATGTCAAAAAACAAATTACTCCATTTATCTCGTTGATGTGGCGCAAAAGTAAATACATCCCTGTTGGAAGGAGGAAACAGTTGTACTTTGCGTATGTCCAGAGCCACTTGTTGTATATGCTGCCTATTTATGGTGAATGTGCAGCGTATAAGTTGAATGAATTGCAAACACTTCAAAACCGTTGCATCAAGGCTCTTTATCGACTAGACCGGTACACACCAACGACATACCTGTATAGCTCTGTGATGTTACCATTGACTGAATTAGTTAAGGCTGAAAGGATGATTTGTTTGTTCAAACTTATTAATGGCCTGACTAAAAATAATTTCAATTTTCACACGAATGGCGATGTGCACGGACGTTCGATGAGAAGGAATTCAAGAATTCATAACTTCAACATGCATTCTTTGATTTCAACTTCTTCCAACTCATCAAATGCTGCATTAAGAACTGCGATCGACGAGTATAACGAGCTTGAAAGGGAAACACGTCATGCAACCTCGCTGCGATCTTTCAAGGTTAAAGTTAAATTGAAAATGATGTGTGGGAGTGTGAAGTTTTCGCCTCTTTCGCCGTATTTTTTTATAAATTGATTTAAGCTCTGTACTGTGATATTTTCTTTTGAATTTCTATAATTTTAGTATGAATCTGCTATCTTGACTTTTAAAATGTATTTTATTTATTTATTTATATGTTTATTGTGACCTAATCATTTTCCAAATTATTTATTTTGATTTAATGTGAACTAATTCTAGACAAATATTTAACGATAAGCTTAACGATACTGCGGACCAAACTGCTCTATGTGTAACACCAAGCGATTTGACACCAAATTGTTTTAATCTTTATTTCTGACTAAAATTTATACAAACTTACCTTATTTTATTATATTAATTATTAACTGTACATTGTGTTCCACACAGAAATTTATTGGAATGATAATAAATGGAAAATTTAAAAAAAAAAGTCTGGTGGAGATTTGTCGACGAGGTATCTGCTATCGTCAAAAAATATGAAATCCATGAACTCATGAAAGTCATCAATGGAACCAAATACAAATCTATTAAGTTTACGCGAGAGGAAGAATCGGATGGGAGACCTCCTTTCCTTGATTTAATGCTAACGAGGACATCTACAGATTCAATTGACGTAGGCATTTACACGAAACCAACTTCCACGTCTCGTTTCATTACAAAAGAGTCGTATTGCCCAGCTTAACATAAAATGGCCGCTTTCCACAGTTTGGTAGACCGTTTATGCAAACTTCTGCTTTCTGTAAAAAAATTTATGAATGAACTCAAACATATAAAAATGGTTGCAAATATGAATGGGTTTGGCATGTCCCTGATTGATGAAATTGTAGGGAAACATTCTCGTCAAATAAAACAACATCAATTCTCCACATTCTTCAAACAAGTTTCAGTTCCAAAGTACCGTGCCAAATTCCAGTATGCCGTCCACATCACAAATAAAATAGCAGGCGTTTATAGGAAGTATAAAAGATCCAAAATAGTTATTGCGTTCTCAAGTGGTCCAGAAGTTAAACAATTGCTCTGTTCTACCAAAGACCAACGACCAAAAATTCACAAATCTGGAATATACGAAATTATGTGCGCAGCATGCATTCTTAAATATAGGGGACAAAGTAAACGAAGAATAGAGACCAGATACGTTGAGCATTGCAGGCTCATTAAATACAACCAACCAGGAAGGTTATCAGTAGCTTCCCACGCCCTGAAAGAGCTCCACCTGAATTTCAACCCCAAAGATACAAGTGGCTTGAAACTGATCAAGCCCGTGAGCGACTACTATAAACTTGACGCTTGGGAAAGTTTGCGATGACGTGACATCTCTCCGCCGCAAATTCGACAATTTGTTAGTTAAGAAAATATCGACGATTGATTAGTATGCTGTGTAATTAAGCAACCTGGCGAGTGGGCAGCACATTTGTTTTGTTAAATAAATTTTCTTCTTCTCGCCGCACTCCGGGCGCTAATAACGCCCGCACGCCGGGTGTTTGTAACGCCCAGCTATATAATTCGGTACACGCTCACTATTGAGCTTGAAGAATAAATTGGAAGTTATTTAAATCATGGGCGCGCAGTAGCATTGCGCCCGTGACGCAAGTCCCCAAACGATCAAAAAAATCAGAAATTCTTTTTCGTAGACTGCGGAACCATATATACACTGTATATTATACAGCTAAGTTTTGACTTTTTTCCCTTCCGTCGTACCCCCCTGAGACCTAGTTTATCGGATTCTACGTAAAATTTTGATTGAAATCGACCTTTCACTCATTAAAATCGGTCCAGTGGATCCGTAGATATGACCTTTAGAAATCATTTTCCATACAAAATGTGCTGCTTCATAGAAACCAAAGAAAATGTATATACGAGGGGTACCCTAAAAGTTTCGGGAATCGGCTATTTCTGATGCGTAAAAGCATTTCATTTGTACATATTCGAAAACTTCAGCATTTTTTAAATTGTTTTGTCAACATAACATCAGAGAAAATTATTTCGGGGTCAGTTGGGGAATATTTACAAAAATGTCTGTCGGCCATTTTTGAAAATGGAAGATTTCTTTTTCTATTGCACTGTTTGTTTTAGATTTTTTGCGCTGCCCAGAATTTTTTTACAAATATTTTTATGTATGGATGAAAAGTATGATCCATCTACATGCGTAATAATTGATATTCGCCGGCTTCAAACTTTGATAGGTGTTAGTAGTGGACCAAATCGAAAACATCGTCATCTGACTGATTAAAGGTTCCCCAGACTTGTCTGAAGCATATATTTTAATGACCTATAGTTCGTTGCTCGTACGTTGGACTCTCAGCTGTCAGAAAAGTTAAAATTCATGTACAATAGTTTTGAGTTAACAGATAAAATCAATCTTATCTTAGTCGGTGTCCTTTGTGAGACTCTGTAGTCCCTACACAATTTCCCTAAAAACTTTCTTAGTATTTATGGTATTACTACATGTTCCAAACTACAGACCCTCAGTATCTATACTGAAAACCAGTGAACCCAGTGACAGATGACAAATGTGCCATGAGAATCGCAAAATGTGATCTCAAAGTCAGTTTTCAGTAACAGGCCTTTATCGGATTTAAATTTCTCGTGATTCCCTGTCTCAGACGTTGAATAATTTGAAACTGGAAAATTATGGATTTTCATAACTGAACCATAAGCTTTTATTCCACAAGGAAACAGGCCATGTTATATCCCAAATTCGGTGTTAAACTTGAATCATTTGGTGGGGCCGCAGGCCGCACTCCTATTGGAATTTCATGGGAAGCTCATTCTATTTATTTCTCCCGAGATATGTGATGAATTGAATGAGGATTTTTTATGGACATATTTTTGGGGTTATTACATCGAGAAAAGCAACAATCACATCATTACTGACATCCAAATAATAGTAAAATTGATCTAAAATTGCTGAAAGCGTGAAATTTGAGAGTCACTTTATAAAGGTACGCCCTAGCTCAATTTATTAAAAAAAGTCTTTGTTCGAATTTCACGCGCAAATGTTTTTTTCGGTACTATATTAAACATAGAGTATCTGCATTGAATTTTCAGCGACTTTGGTAAATATGTGACCCACGCAGCGGTTCCGATAATCCAACAAAATTTTGTTTCTTTCAATGTTTTCCGATAGATATTTTTGACATTTACTATTTCGAAACCGTCGTTATTAGCGAGCTGATCCATTTTCACCTGTACAAAGAATTTGAAAATAAACTTGAAGATTATCGTCTTCCCAAATTACATTTTTTATTCAAGCAAATTATTTCAAGACAAATTTTTGTAATAGGAATTTTTACTTCATTTTTTAAAATTGGAGCTATCATTGTCCAAGTTTAAGTTCAAATTAATTTAGTTTTTAAAAGATTAGTTAAAAAGAGGTGATTAAAAAGGGGTACTCGAAATGTTGGAAATGGTGGAGATGGATATTATTAAGAGGATCGCTGAGTGTAGCACGAAATCGTAGATTTCTTCAAATTAGGTATATGCTTACGATTGTCCTCGACCACTTGTAATAAGTCTTGTTTCCCCTCTTCATTGTGTGTTAACGACTGATTGAAGTCTGTCATCATCTTGAGGGCACGTTCGGCTGTGTCGTTGACGACTTTGAATGAATCAACGATTTCCTTAGCTTTTCCGCACTCATCAATATGCTTCCAGTTTCTCACATCGTTTTCAAACATGAAATCGATGTCAATCTTCAAACTTTTTAAAACTGTCATCGATGATGGTCCGACCAAGTCGAATAGCTCTTTCTTATAAATTTTCTTCTCGAATGTGAGTTTACAATCTCTCTCCGTCCATTGTTTAGCGTCTAAACACTTCATCTTTTCGAACATTCGTGATTTTACCGTGTCTCCAACTTTGTCTGAGAACAATGCGAGCACCACCAATTCAGACCCCAGGTACCATAAGTGATTTTGAAACTTCTCGATGGCGCAATTAGCTATTTCGGAATTGATTCGTTCGTATCTATTCAACGACTTCAACAAATCCAAGTCATTTTGCGGTGCGTTGCTAGGTACGCAGCATTGAATCCATGATTTGGTGTAAGCAAGACAGGCGAAAACACAAAACTCTTCCAGGTTGATAAGTTCCGAGTCAGATAGGTTAACTTGTTCGCGAAATAGGAAAATTTTGAAGCAGTAGATGACCTTGCCCATCCATCTTGCATTGTTGCAACTATGTGGTAATTTAAATGTGTACCGTGGAATAGATTTACCCAAGACCAATAGACACAACTCCATCATCTCCAGATAATCGCCACGTGGAACGAATTTTTTATCTTTGGCAGCCAAAATCTCTTCAATGTAGCTCAATACATCATCACGCAGATCCTTTAGATATTTTTTCCGGAATATTTTTTTGTCGAGGGGCTATAAAGACAATAATATGATTCAAACTCACAAATTCTACGTTCAACCCTTTTGACAGTTTTTTCATTTACCTTAAAAGATGTTTTGTCAACCTGGGACCAATCACGTTTAAAGTTCTCGAACATCTCCGTGTAAGGGCCGGTGGTCTCTCCGAATAGCATGACAAAAATTGCTCCAATGATGAGTTCAAGCATGTGATGTCGACACGCCAAATAAATTACATTTCTTTTCAGCTTTTTTTCCAGTAGAACACACGCACCATTGATTTCGCCGGTGTTGGCTCTCGTTGTATCGGTACACATGGTCACTATTGACTCCAGAATTGACCACGCTTCCAAATGTTCATGAACTGTGTCCGACACTTCTAATCCACTCCCATCGTCGGTTTTCGCAATCGCAAGTACTTTCTGAATGTTTAATCCAGTCACAACGATAGCGATTCTGTCAACTTTTTTGTTCCGCTCATCCTTTTCTTGATTAGTTGTATCTTTCAAGCGTTTGCCGTCGAAATGGACCACTAACCCCGACGCTATGGAGGCAAGAAATTCGTTTTTAACATCTGCCTTTATCACTTCTCTGTGGGCTGCGCGTCTTCGTAAAAGAGTGGATGTAGAAAACACACATTCGGTCAGGTCAACGTCAAGAGCTCTTGCAATCGCTGCTAAAATTATGACGAAACTACCAGTCGATGTGTTGGTTCTATCAAGTGCAGATGACACGTCCGGCGAATTTATAATTTTGTAAATAATGTCTTCATCGTTTTCCTCGTCCAATTCATTGCTCGAAAATTGTGATCTGTAGTATGCTGTCAAAGTCGTTTCAAAGTCTTTGTCGTCATTCTTCGGTTGAACTTCTTCGTCGGAAGTACTTTCATCTGCGACAAAAATGAGCTCGTCGTCATAACCTGTGTCATCCAATTCCATCTCAACCGAGTCGTTAATATCGGCTTTTGTCATATTCAGATTTGGTTCTTGAACCACTTTATGCTTATTCTGATGATGGTAACTTGTCTCCATAGACTCGATGCCACCTGAATCTTAACTGTCGGTCGTTGTCAAGTTCAAATTTGGTTGTTGAACCACAGCTTGATGCTTACTCTGATGATGATGATAATTGTTCTTCGGAGCAATATCGAAAGTGTGATGGAGAGCACATAGGAAATTCTTCTCGTAGCTTAATTGCAGTAGAGTTTGTCTGTGTCTCGATTTCTTTACCGCATCGTACGTTTCAACCAGCTTTCTAATTCTCTGAACGACATCTCTCTGCGCCACTACTGCTTTTCCCAATTTCATCCAATTATCCACGAGCTGTTTGGCAACATAAATAAAAGTCGGACCTTTTTGCTTTGAACAATTATAGTGGTAGAAAAAGCATCGTAGGACATCGCCAATCGTAGGAACTTCTTCTTCAGGCAGAAATTGATTTATTTTACCAATAAGCCAAATATCGTTGTCACTTCCCATTTCGAAATATATTTTTAAAATCCACTAATTTTACTGTGACGCTAGGTCATCAAGACAACGATCGATCAAATATGACCAAAACAATTGTCTTTTTTGAAAATAAATTTTCATTGCTACTGAGATTGAATTTTTGAACATGTCATAACGGATTTTAATAAAACGGGTTGTCATCATCAGAATAAGCATCAATCTATGATTCAGCAGTGACAACAGAAAAAGCTTTCATTGAACGCCAATTAGAGAAAAAAAGTAAATTCTAAAAACTTGAAGTAAAATATGGTTAAAAGCAGTTGAACATTTTATAAAAACTTCAACGCACCAAGTACGTCATATTTTTAGGTGAAAGAATGGAAGACTCTGATGAATGGAACAAAAGTCGCCATAGGAATATCATACAGAAAATTATGTCGCAAACATTTCAAAATCCGATGTTTGCACATACTAAGAGAGTGCTTAGCCCTTTAGAAATGGCTAACATGTGCCATCAGATGACACAAGAGAGTGATTTAAACACAGAAATGACTACTGTTTTATAGCAAAAACTGTACATGCTGTAGTAGATTAATTTATTTTACAACTAGGTGATGATGTTAACAAATGAAGTAAAATATTAGGGGTAAACCTTTACTGCTCGTAAACTTCGTACCGAAATTTTGTAAGTGAAATAAAAAAACAACGGAGCCACTTTTGTTTAGAGACTGCGGGAAAGGGTCTTTCCATATGGATGATATTTAATTTTCAAGTATCGAAGTTAAACATTGGAATTTTCATTAATTGCTTCTAAATTCTACAGTTATTTCTTCTCAACGCAATAGTTATCCCTTTTTAAGGAATTCAAGGACGTTTATAATAGACTTTCGGACGATTCTCAAATGGCCTACAATTACCTTGTTCAAAAGACACTTAAGAAGTTTTGTAAAAATTATTGCTAGGGGAAACACCACTGTGACTCGGCCGATTTGGACAGAAATCGAATATAAAAAAGAGAAGAAAAGTGTCAATAACAAAAATAAATGTCTGTTACTGACGGCAAGATGTTAGGGCCTTCAGTTGTTGTCTTTCTTACGTGTTGGTAAATGGTTGTTGACTTCAGATCTTTGCAAACTTCGAGACATAATTCTAACGATTCATAAATGTCGGGCGTAAATCACACATAATATTTAAAAATCTTCTTTCCTTCGACGTCTATGTTTAGCGCTGAAAATTACAAAAAAGCATCTTTCAAAATCGTCTTCAAAAACGTCTCTAAACTGCCTTCAAACCGTCTTCAAACAGTCGCTAAAACAGTCGACGACTTGTCGTTGAAGGCGCCTTCAGAAGTGCTTTTTGAGGGCGCCGATAAACAGTCTTCAACGTTAAATTGAGTTTTAGAAGAAAATTTGCGCATTTTTAGCATATAAATACAAATTAATATTGAGATGAGTATGGAATTTAACGAGTTGTCCCATAAAACACATAGTTCTTTTGAACAAGGTAATTGTAGGCCATTTGAGAATCTTTCGAAAGTCTATTATAAACGTCCTTGAATTCCTTAAAAAGGGATAACTTTTGCGCTGAGAAGAAATAACTGTAGAATTTAGAAGCAATTAATGAAAATTCCAATTTTTAACTTCGATACTTGAAAATTAAATATCATCCATATGGAAAAGCCCTTTCCCGCAGTCTCTTAGAAGAATTATTTTAAAATGGTTTATGTTGACAGCTATTAATTTAGAAAATAATTCTTCTGAACAAAAGTGATTCCATTTTTTTGTTATTTCGCTTACAAAATTTCGATACGAAGTTTACGTGCAGTAAAGGTTTACCCCTATTATTTGTTGTGAGTTGTCACACGTCTGCTGTTACAAATGGATTGCTACTGGTTGGATAATTTATGCGATGCTGTAGAATAATTTCATAGCAATTTGATGTTCAAATCAATACGGCTAAGTTTCATTTTTTTGCGCTCTGTTTTTTGTTACAAGTCAAAAGAAATCGCTCAGACCATATTTTCTATGTATCGAGCTAGACTAACAAAAATGTACATCGGCATGAAAAGAATTCATTCATTCATTTATTTTCATTTTAAGTCTTCTTAATACAAGCGGACTATACAAATCGTAGTGAAGAAGGTAAGTTCACAGACATTAGATATAAAAACAAAGCTACAAAATAAATTAAAGTATCACAAACAACATAAAAATTAAGATAGAGCAAAAATAAATTAAAATATCACATAATGTCAATAGAAAGTAATTCTGATTAATCAAGTCATTCGAGTTACTCGAGTTACTCGAGCCCGTTACTTCGCTAACGGGTTTTAATTATTAATTTATTGTTCTTGAGCTGCACATTGAATTAAAATCTGTCATACAAACTGAAACTCGTTGGCTTTCTTGGAACGAAAGCTGCGAAATGTCGTTTCATTAGCATAAACAAACTTTTGAAAAGTCATATTTTTTTACTTTCTCGTGATAATTTTTATATCTTTGCGTAGGTCCAGAACATATTTTCATGAAAGAAAACATATTGGGGCGCGGTCTAAAAGGACTAATGGGTAAAAAAAAACTTTTGCGCGTGTAATTCATATCGTTTTTTTTTTTAATCGAGCTAGTACGCCCTAGTACCTAGGTCTACTTTATTTTCTACCTGTTTTGGCTAATCTACCTAAAAAATGTTGAAGTTTTCGAATATGTACTTATCAAATACTATTACGCATCAGAAATAGCAGATTCCCGAAACTTTTAGGGTGCCCCTCGTATCCTACGTTAGTTAGTTAGTTAGTTAGTTAGTTGTGGCATTGCCATTTGTATGAAAAACGACTTTTTTGGCGATTTCTCAAAAACTGGCGGTCAGATCTTCCTTAAATTTTGCAGGTACCTTCGGATGGGCATTCCACGCCATCTAAGATTTTAAAAAAATGGGGTCACCGGATTCGTTTGGGCGCTAGGGCTCCTGGAAGCTCCCATACAAATCCCATATAAAATAATGTGTGTGGTGAGGTGTTACGGTTGGGTAAGTGAGGTATTCAACTTCCATTAGAGTTTTGATATTTTTCGGTTATTCTGGACATGAGTGAGGTCATCCAATGGGGCTTAATAGGTTATGGGATTCTTGTGGATTTCTCTAGCACTTTTCAACTTCCATCAGGTTTTTTGATATTTTTCGGTTGTATTCCACAGGTCATGCAATGGAGCTTCCTAGGTTTAAGGGATTCTTAAGGATTTTTGTGGATTTCTCTAGCACTTTTCAACTTCCATCAGGTTTTTGATATTTTTCGGTTATTCTCGACATGAGTGAGGTCATGCAATGGAGCTTCCTAGGTTTAAGGGATTCTCAAGGATTTTTGTGGATTTCTCTAGCACTTTTCAACTTCCATCAGGTTTTTTGATATTTTTCGGTTATTCTCGACATGAGTCAGGTCATGCAATGAAGCTTCCTAGGTTTAAGGAATTATTAAGGATTTTTGTGGATTTCTCTAGCACTTTTCCACTTCCATCAGGCTTTTTTGATATTTTTGGGTTATTCGCTTTCAATTGCTTCCAAAACTACTGATATCACAACAAAAACCCTTTTAAAAGGGAAATGTGACGCAAGTCGTTGTCCCTTCTTACAAAACAACTGAAATCAATTTGGGTGACGCTGAACGCTTCGAAACGCAAAAAAAAACTTTCAAAATATTTTCACATTTGATTAAAAAAATGCGTCACAAATGCCGGACCCACCAACGTAATAGTTTTTCTGTTCTTTCAGTTTTATACGCAAAAATTTGACTTCCTTTACAAAAATACTTCATACATTCCTCCACACAATTCAAATTTTTGCGGTATGAAAGCTGAAAAAGAGAAAAACTATTACGTTGATGGGTCCGGCATTTGTGACGCATTTTTTTAATCAAATGTGAAAATATTTCGAAAGACTGAATCTGGCAATGATAGTTCAGGTCGCTGCAATCCACCCCTAAACTCGAAATGTTGGTGGTCAAATCACATTTGTCCTTTTCAATTTGACGTTAATAACGCCCAGCTGAATAATTGGATAAACACTACAAAACGGCACTTTATTAAATAACTTTATTTATAGAGCATGTAACTAGAAGAATTTGACTAAGGCTAAAATTATCCTTATACAAAACGTCAATAGAAGGAGTTGAATAGAGGAGAATTTTAAAATGCGGTGAAGGTTTATTTTCCCACTTTTTGTGTAATAAGTTTTTCAAAAATGTTGATAGTTACAGCCTTATCCTTGTAAAGATGTACAACGTGAAATGTATTTGATTATTTTAGCGACGATGACGATGGTGACGTTGAAATAGAAAATGAATATGAGCTCCAAGACGAAGATCGTAACACGTTATTGGGTGTCAGAGACTATTTGTTACTTAAAGACTACTCTCAATCCGACAAGAATTTGGACGGAAACGGCGCCTTCGCAATTGTAATCAACGCCGCTAGAAAGACGAAGGAAGTTCATCAATTGTGTGGTTCCACCAAAAAAGCCTAATTTATTGCCTACGAAAACCCAAGATGGCGCG